>BSBK01002580.1:0-600000 GCA_027943335.1 Chamaecyparis obtusa | reverse complement strand
AAAATCTCCACTGGACAAAATGCTCATAGATTTGAACCAGTATTGTTAATGCAATACATTAGTGCCAGCTGTTGTTCATGTCAGAACAAAACCATGAGTAAAAAAACATTTGAATCAACCCCAGAAAAATGCTCTTATCTTAACGATAATCTTAAATAATGATTACAACCAAAATGCAAAGATTTTTTTAAAAGAGCTCTTTTAGTTTAAATGTTACTTATTATCATCTCTGTCATATGATTCCTTTCCACCAGTTTCTTATACCTTAATTTACATGATATAGAAAAGAATCTTTGTCACACCCTGAGCCTTTCAGCTTCTCTAATAGTTTCTAATCTTGGCTTCCAAGATCTCAACCTGCTTAATTTAACATATTTTCCCAAACCCATCTGCAATTCAGATAGATCTTCCATATTCAACTTTGGAACCTCGGCAATTTTTAGATCACTGGGTGTATACTGTAATTCTCCAGCTAAATGACCATTCTCTTGCAGGCAAATTCCTTCTCCATTAACAGTTGGTCTTAGACCCACAAACCCTGGAAGATTCTTCACACCATTCTTGGAGCATTTCTTCATGGCAGAGTTAGCCCTGAGGCCATTTCTGAGCCAGAAAGCATACGCTGCAATTTGGACATTGGGAGAACGAAATACAGATGACCCAATTCCAAATCATCATCTGCTGACAAAGGACTTATTCGCCTGCCAACTTCTAGAGAATCTGAGTGACACACAAAATGTTGAGGATTTTCAAGCATAATCTCTGCAACCTTCATCTCTGTGTGAAATTCCTGCAGACCACCATTAAAAAACAGAACTTTAACAGTGTTATATGGCACAACGGACGAATAAGAAGCACAGGACAGATAACTCCGCATTTGGGTATGCAATGCATGGAGACTTTCTCTGGTGCAGACAATTCTTATAATGGATTGTTACTGCATGGAGGTTCTAAAGTGGGTTCCACACGGAATTTGACAGTTAAATTTGACTTTATTTTGTGTTATGCCAGAATGCCAAGAGTTTGGCAGTGAGAAGTCTAAACATTTGTGACCTTAGAAAAGCAGGTGGCGCTATAAATTCAAAAACTGGAAGCCATTAAACTATTCTTTAGCTTTAAAATACGTATTTGACATGTTCGTTAATGGAGTCGGTGTCAGTTATTATCGCAGTTGATTGTTGACATTTTATTTGATTATTCTATATGCGGAGACAATGTAGACTTGGTTATATGAAAGTAGGATTTACATCATTTTTTGTTGGTGGGTGTAGGTAGACGACTTCATTGTAGAAGACTGGGGTTTGTTCTACGAAGATGATAGCCCTTCCAACATAAATTTGATTGGGCCGAACATCTGATGAATGGAGGACGCTGCAATGACAGTGGTTATCAAGGGGAGGTGATATAAAAGTCATTTACCAAAGGTAGGTTTATTTCAGTCAATTCAATAAAGTAGTTCTAGGTTTTGATTTTGTACTATTTTTGGTATCAATGTTTCCTACCACATTCTGTGATCTATCATCAGGATGTGAGAGAGTGGAGATGTAAAAATATACAAGATTATTGTTTCACTCAAGTTTGACTCTGGTGAATTTGATAGAGGATCTCTCCGCACGTAGCTGCTTAGTCTAAGGAGGTTTGTAGTTTAGATGTATGTTTACTCAAATCATTGTAATCTGTTATTTAAAGACAGCCTGCATGTATGTATGCTAACATGTTTCATAAAAAAATAGTATGGAGCAAGGCATTTACAATGGTTGTCTCTGGAACTTGAATTCAATTGTAATTCCGATTTAACCAATGTATAATCCAATAGAGATTGTTAAATCTACAACAAAGAAATGTGGAATAAAAGAATACACACACAACAAATTTGTCGGCATATGATGAGACATTTATAGTGGTCGTTAGGGAGGGTGGGGTCTATAATGATGTTGTTAGAGTGTACAGATTAAAAGTGTACTTTTTAAAAATATGTTTTTTTATTAGATAAGTGGAGAAAGATTTAAATGAGTCTATTACAAACAATCATAAGCTAGAATTGAGACATTAAAGACCATGACATATATCTAACCTTCATCACACTAAAAAAGGAACAACATAAACAAAAACACATCTACTAATAATCCTAAACAACAACAAAACACAAAAGAGAACCTAACATATTTATTCGTCTTTCTCTTTATTATATATGCTGATACATTAAGGTTAAATCTTAGTGACAAGTTTAATATCTATAATTGTCTTTCAAATTTTAATTTCACTTTTCTTGTTCAAATATTGTTAGAAATGAAGGTGACTAATTATAAAATAGAAATTTGAATCCAATTATAATTGTCACTTAACTAATTGACAATTAAATAGATATTAAAAAAAAGTAAATTAGCAACAAAGAAATATGAAACAAAAGAACAAACACATAACACATACTTTACATGGAGAAACTCTTTCCAAAAAAAACCCACAAAAAAGAAACCCCATGTATCTATATCTATATTATCTTCAAGAATAAATAGATTTTATATACATCCCTTCTTTCCTCATTTTCAATGTTCACTCCTTTAACACTTGTAAACTGACTTTTTACTCTAACTCATAATGTTAGAAATCTAACACCATAACCCATCCTTTTATAGCATTTTCATGCTCTAAATGAGACATCCAAGCGTAATATCATTTCCAAACTCCCCTCTTGAATAAACCCAAGCATTTAATACATACAAAATAGGTTGTAACCTCATTACTCACCTCTTACACATGAGCAACTAATTTATTTAATTTTTGTTATATTAAATTATTTTTCAATTTTTATTTTATATGAATATAAAATTTTGATCATTTTTAAATATATTTTTATATGCATTCTTGTCTTCTTTAGTTTTAGTTTTATATGTTGATACAATAATGTTCTATCTTCTAGATGATATCATATGATATCATCTTTAAAAATTAAATTTACTTGTCTTATTCAAATACTTACAACTCATTGTCCAAAAATATCAGTTTGCCTCCAATGGGTTGTTAACGACACATTTAAGATGATTTATGGCTCCATTGATTGGCTTGAATAACTTGTTCACGCAATTTATACCCTACCTTCTCTTTCAATTTCTTTTTTATTACCTTGGTTGAGAAATTTTTCCAAGAATGATCAATAAGACCTAGTGTCTTTATGAGAATGTGACTGAACAACAAACTATTGCACCTATACAATCAATATTGTAATTGATCTTTATTTGGTACAATGTCCTACCATTTATTTGGTTTCGTAAAAGTATCTTCCAAAGTGTATGTATGTTATCCCTATATGAATATCGTCTTTCAAATTTAAATTTCACTTCTATTGTCCAAATTCTTTCATTTCATTGCCCAAAAATCTCAACTTGCGTCCAATGGTATGTTGACAACAAATTCAAGATGATTTTTATGGCTTCATTGATTGCCTTGAATAACTCTCATGTTGTATGTTCGTGCAATTTGTGCAAGCCTTCTCTTTTAGTTTCATATTTTTTTTTTAACTTTTAAGATGTTTTTGGATTTCTTTAAGAACATTTTACGTTGTTTTTGGATTTTTAGAGATCACTAGTTCTCATGCAAGATCATATTGGACTTCCCCCAATGTCTAGCAAGGTGTGGGACACTACAAATGGATGAGAAAGTTGATGGACCAAAAATAGATAAGAAATGATGGATGAAGCTGGTAAATGCAAACCCTCAAGGACAGTCTCCTCAAGATCAACCAAACTAGGGTAAAAGTATACAACAATGTAGGCTCATGATGTAGTTTTGGATAGCATATAGGATAATGACCTGATGTCATGAAGTGCAGGTGGTCCAAAAGAGTAGACATGTCAAGAGGCTTTTGAGAACATATTTTTCATTTTTCATTCTTCATTTCAATCAAGACCAAGGGATTGATTCAAATATCTGGCATGGATATGATAGCACAATCAGAATAAGGTGTGATGAAAGCTATGATGGAATGGTTTTGGATAATGGAAAGGATGCTCAGGATAATGAGGATTGGCTTGGGATAAGAAGGATCATGATAGGGTAGCATGGATGCAGTAGGTGAATAATTTGGTGGAAAGGATAATGAATATCAAGATACATGATGCTCATGGATAGGCTCAACCTTGTGAAGATCAAAGGTGCAAAAGAGATATGATGGATAAGGTATCATGGATGGAACTTGCCTCCAAGTGCTAATGCAAGAAGAAGGGTTACACATGACGCCTGTTTGCTAGGTTTTTATCATGGTACTTTCTCAATGAGTCACAATAAGTGGTTTTCACCATAGGATGGATTTATTTCTCTTTACTTTTGTTACTAAGGTGCCTATTTACCAGGTTTTCACCAAAGCACTTTTTGTCTTTTTCACTTTTTTTGGTATTTTTTTAAATTTTTGGAGGAACTCAAGCCTCTTGCTCTTTGAATAATGTTCCTTCAAAAGGCATACTATGATGGGCCAAGCCCACTAAAATGTATGCTCAAATATGCTAATAGAATTCTAGTAAGGGAATGATATGGAGGATAATGAATCTGGTGGAAAAGGATTAAAATTTGATGGATTGGACAAGAGGAATGGAAGGATAGTGGATGGGAGTATAAGAAGCATGTGTGGGTGTGGATTGGTTAAAGGATATGAATGGATCGAAAGTAGGTGTTGGGTAATGGATAGGATATTGAAAGGGTTGTGTAAGGGTAAGTGGAAATGGTGCAAGATCAACATCAACACAAATATTGAAGGGTAGTGGAATAATGTAGGAAAAATGGATTGGACAACTTGAGGCTTTGATGGAGGGAAGAATGTGGATGTTGGGACATAGGGACCCAAAATGGATGAAGGAGGTGATGGAAGATGTTTGGAAGGAGATGGAATGAAAGCCCGTGGAAGCATGGATGAAAAGTTTGGTTTCTCTTTTGTATTCAATTCCTATAAGAATGACTTGAGAATCCACATAGCCCTTTTTCCTACCTTTGTGGTGCTTTAGAATGCACTTATTCAAAGAGGGATTTAGGAACCCATATTCTCTTTATTTTTTTCTTTTCTTGGTGGAACATTGTGGTCTCTTGAATATTTCTTTTCACTTTGTATTCACATGTCGATTAGATTGGACATGTCTATCTTTATACATAAGGATTTTTGTATTTTTGTATTTTTATGTTTGACATCCAAGTTGCTTCCAAAGGGCTTGGGATTTGTGGAGGGATATGATTAATATGGCAGGTTTATATTGGTGGGTGTTTGGTTTCTCAAGAATGTATGTCTTTTTTGATCTTGAGGTATGATGGGGTAAATGGATGGCAAGCTTGGAGTGATAGGCACAAGAGATGGAGGGATATAAGGACCCAATATAGATGGAAGATATGAAGGTTTCAACTTTGGGGTATAGGGACCAAGAATGTATTTGGAGGATGAATAAGAGATATGGATAGGGATATCAACATCTTTAGGGTAAGATTCATGGCCAAGGATCTCACCTTTAAGATTTATCTGTTAGAGTGATAACGAGTTTTCTTATTAATTAAATCATGTTTGATTTAATTACTAAGTCACTTATTATCTATTTCTACTTAAGCTAAACTTTAGGCATATAATAATTAATTGCTTTATTAATTATTATTGTGCAACCTAGGTTTTACCTTTTTAGGTTTTCAGATCTATTTTTATAAGGATTGATCTCCTCTTGTTTCATAACAAATTGTAATTAAGAACATTCATTTTTATTGAATTGCAACTTTTACTTTTGCACATCAAGAATGTCTCCTCTTTCATCGATCCATGCGTTTGGGCCTCTCTAGCTTATTGCTTCTCTCTCTTTCTGTGACACGTGTTTGCATGCGGGTGTTCTTGGGATTTGTGGGTTGTTTACTCATCAACTCTAATATGGTATCAGAGCTAAAGATCTATTTTCCCCTATCCTCTTCCTGAGAGATTCAGCTGTGTTCATCAAATCTGCAATTTCCAAGGTTTTTTTGTTGAATCTAGGGGGACATCTCTTTATGGTCATCTCAGCTTCCAACGAACCTCACGATTACATTCAAAGCATCCAAGATCCCCTAGATCCATATAAAATTGTCCAATTTGGACAAAGTTGGAATCTGTGACAAAAAGATTTTGTAACCAGCCCCAGCACGGATCCTGAGGTGGTCACTAGTTTTTTGGACTATTTTGGGCCCAAACAGACCCTACCATTGAGCTCATAGCACCCAAAAACCCATATTTCCATATAAGGCACATTCAATTTGAGTGACATTGCATTCTGAGGTATTTTTTGCATGCCAGGTTGTACGACCCTAGCATGCAAATTGAGGAAAAATTATATTGCCCTTGCACACAAATTGAGGCAAAAAAATTTATTGCCTTGGCACACAAATAAAGGAAAAAATTTATTGCACTGGCAAGCAAATTGAGACAAAAAAATTGTTATTTTGGCATGCAAATCAAGGCAAAAAAATTGAACAAAATCATACTGTTTGACACGCATCCTGAGGTGCGCATATGATTTTGTAAAAAAAAAATCAATTCAATTCCTATAAGAATGACTTGAGAATCCACATAGCCTTTGATTTTTCCTACCTTTGTGGTGCTTTAGAATGCACTTATTCAATGAGGGATTTAGGAACCCACGTTTTCTTTTTTTCTTCTTTTCTTGATGGAACTTTGTGGTCTCTTGAATATTTCTTTTCACTTTGTATTCACATGTCGATTAGATTGGACATGTTGATTTTTATACATAAGTGTATTTTTTTATTTTTTATTTTTATGTTTGACATCCAAGTTGATTCCAAAGGGCTTGGGAGTTGTGGATGGATAGGACTAATATGGTAGGTTTATATGGATGGGTGTGTGGTTTCTCAAGAATGTATGTCTTTTTTGATCTTGAGGTATGACGGGGTAAGTGGATTACAAGCTAGGAGTGATAGGCATGGGAGATGGAGGGATATAATGACCCAATATAGATGGAAGATATGAAGGTTTCAACTCTGGGATATAGGGACCAAGAATGGATTTGGAGGATGGATAAGAGATATGGATAGGGATATCAACATCTTTAGAGTAAGATGCATGGCTAAGGATCTCATCTTTAAGATTTATCTATTAGAGTAATAAAGAGTTTTCTTATTAATTAAATCATGTTTGATTTAATGACTAAGTCACTTATTATCTCTTTCTACTTAAATGAAACTTTAGGCATATACTAATTAATTACTTTATTAATTATTATTGTGCAACCTATGTTTTACCTTTTTAGGTTTTCAGATCTCCTTTTATAAGGATTGATCTCCTCTTGTTTCATAACAGATTGTAATTGAAAACATTCATTTTTATTGAATTGCAACTTTTGTTTTTGCACATCAAGAATGTCTCCTCTTTCATGGATCCATGCATTTAGGCCTCTCTGACTTCTTGCTTCTATCTCTTTCTGTGACAGGTGTTTTCATGCAAGTGTTCTTGGGAGCTGTGGGTTGTTTACTCATCAACTCCAATATTATCTTTATATGGATGCACTCGTGAGTAGCTTTGATAGGAGAATATGAATCTTGAGGAGATTTATTCTTATGCAAAGGATTAGGAAGAATGGGGATTTTTTAGATGAATATGGAGGAATATGACAAGGGTATGTTGGGATACATTGATCTTGACAAGGATATTTGGATAGTGTAAAAAGGGAACTTTTCTCTTGATTTTCAATAGGTTCATTAGAGATGGTGGAAGGGATATCTTGATCTTTCTTTGGTAGTGGATAAGATATAGGAGGTGGAGGGACATATTTCTCTTGAGGTGGAAGGGTTTCATCTTCATAGGACTCTTGGGATATGAGACTTTGGTCAAATATCTTATAGGAATGGATAACGTCTTGATCTTGATCCTTATTCAAATTTGTTTCTTCACACTTTGGATTATTCTCTTGACATGGAGCCACTTGTAAGGAAAATGTAGAATTTTTGATGGACATGAGGGATTCGTGAAGGGCCGATGGAGGATCATTTGGAATAGGTATGATAGGCATTGAAGATAATGAAAGTTTGGGATCTAGGATCTTTGAGGCCTAGAAGAGACTTGCAAAAAGATGCACATTACTTGGATTTCTTTTAGAGGTAGCCCTTGAGGGTAAACATAGTTTACATTAAAAGTAGCATCATTAAGCTCTTTATTCAATGGAGGTATTTTAGCTATCTGTGAAGCTTTATGAGGTGAATAAATGGTGGAAGAAGTAGAGGTTGCATGAGGACCATTACTAGACATAGGTTCATGATTTAGATCTTCCTTGAGAGTAGTATCTTGTTCTTCTATATATGACTCATTAGGATTTTCAATTTGAATTATGTTATCATCAATAAAATCTTAAATTTTATGCTTCAATTCCACACAATCTGAATTCTTATGTTCATTATTTTCATGATATGCACAATAGTTGCTCAAGAATGTCAGCCGGTATGAAGTAACTTGAGGCAATGTGATAAGATTGTGTTCAATTAATTCTTCCAATGATGATTCAAAAGACTACCCCAAAGGAGTAAAATTTTTATTTTAAGGGACATTTAGATGCACCTATGTTTTCCAAAGAGATGTTGGATTCAAGATCATGAGAGTTTGATTTGTTGTTGTCATTGTTCACTTGTGATGGTTGATGTTATGATACATAATTGATTCTTCATGATTTGAAATGTCTTCTTCTAATTTTTTTTCATTTTCTTGATCAAAGATAGGATTGTTATGAAGTTGTAGAATAGATTCTTGATCAAAGATTGGATTGTCATACTTAGGTATTTTTTTGTTTGAAGAAGATGAAGGCATGTATAGATCACGTTCAAAGAGAAACGGACAAATTGATCTTAATGAGTACTCTTTGGATAATGTCTCCTCTTCTTTCTTAATATCTTGTGTTTTTTATTGTAAAGATTGAATCTACTTTGTGAGGATTGTGATAGGATTCTCTTCATCATCATTGTCATGATCCTGGTATCTAGACCACTTGTTTTCAGCCATGGTATAAATATTTGAGTCTCTAGATGATCAGGTATAGTCTCTTGTGATGATGTTTGTCTCTTGAGACCTTGAATTTGATGTGCCAAGGAAGCCATGAGCATGTATGATCATTTTGAAGAAAAATAAAAAATACAATTTTATTTTATTTTTTTCAATTTTTTTCTAGGTTTTAGTAATTTGCATTTTCAAAGTTCTTATTCTCATTTTTGGGAGTTGAGACTTCCGTCAATTTCTAAAATTGGCTTACCAACATCTATTTTAGAGAGTGAAATTAGATTTCTTGGATACATTTCCAACAGTGAAAATGGTTCATTATTTCAAGCATCGAGTCAAAAGTTATGACCTCTCCAAATGATCAGGTATAGTCTCTTGTGATGATGTTTGTCTCTTGAGACCTTGAATTTGATGCACCAAGGAGGCCATGAGCATGTATGATTGTTTTGACGAAAAATAAAAAATACAAAGTTTTCATTTTTTTTCAATTTTTTTCTAGGTTTTAGTAATTTGCATTTTCGGAGGTCTTATGCTCATTTTTAGGAGTTGAGACTTTTGTCAATTTTTAAAACTTGGTTACAAACATCTATTTTAGAGAGTGAAATTAGTTTTCTTGGATACATTTCCAACAGTGAAAATGGTTCATTATTTCAAGCATCGAGTCAAATGTTATGACCTCTCCAAGTTGGGGTGAAATTTTGTTTTTTTTTAAATAATTTTTTTTTTATGTTTTTGGGATCTGGTTGATGTTGAAAATGATGAGATGTGCTTTGTAACATGCATGCAAAGTCAGATAACCAAGCTATTATTCATTAGGTTCAATGGTGATAGTATGTGTAAGAACTTGTCCAAGGTTGATTTGAATTGAAATGTTGATGTTTGATTTAGGAGGTCTAAGGTGAGGGTTTGATGATCCTTGATGATGACCTCTAAAACTAGATGTTTGGATTGATAAGAAAAGATAATAGCATGATTTAGGATTGATTAGAACAAGGACCAATTGAGTGAACATGAAGACAACAATTTGATAATGTCCAATTTTGTAGATTATTAAGGTCTGGCCTAAAAGAGAGCCAAAATGGGTATCTAGATCAATGATTAAGTTTGACTAAAAGTGTATGGAAATGCCTTATGCCCCCTATATGAATTTGTCCATATGATTCAAGAATTAAATGGGGTACAATTTTAAAAATTGGGTACGACTCTAAACATAGGCTCATACGAATCAGGAACCAAGTATGATTTTCTACTGACCTTGATACAAGAAAAGCCAGATTTTGCACTTACAAAGCCATATATGATTCTGGTATCAATTGACAAGAACCTGGCATGACTAAAATCAACAAGTCATATGACTCCAAATACTAAGTATGACTCTAGAATGGGCCCTATACAATCAATAAACTTGATATGAGTAAAGAATTGACTAGGTACGATTATACAATTAGGTGAGGTATTCTGCTAATGAGTTTTCAAGTTTGAATCTATGATTTTTTCAATTTGTTTGCAAAGAATGTGATTTTTTGAGTTTTAGTGACCACACACGCTAGATAGAAGAGACATTTGTCAAGTCTCTAAAGTCCTAACAAGTGTATGTTCTTTGGGCTTGAAGAAGACCTGATTTCCATGGGTTTATCACAAATTAAGACAAGATCAAGAACACTTGTCCCTAAGGAATTGGATGAGTAATCAAAACCTTTTCCCATAGCTTTTTATTCCTTCAGCTCACACAACCATGTCACCACCTAAAGGGTGCTCATTTTTTTGTGTTTTACAAGAGCTATGCCAAATACGATCAAGGAGACTACACAATGAGACCTCCAACATTGTATTATCCACTTTAAATAACTCATGAGAATACATATGGTGAGTGTCTTTAAGAGAGATTCTTCCCCATCCTTACACAAAGATAATTATACTTTTAGAGATAAATCAGGAAGGCCACCACTCTAGGGTGTCTAGTTAGGTCATCTGCTCAAAAATATCTTGTGAATGCCAATACAAGGCCTTGTGGTATTGTAAATTCTATTTAGGTCCTATAGACCCTAGGGGAGACTAGGCACAAGATACATTTTCCCTTTGAGTTTTAATTCAAGAAGGTGTTTGATTATAGTGGGTGGAAGAATCTAGCTTTAGCTTGTTCCCACTTGGGTCATTCTCGTAGGGTGAGTCATTTTTCCCACTGTAATAGGCCCTCTAATAGGAAAACATGAAATGAAAATGTATAACAACTGTTACCCCAACTGATATTGAGATGATGATAATGAACAAGGTTAGTAACTAAGCAATGAAAGGTATGCAAAAGTATTGGATCAGTTGTTATATATTTTATCATTGATGTCAAGCCTATTTAATTACTGATTTATGCAAGTTGTCATATCAATCTAAAATATGTGGTGTTGAGTAAAGAAATGGTTGGTAAAGATAGAAGATGAAATGAAGTGATGTTAATTATGTGAGCTTAAATAGGCAATTGTTGAATCATTATTTGACAAGGTAATTTTAATTTAATTATTTTACATGGTTTGATGAAGTGTTAGAATGATGCACAAGTCAATTATATTTTTTGGTAATAAAGGATTGAAGTTGTGAAATAAAAAGATAAGGAATCAATGTGTACTATCGAGCTAGAAATGGTTGTCGGTAAGTAAAGATATTGGTCAATTAATGAGTAACTGAGAAGTTGATAACCAAGGAAGATGTTAACTGAGTAAATGATAACTAAAAAGGTAGACTTAACTGAGAAGATGAAGTTGGTCGGTTAAATAGGAAAATAATTAAAAGACAACATCGAGTCACAATCTGGATTGATCTAGAAGATTCTAAGGAAGGAACAAAGTCAGTTGTTGAAATCAATCGATAAAAAATGTTAGGTACAGATAAATGGTGAAGATTTAATGATTGGTTTGAGATCCAAGAAAAGTTCAAGTTCCAAGGTGAAGATACAGCTGGCAAGATTCATAAAATGTTTTGTTCAGCTACAGATACATTGAATTTGGATTGAGATTTGATCAAATGGATGAGATTATTTTAAGGAAACCCTAATGAATAGGATTAAGTGGAAAAAATTGTGTATATCAAGGATGAACAAGATGGTAATATTGCTGATTTTCTGATAGCTAGAACAGATAGCTGAATAAGTACAAAATGGTACATCGAGAAAAATAGAGTTGAAGAAAAGTGTGAATCAAGCGAAATAAAGTGATGAGGTGAAGAGTAAGTGTTGATCAACCAGAAAAGAAGAGTTTGAAGGAAGACAAATGAGCATAAAGGGGATCTAATCAAGTAAAGGTAGTTGCATATTTTATCAAGTCATTTCACTGTTACTTTCCAACCATTGTAGAAAAAAATCTCTTAACAAAGTAGATTTAACAATCCTATTTCTAAATCCTTTGTAAGGTGGCATTCTAACGAATGTTCTAAGTCCTCTAATAAGGCCAAGTTCATTAGGGTGATAGATCTAGTAGATCTTTGGTGAAAATACCCTAATAGGATAACATATAGAAAATGTTTTTTGTAACCTTTAATAGGGTTGGCTCTTAACCGAACTCACTTTAGAAGATTGAATTATATTGTAGGTGATAATTCCCACAGTGGTTTTTACCTGAATTGGGTTTCCAAGTTAAAATATGGTGTTCATGTGTGATTGAATATTTTGTATGTTATTTTCCAATTTTCATATGCACACTGGTGTGATTGGTTGAATGCTTAAATATGATAATTAAGATTAGTTGTTGAAAAGGTTTTAAGGCTGGAAATTGTTAAGGGACCTAATATAACTGATTCACCCCCCCCCCCCCCTCTCATTTATCTAATAATTGGTATCAAAGTATTTAGTGCTTAGAGGTAAAATTTTAAAATACTTAAGCTAAAGATCTGAAGATGTATAGGAGAGAAGTACCAAAGTTAAACAAAGAGAACTTCCCTACATGGAAAATCAGGATGAAGTTACACCTATCTGGAATAGGAGATTTTTCACTCTACTATTTTAGAAATGACTACAATCCACCACCTTCTGGACCTATGACACTTGATCATATGAGAGAAAAGAAGGAACACAACTTGATAATGATTGAGATTGCTTCTTCCCTGATCGATGCTAAGTTTAATGACATAAAGGACTTCTCTACAACAAAAGAAATGTGTGATAAAATTTCACTTGTTTATGGAAGTAATATACATGTACAAAAGGAAAAGGTTGATAGTATCAGAGGAAAATTTGATGAGATGAGAATGAAAGAAGATGAAAACATTGCACAATATAGTTTTAGAATCAAGGAAGTGGTTAGTGCTATCAAAGGTGTTGGTAGAAACATAAATGAAGAAGATGTGGTAATAAAAATTCTTAGAAATCTCTTACCTAAATATTATATTCGAGTCTCTACTATTTAGGAATTGAGATCCATACCTAGTAATGTTGTTACTCTTGAATCTTTGATTGGTAAGCTTACTACATTTGAGCTTAGTAACTTTTATATTAGTTTACTAAAGATAGAAACTTCTTTCAAATTATCTCTAACCATTGGTAGTTCAAGAAGAGAAAGAGACATTCACCATAGTTCAGGTGGAAGTGACTATGATAGTATACTATAAGAGGAAAAAGAACAAGAAGAACTGGAAGCACTGTTGACAAAGAGGTTACCAAGAGGAAAAGGAAAGTATAAAGGTAAATTGCCTCTAAAATGTTTTAACTGCAACATAAGTCATATTGCATCTAGATGCCATGATAATGACATGATGATAAGAAGGACAAGAAGGAGAATTGATACCAAAGATTTAGAGACTACAAGGATAAAGGAAATAAATCATGCTACCTAGCTCAGGAAGGTCTAACTAGTGATGAATCTAATGACACAGATGAAGGTGAAGAAGTGGTTTATGTTGCTATGAAGGATGATTTAGAAGAATAAAGGTATGAAGATTAAAAAACCCTTATTTATCAAATTAGTAAAAAATGACACAAGGATTATTGGTAGTGGTTGTTCACATCATATGACTAGTGATATTGATAAGTTTGAAAACATAGAAGAATATGATGGAGGATTTGTTATATTTGGAAATGATTCTCCATGCTCTCTAAAAGGAAAGGGATCCATGATAATGAATGAAAAGATTAAGTGTGATAAGTCTTATTGGGTTCAAGGGCTAAAGTACAACTTGTTAAGTGTAGCACAACTGAATAACACAAGTCACTGATTGGAAATTTAGAATCAAAAGGTGAAGATCTACGATGCTGCTAGAGATTTGATTAGTATCGGTGAACAATACAAAGGTAACTTATTTTATCATAATTATAATGCAAATATCTATTTGATTGCAAGAAGTGAAGAATTTTGGTTATGGCATAAAAGATTTTGTCATGTTAATTTTGATAACATGATCAAGGTTAATAAGGAGAAAAGAGCAGAGATTTATCGAGATTGAGCAAGCCAGATAAAGTTATGTGTAAGGAATGTCAAATCAGTAAGATGACAAAATCAAGTTTTTCAAGAAAGTCTTACTCATCTAATGGTATATTAGAGTTAGTTCATACTAATCTTTATGGCCCTATGAGAGTACAAATTTATAATGGTGATCGATATTTCATTTTATTTATTGATGACTACTCAAGGATGATGTCTGTAATTTTTCTAAAAGAAAAGTTAGATGCATTCCAAAATTTTAAATGGTACAAGACAAGAGTTGAGAAGGAAACATATAAGCAACTGAAGTGTTTAAGATCAGATAGAGGATGTGAATTTATCTCTGATGAATTTATTATCTTCTGCAATGAAAATGGAATCAAAAGACAAGTTCTTGCATCGAGAACTCTACAACAGAATGACATAGCTGAAAAAGGAACAGATCAATAGTTGATTGTGCAAGAACATTGTTGATTGAGAAGGAGGTTGTACAGAAATTCTAGAGAGAATCCATTAGCATTGTTGTTTACACCTTCAACCGAGTACAACTGAAGAAAGGTATAAATAAAAATCCCTATGAACTCTGGTATGGGCATACACCTAATGTTAGTTACTTTAAAATCTTTGGAAGTTGGTGTTACATTCTGAAAGATGATAGGAACGGAAGGTTTGATTCTAAAGGAGATGAAAGTATATTCCTAGGATACTCCACAAAGAGAAAAGCTTATAAATGTTTAAATAAGGCTACTAACAAAATTGTGGAAAGTGAAAATGTAAGGATTGATGAGTTTGCAGATAAAAATGAAGGAGATAGAAAAAGGGAACCAGAAGATTATCAAATATTTATATATGTATAGGAAGGATTTTTTGGTACTTTACCCGAACAACAAGAAGAAACTCGGGAACCAGTTGAGCCCCCACCGAGAGAATAAAATGTTGAAGAACAAAGAACCAATCAAATACTATCAAAGTATGTCATAAGGAACCACTCATCACTCAAATAATTGGAGATAAAAATGCAGGATTCATGACAAGAAGTTGATAGAAAATGCATGTTTGATTTTTGAATTTGAGCCTAGATTAGTCAAGGATGCACTTGAAAATGAAGATTGGGTTAATGTAATAAAAGAAGAGATTTATCACATTGAAAATAATAATACTTGGTCACTGATACTGAGACGGCCTAAGAATAAGAATATTATTGGTACAAATTGGTTTTTCATAAATAAACTAAATGAAAATAGATATGTGATAAGGAATAAAGCTAGACTTGTATGTAAAGGATATGCTCAGGAGGAAGGTATTGATTATGGTGAGATATTTTCTCTTGTTGCTAGATTAGAAGGTGTGATAATTCTACTTGCATACGTAGCTTATAAAGGTTTCAAGGTTTATCAAATAGATGTAAAGTCTGCTATTTTGAATGTAATACTAGAAGAAGTATACAATGAGAAACCAAAAGTATTTGTTGACAAAAGTAAGAAAAACATGGTATGTAAAATACATAAGGCTTTGTATGGTTTGAAATAGGCACGCCAAGCATGGTATGAAAGAATCCACTCATGTCTAATGAGAATAGGTTTTATTAGAACTAGTGATAATAGTAATGTGTACTTGAAAAGTGAATCTGAAGATAAGGTGTTAATAGTTGAAATATTTTTTGATAATATCATATTTGGAGTAAATGAGTCAATGTGTAGATCATTTGCTGATGAAATGATGAAGGAATTTGAAATGTCAATGATTGGAGAGATCAAATTCTTCATTGGATTGAAAATTCAAAAAATCAAGGATGGCATATACATAACACAGTCAAAATACATCAAAGAGATCCTAAAAACTTTTGGGATAGAAGACACAAGATCAATTGGTACACTGATGATTACTGGATGCAAATTGTCAAAAGAAGATGACTCTACCAAGGTGAATGAAACTTTGTATAGATCCATGCTTGGTAAGCTACAATATGTTTTTCATAGTAGGCTAGATATTTCTCTTGTTGTTGGTATTGTGGAAATATTTTCTTCTAATCCTAAAGAAATGCATATGGTTATTGTGAAGAGAATCTTTAGATATCTGAAAGGAATCCAGGACTATGGATTATGGTACAAAAAGGATGGAGATTTTTAATTGAAAGTGCATACTGATGCTGATTGGGAAAGTAATGTGGATGACAGGAAAAGTACAAGTGGAGGAGCTTTCTTCTTAGGAGAAATATTATTGACATGGATAAGCAAAAAGAAAAGTTTCATTTCACAGTCAACTACTGAGGTAGAATATGTTGTTGTTGTAATCAATTGTTCTAACGTTGTTTGGATAAAACAACTACTTGAAGGGATACAAGAGGAAATAGATGGTCCTATGATAATAAAAGCACTATATACATTTCAAAGAATCTAGTGATACACTCAAAAACAAAGAATATATCAATCAAGTATCATTATTTGAGAGAACAGGTACATGTAAAGCATGTAAAGCTGGAATATGTAAAATTCAAGGAGAAAATTGTTGATATATTCACAAAGCCATTACCTAAGAATACTTTTGAGTACCTAAGAGGTAAACTAGGGGTCACTTCCCTATCTAATGTTCATTAGAGAGAAATGCAGGTTGCATCAATTCATGCTTTATCATATTATCTATTTTTGAGTTGATGTAGATGTTCACTCTTTAGGAGCAACCTAAAGTTGTGAGAAAGATATGCAGAAATAGAAGTAATTGGTACAAGAAAGGTACAAGGTACAACTATAAGGACAATTAGTTTCAAACTAAGGTTTTATAAGTACTTTTGGCATTGTTTTTAAAGGGAGAGTGATGACTGGAGTGATGATGGGAGAGATAAAGATATTAAAGGGGGAGAGATATGAATGATGACTGGAGAGATGACTGGAGAAATGACGAGAGAGATATGAAGGAGAGATATTTATGATGAGAGATGAATATGTAAGAAGAAATGGGGATAAATAGAAAGAGAATGAAGACAATGAAGAAAGAGTACCATCCAATACCATCAAGAGGTATATTTTAGATGTAATAATGAGATATATAAATTGTGTTTCCATCAATGTCAAAGGGGGAGATTGTTACCTAACTGATATTGAGATGATGATAATGAACAAGGTTAGTAAACGAGAAATGAAAGGTATGTAGAAGTATTGGATCATTTTTTCTATTTTCATTGAAGTCAACCCTATTGACTTACTGATTTATGCAAGTTGTCATTTCAATATGAAATATGTGGTGTTGAGTAAAGAAATGGTTGGTAAAGATAGAAGATGAAATGAAGAAGTGATTTTAAGTATGTGAGCTTAAATGGGCAATTGTTGAATCAGTCTTTGACAAGGTAATATTGATTTGATTGTTTTACATGATTTTATGAAGTGTTACAATGATGCACAAGTTAGTTATATTTGTTAGTAATAAAGGATTGAAGTTGTGAAATGAAGAGACAAGGAATCAATGTGTACTACCGAGCTGGAAATGGAACTAATGATAAGTGAAGATATTGGTTAGTTACTGAGTAACTGAGAAGTTGATAACCGAGGAATATTTTAACTGAGTAAATGATAACCGAGAAGGTAGACTTAACCGAGAAGATGAAGTTGGTCGGTTAAACAGGAAATTAATTAAAATATGACATCTAGTGAGAATCTGGATTGATCTAGAAGATTCTAAGGAAAGAAGAAAGTCAATTATTGAAATCAACAGATAAAAAATGTTAGGTACAGATAAATGGTGAAGATTTAATAATTGGTTTGAGATCCAAGAAAAGTTCAAGTTCCAAGGTGAAGATACAGTTGGCAAGATTCATAAAATGTTTTACCGAGCTACATATACATTGACTTTGGATTGAGATTTGATCGAATGGATGATATTATTTCAAGGAAACCCTAATGAATAGGATTAAGAAACAAAAATTGTCTATATAGTGGATGATCAAGATGGGAATGTTGCTGATTTGTTGATATCTAGAACAGATAGTCAAATAAGTATAAAAGGGTACACCGAACAAAAGAGAGTTGAAGAAAAGTGTGAATCAAGTGAAGGAAAGTGATGAGATGAAGAGTAAGTGGTGATCAACCAGAAAAGAAGAGTTTGAAGAAGACAAATGAGTAGAAAGGAGATCTGAATAAGCAAAGGTAGTTGCATATTTTATCAGGTCATTTCACTATTACTTTCTAACCATTAGAGCAGAAACAATCTTAACAGAGTGGATTTAACAATCATGTTTCTAAATCATTTGTAAGGTGGCATTCTAATGAATTTTCTAAGTCTTCTAATAAGGCAACTCATTATAGGGTGACAGATCTAATTGATCTTTGGTGAAAATCCCCTAACAAGGTCACATCTAGCAAATGTGTTTTGTAACCTTTAACAGGGTTGGCTCTTAGCCGAGCTCACTTCAAAAGAGTGAATTATTTTTTGGGTGATCATTCTCTTAGTGGTTTTTACCCGAATTCAGTTTCCACATTAAAATATGACCTGTTAATGTGTGATTGAATGTTTTGCATGTTATTTTTTTATTTTTATATGCACACTATTGTGATCGGTTGAATGCTTAAATCTGATTATTAAGATTAGTTGTTGAAAAGGTTTTTAGGATGAAAATTATTAAGGGACCTAAGATAAATGATTCACCCCTCCCCTCCTCTCATTTATCTAACAAACAACTAGGGGTCAGGATTTATGATTTTCTTCAAGAGAAAAGAGCATACTCTCCTACCATAGTTGCTTCTCTCAAATACTTAAGACACATGTTCAATTTACTAGATTACTTTCTAAGTGAAAGATTACAAAAGTCAAGGTTTTTTATTGTCTCATAGAGACAAGAGCATACTCCCCTATCACTAAATAAGACACTACAAGTGAATCTTGTTCAGGTGCCTAAGAAAACAATTTTAAAAAATGAGTTATTTGTTTGCATCTCATTGGCAACCTGCAAGCATTAGTGGTTGAATTTTTCAAATCTTCATCAATAATGTCCTGCATACAATAGTTAGGTTGTTTAAGTTATCAAAATAGAGAATTCAAGATCAGATGTTAGGGTTAGTACCAAAATGAACTTTCAAAATCAAGCCAAAATGCTCTCTACCCTAGACATAGAATACTATGATTTTTTGATGTACTCTATACGAGCTTTCACAAATACGACTTAAGGACTAACCCTATATGATCAATAGTACCAAATACAATCGATAAAGACCCCCCATATGATCAAAAATTAAATATGATCAATGATAGATGTCTATACAACTCTATATACTAGGTATGATCTTCAAAACTAGGTACGAGTCTAGCTCACCTTCATACTATTCTCTTCTCACAAGGAACATGCAAGTATGGAAAATTATTAGATAAATGATGAAAATATAGGGCTTGAGCCCCACGGTGGGCACAAAAAATGTGTGTGAAAATTATTTGTAATCTGCAACCACAAACACTTCAATGAGACATTAAATCCATTAGTTAGTATACAAAATCAAACAAAATAAAGGAAAACCAATTAAAAGTGACTCATTGCTTCCTAATAAAAATGATCATGATCTAATTATGTTAGTTCTCTTAAGAATTAAGCATTTAGATAAGTGACAAGACACCTTGAAATGGAATATTTCATGAAATGTATCTACATGAATGAAAACTAGATATATTTGATGAGGGTGAGTGATGCAATTGATAGAAAATGGACACAATTGATGAAGAATGATGATATAGACTCAAAATAGAAACATTTTGGCATGCTAAAGGATCTAGATATAAACTAGCATGACCTTGTTACTCAAATGTTCTAGATGAGAAATGACTTGATGAGAGTTGATTTTATAGATTTCCTCTTGGAGGGAAAGATTTGAATTTGAATTTGAATTCAATGGTTTAGATTGATCCACAATGAGTGGTTGAGATTAGGACCTTGAGTGATCCATGTTATTGAAGCTCATTGGATGAATTTATCTTGTTTTTCCTTTTGTGAGTTGAGTGGATAGGACAATTAATTATATTAGACTAATTAATTTTCTTAGCCATGGGATTTTAGAGTGTGAATTTGATTAAATAGCGTAGGAGAATTAATGAATGAATGATCCATGATGAATAATAATTTATGATTGATGATTTGATGAATTATGTAATTAAATTGACCAAATTTAATTACACAATTATGTTTGAAATTAGTTTGATTATAGGATTTAGGGAAATTAATTGATATTTGGGTCTTTTGATTAAGCTAGACCAATTTTACAATCTTGAAAGATGGCATTTGAGTGGGAGTGAGAGAGGCATAGGCAAGTAGGGCTCAGGGACAGAGGGTTCATAGGTCACATCCATGATAGATAGATAGGGAGAAATTGACCACATGGACCTTGACAACCTCCAAGATTCAATGGACCTGCACGTGTGGCAGATGTTCCTAGGAGAGTGGAGTTTGGAGGTTTTTCTATAAAATGACAAAGGCATGACTAGAATAAGTGGGGATATTAAAAAATCATCAATGGGGTTAAAGGTGGTTTCCAGAAGGTGGAAAAGAAGGTTTGGAAATCCAAGGATGAAGCCATGAAACAACTTCTTACTAAGGAGATACTAGCAACCTTTGACGACCGTGTTATAGAGATCCAAATTGACACTGAGGCTTGGAAGGATTCGATGAACATGTTGCATTCTAGGGATTTTTTAATGAAATAGAGTGGAGATTGGATAGCCTTCCCCAGGATTCATAAGTGGGTGGATGAGGAGTGGAGTAAACATTTTACTCTAAAAACCATACCCAACGATTTCTTCTTGGTGATTGCAGGCACTGACCAGGAGAAGACTAGAATTATGTATAATGGCCCTTCCTTGATGGGGGAGTGGGTTTCTATATCAAAGATTGGGATCCCAACTTTAATCCTAAACAGGCGTTGATAGAGGAAATACACATTTGGATCTGATTGTATAATCTTCCACATGAGTATTGGAATGAGGAAATTTTTAGGAACATACGGGCCAAATTGGGCACTTTCTTAAAAGTGGATGAAGCTATCTCCAAAGAGTACTTTTGCATGCATGCTCAAATTTTTATAATGTGGAAACCTCATCCTCTATTACCTAAGGCTATCAAAATCAAAACTTCTGAGGGCTATTGGTGGCAACAACTGGAAGTCAAAGAGATCATGGATAAATGTAAATCTTGCAAAGAGTGGGGGCATAATGTAAAGGATTGCATGGCTCAACATAAAGGTAAAGGAAAGGAGGATCATGCCCTAGAAGATCAAATTAGTAGAGCTTCAACATCAGAGGAAAATGTTGAACCGAGACATGTTTTGGTAGACCCTTGCTTGCAAGGTAATAACTTGAGTATTCCTTTATCTTTCGTTGATGGACAATCGACTTCACTTTTATAAAAGGATCCAACAAGGAGCATGATTAAAAACCATGGCGAGCAAGAAGGTGTGTCAATTGATGAGGTTAATAGGGGCCTTGATCGGTTAGAAAATCATTTTGTTCCTTCATCATAGTCTGAGGAAATGCCAATGAATCAAGGCATAGTTATTGAAACTAAGTTGCAGGATGGCACATTGGTTCTATACCATAGCACCCCTTAGTCGGTCTGCATGGTATTAGAGGGTCCTTAAATTTTTTAGGGATATCCATATATCATCGGTGAAGCAATTCTTTGGTGAGGCTTTGGAGGTAGGATCTGATGTGCAAGATGTCTCAATTGATGATGGATTAGGACTAGAAGAAGAATTGTGAATTTATGATAAGAGAACCATTAAGAAATTTAAGTCCAAATTGCAGAAGGAGAATCTAGGAAGCCAAAAATATAGGGGAAGGAAATCTATTCAACAATTGCTAGAAGATATAGGCAACATGAAAGGACAAACTAAACTTCATTCCAAGAGAGACTTGTTCTCTCCTGGGAAGAAATGAACCTCTTAACATGTAATGCTAGGGGCTGCAATTCCCCTGACAAGAGGTGCCTGATCAAGTGGGGTTTTGATCAGGAGAATCCGGACATCGTCTGCATTCAATAAACAAAACTGGATGTAGAAGGTGCTCTGGAATTTTTGAAGTTAGGAAAAGGTGGTCAAGTTATGTTTTGGATGCTATCGGGGCTTTCGGTGGGTTGGGGATCTTGTGGAATCTCAGACTAGTGAAGATTGAGGCAATTTCCAAAGAAAGGAACTGGAAACTAGTCAAGATTTTCTTCTTGACTATGAAATTTGTGGGGTTTCTAGTGAACATTTATAGTCTAGCAAAAATGGAGGACAAGCGGAATGTGTGGGAGGATATTTTAGGTATTTTGTTGAGTCTACTCCCTCATATTGTTATTCTTACAAGTGATTTCAATGCCACATTAACCCATGCAAAGAAAAGGGGAGGTGTGGGGGCACTCAACAGAGTACAACAAGACATTCAACACTTTATTACCATGAATGGATTGTGGGAGGTGGTTGAAAAGGTAGTTCTTTCACTTGGATGAATCAAAGGTTGGGTTTCTTGAACATAGCTGAGAAACTTGGCAATAGTTGAGAACATTCCTTTCCTTTTCTCTTTGAGGTTGAGGTACTGGGGTTGTCTAGTTCAGATTATTTTCTTGTTTATCTAGTTATCCAAAAGGACTCTATTCCCCTAAGGTGTTGCTTTAAATTTGAAAAGATGTGGTTTAGAGAGGAAGGTTTTGTTAATATGGTGACTCAATGGTGGCATTTAGATCCTAAAGTGGAAGGTGACCTCTCCTTTCAATTTTTTTAAAACTAATATTTATTGAAAGGAGCCTTAAAGTTTGGAACAGTGAGCATTTTGGCAATATTTTTGAAGGGAAGAAGGTTCTAGAGGAACAACTGGTAGCCTTGAACAAAAAATTTCTGGAAGAAGGTATGGATGAATTCAACTATTTGATAGAGTAGGATTTGTTGGATAGATATGGTCAGATTTTGTAGAAGGAAGAAATCTATTGGAGGCAAAAAACTCATAGAAAGTGGCTCAGAGAGGGCGATAGGATCAAAAAAAATTTCCACGGTTCGGTCAAAGCTAGGAGGAGTATTAATAAAATCTCTTCTATCAGATTGGAGGATGGTTCTTCTATGAAAGAAGTGCAGCGGATAAATCAGGAGGTAGTAAATTTCTTTTCTAGTCTCTAGAACTAGGAGGAAGTAGGTAAAAACACTATCCAAGAGGATTTCTTGGGTGTTATACCCAAATTGGTAACTAGGGAAGATAACAAGATTCTGAGTGAATCAGTTAAGATCAATGAGCTTAAAGCTATGGTATTTGGCATTGGTGGTGATAAGGCACCAGGGCCTAATGAATTCCAAGCTTTATTCTTTCAGAAGTTTTGGGAGATGTTAAAAGAGGATCTACTTGGTATGGTGGAGGAATCTAGGACTAAAGGATTCATCTTGAAATATTTTAATAATACCTTTGTTTTACTAATCCCAAAGAAGGACAAACTATAGGGTATATGCACAAAGATGGGGGACCAAAAAGATGTCACTTTTCTTTTTGGTCCCAAATCATGCATAGTGCGTACCCACTAAAGGGTGCACGCTCTATGGCTTGGGTTGCCCAAGCCTTAGGCTTGGGCAATCCAAAAAAAAGTGTGTGTGTCAAATAGGGTGCACCCCAAATAGTGTGTGTGTGAAATAAGGTGCACACACTTTGTAAAATCCCAAATTTTTCACCCCCCATGCGCACTATGCAAAGCCACAAAAGTGTAATCCGTATTCTTACATAGCACGTGCGCACTATGAAAAAATAGAAAGAGAGAGATAAGGGATAGAGAGAGGGTGATAAGGGGAGAGAGAGAGAGAGAGAGAGAGAGAGAGAGAGAGAGAGAGAGAGAGAGAGAGAGAGAGAGAGAGAGAGAGAGAGAGAGAGAGAGAGAGAGAGTAATGAAAGAGAGAGTAGATAAGGGGGAGAGAGAGAGAGGGTGATGTGAGAAGAGAGAGAAAGAGAGAGAGAGAGAGAGAGAGAGAGAGAGCTAAGCTAATTCTATCGTAGAGATGGGGTCAAAACCAAGTGATTTGTGATAAAATGAGTTAAACCCTTTGGGAATCCTTTTGCTAGCTTGAGTTTGACCTTAGAAATCCATGATGGATTGTGGGAGGTAACCATGTTGAAGGCTTGTTGAATGCTGAAATTTGGCTAAGTTTGAAATTTTTTGAATCTAGAATCTGCATCTTAACTCCTATGAAGCTGGAACCTATCCCAAACATCTTGGAAGTATTATATTTTATAATTTATACAAATATAACTTAAAGTATAAGAAATTAAATAAATGACCCTCTCTCTCTCTCTCTCACTCACTCACTTTGACTATTTCTCATTATTATATAAATCTATGTATTACATATTGCACACCACACTATGCAAATCTATGACTTTCATCTCTCTCTCTCTCTCTCTCTCTCTCTCACTCACTCACTCACTTTGACTATTTCTCATTATTATATAAATCTATGTATTACATATTGCGTACCACACTATGCAAATCTATGACTTTCATCTCTCTCTCTCTCTCACTCACTCACTCACTCACTCACTTTGACTATTTCTCATTATTATATAAATCTATGTATTACATATTGTGCACCACACTATGCAAATCTATGACTTTCATCTCTCTCTCTCTCTCTCTCTCACTCACTCACTTTGACTATTTCTCATTATTATATAAATCTATGTATTACATATTGCGCACCACACTATGCAAATCTATGACTTTCATCTCTCTCTCTCTCTCTCTCTCACTTTGACTATTTCTCATTATTATATAAATCTATGTATTACATATTGCACACCGCACTATGCAAATCTATGACTCATAGCGCGCACACGCTACGAAAGTCATAGATTTAAATAGTTTGCACGCCCTATAGGGTGTGCGTGCTTTGTAAAGCATTTGAATTTACCAATCCTAAGGCTTGGATTTTCCTTGGAGATCCAACCCAAAGGCTTGGATGATTGAAATAGGGCTGAGACGTGTTTTCCAGTAGACATACAAAAAAATGACATCTTTTTTTGTGTGCTCCTCGTCAAGTTTACTCGTGGCTCAAGAACGTAAAAATTAGATGACATGATATTGTAGATCTCTCTGTTAGTTATCTAAGCATATAATTTATTTTGAATTCTGATTATGTTAAGTTTTTCAACTCTAATTTCTTTTATGTGTATGTCCATTTTTTTGTAAAAAACCAACATTCAGTATTTTGGGCATAGATTTTGGCTCGTTCATCGAATTTTGCAAAAAGTTAATTTTTTAGAGACTAGACTCCATTCTACACACTTTTAAAAAAAAGAAAATTTGATTTTCGATTAGTTTTAAATGATTTCTAGGGGGAGGACACAGAAATTTCATGTTTTCAGGATGTGTGCACTTTGTAAATTCATCAAAAATTATACATTCATCCAAAAATTACCAAAAAAATCTAGGATAAACTAGGTGATGTTAGCTAACTTCTCACTAGAGCGATTAAAAGAATTTTTTAAAAAAGTTAACATTTTAGGGGGAGCACACCAAACGCTATGTTATGTTTTTGGACAAAAAATAGGACCACTTTTTGTGCTCCCCCTTTTTGAGGGCCTTAATCTACACCATTTTCAAAATAAGTTAGTAGTTTAGGAACTAGATTCAGAGTATTACAAATCTTGTTTTTGTCGCATCTTAAAATTTTGCATCTAACTATCTTCAATTTCTTATTGAAGTTTAGAGTTTACTGATTTCAGGAAAAAAGTGGCATCTTATACCCCCTTTTTGGTCCCCCATCTTTGTGCACTTACCCTACAATCCTTTGAGAAGTTTAGACCCATCTCATTGTGTAACACTATATACAAGATCATTTCCAAAGTGTGGCTAATAGATTAAAAAAGGTGCTAGACAAGTTAATCTCTATTGAATAAAGTGGTTTTACCCCCAATAGAAATATGGTGGATGAGATTATTGTAGCTCATGAGGCCATCCACTCTGTTAAGGCTAGTAGGTAGAGGAAGATGATTCTAAAACTAGACATCAGAAAGGCATATGATATGGTGGACATAAGTTTTCTTCTCAAGGTCTTGGAGAAGTTTGGGTTTGTCGACTGCTTAATCAAGTGGCTTGGAAACATGTTTTCGTCATACAAGGATTCTATCCTTGTCAATGGTAGCTTGCAAGGATTTTTTTTCACATCTCGTGGTCTCCTCCGAGGAGATCCTATTTCACCCTTTTAGTTCATTTTGTTGGCTAAAGTCTTGGGAAGAATGATCTCAAAGAAAAGAGTGTTGGGGGCTTGGAAAGGCATTGATATTACTAGAGGTTTTGAACCTACTACGCCTCACAATTTGTGAATGATACATGTTTGTTTGGGCTTGCCACCATGAAGGAATCTTTGGTTATGAAACAAGTCCTTGATGCTTATAGTCGAGCCATAGGTCAATATGTCAATTGGTAGAAACTAGAGAGTTTCTTTTTCAATACCGAGGTGGGATCACAAAGAGAGATTGCTAGACTATTTGGTGTTCATATTAGCAAGTTACCAAGTAAATTTCTTGGTACTTGTGTGTGTGAATTTTGTACCTATTCTATAGACACAAAACTTCAGTAAAACATTAGAGGTTAGCAAAAATCAAAATCATGCAATGAATTGAAAGCTAAACTAACCAAGTGATTTACTACCTTCTAATAGGTGCGAGTATGATGTTCTCAGATTGTTATCGAGATCAGTGACCTTGACGACACCTAAACGAAGGATTTGAATACAAAATCTAGATATGGAATGAATGCAATTTAATCTATATTTTTGGTTTTCCTATGCAATGATATGATGAAAACTGATATGAATCTATGCTAATAATGATATGGAAAGCTGATATGCAAACTGAGCTAAGAAATAATATGAAAACAAAAGTGATCTCACAAAACGTGGTTGATTCGCAAAGAAGCTTCGATTCTCCAGATAGCAATTTGCTAGCATAAGTTTGAAAAATTATGAGATGATTTGAGAAGAGCTGAGCCTTGATTTATAGAAATCTAGGGCTTTGAGGATGCATGGAAGAAAGCCATAAATCACTCAAATAACTTAGGTTGATTTTTGAGTTATTTTTAAATAAAGGATATTTAACTCACAAAAACATGCAAAAGCAGAGTTTAACTCAAAATAGAGTTTAGATTTAATTGATAATTGATAGTTATCTGCTTTTATGATTGTGCATGTTTTATTTATGAATTAATTTAATAATAAAGTGATTTATTTCCAACTTAACTGATTTTGAAAAATAAAATAATTGATTTATGGGTTAATCAATTATTTTTCAAACTTTTATTCAAAAACAATATTATTAAAAATTGACAACTTGCTTTAATTAATTAAATAAGAATTTAATCAATTATTCATAGGATTTTGGATTTATTGTCAAAATTAAATAATATGATTTAGGAATAAATAGAATTAACTTCAATTAAACAATTAAGTGGCAGAATTAAATCTAATTAATTAAATATTTAGAATATTCAATTAATCAAACTTTAGGATAAATTGGATTTATCACCAAATAATCATTAAATTAAAGATAATTATGATAAATAGGAATATTACTAGGAATATTCCCCGATGCAGATTTTATGATAATCAATTAGGATTCGATGATGTTCAGATGTGCCTTAGGTTAGGACTTCGATGTCGATTTCGTTTGATGTGTCGCTATAGGAGGTTAATGAACTTATAGCCCATTTTTGGGGTATTACAGGACTCCCCTATTTGTTGAAGCAAGGAATGTAGACTTATGGAAAGGTTTCATCAATGGATGTGCGGCTAAAATGGAAGGCTAGAAAAGTAAATGGTTGACCTTGGCTAGGAAAATTCTAAAGTTGAAAACATTTATCTCTACAATGCCACTTTACTCGTTGTCATGTTTCAAAATTCCAAGTAAAGTAGTTAATACTATACAACAGAAGATGAATAAGTTTCTTTGGAATGAAGCTTAAGACCAAGACAAATTCTCATTGATGGCCTAGGAGAAAGTGTACAAACCGAAGGGTTGTGGTGGAGCTGGTTTGAGGGGCTGGAAGATAATTAATGAAGCCATGGGGAAAGGCTAGTATGGAAAATCTACCAGAACTCTAAATAGTAACGGGTTTGTATCCTAAGAGCTAAATATTTGCATGTTGAGGATAGAGAAAGGATCTTCACAATTGAAAGTCCTTCTAATGGTTCTGCTCTTTGGAATTTTA
This sequence comes from Chamaecyparis obtusa, assembly GCA_027943335.1. Lineage (NCBI taxonomy): Eukaryota > Viridiplantae > Streptophyta > Pinopsida > Cupressales > Cupressaceae > Chamaecyparis > Chamaecyparis obtusa. The sequence continues at coordinate 571,421 of BSBK01002580.1, read as the reverse complement.
TTCCTAGTTCTAGAGGGCTAGTCAATCACTTGACATGGAAGATTGGTAATGGATAGAAGGAAAATTATTGGAGCGAATCTTGGGATGGTCTACCTATCCTGGAATAGGCTAATGTTTCAGAGAGTATTATAGATGCAACATTGCACCATTGGGGGGACAAAGTGGGTGATTTTTTTTATTTGAGTCAGTTTGAGGAAGGACTAGCTGTCAAACGAAAAGATCCAAACACTTTAGGTTTATCTACCCTAGATAGGGTTGCGCTGGAAACAATTTTAGAGAGTAGAATGGTTTTTGGTTCCTGTGAGAAGTATGAGATCAAATGGTGCAGTGTTAAAAGTGACCATACTCAATAAAAATTGGGTATAAATTACTAGAACAATAAATCTGTCAAGTTGAATGGGAGAGATAGATTTGTTGGCACAAAATGTGCTTTCTTAAAGCTGGGGCTTTCACTTGGCTAGTTGGTAATAATGGAGTACTAATGGGTGACCAACTGATAAGGATGGGCTTTGCTAGTCCCTTTTGATGTGTTTTTTGTCACTCAGCAAAGGAGACACTAGATCATCTTTTTATTCATTGTGAATTTTCTCAAGCAACATGGACGTTTGGTTTAGAAAAATTGCATTGGCAAGGACCTCTTTCAAGGAATTTTAAAGGATGGTTGGAATCATGGCAGATTCCTAAAGGTTCATCTAATTTCTCATCAATGTGTTATATTCTTTTGTCCACTACTATGTGGGAGATCTAGAAAGAACTCAATCAGAGGATATTCAAAGATAAAGTTGAACCTTTTCAATGCTTTAGCTTGAGACTGGAAAAACCCGTGTCCGAATTTCTTTCAAATGCGATTTCTCATTCTAATGCCTAGAAAATCCATTTTAACCAGTTTGACTCTTCTATTCAAAAGAATTGGTCTATTATGAAATTTAGACTTGTTAATGGGTCTTTGAGGGTTAAAACTCCTACTAAGGTGTCACAAAGTTCTTGGTGTCTGCCAGAGGAAGGATGGATAAAAATTAATTTTCACAGGGCCTCTAGGGGTACCCTGGGTCAATTAGGGATAGGATATGTGGCTCACAATGTGCAGGGTTCCATTGTGGCATTGGGTATGAAGAGATTGTTGGATGGAATGAATAATGAAGTAGAATACTCAACAATAGTTGGGGTAGTCTTGTTGGCCAAACAGACCAGGGTATGGAAATTGCATCTGGAAGGTAACTCACAACTAACTGTGAATGGAATCATCAAAGGTTAGATGGACACTTGGTACCTCAATAAGAAAATTAGGCAAATTCAATACCTTTTGACAGGATTTGAAGATTTCAAGGTATCAAATGTCTTGAGAGAAACTAATATACTAGCAAACAAACTTTCCAATATCGGAGCGAGTGGATCCTTAGTGGAAAAATTTGAACTCTTTGAGGATCTTCATTTTTTGGAGCATGAATACCTATCATTTTAAACAAGACATGTGGACTTGTGAGGCAATTTATTCACCACCTTTAATGATGTCAAATTTTACGCAGTTGGAGGTGGGCTTGTACTCTCCTAAGGATGAGGATGTGACTTTTGGCTTGTATTGGAGGGGAATGTTTCGATGAGTGTTTATTTACAATTGCTTGCTTAATGAAAAGGAAATCAAGGACAACTCACACGGGGAAGGAGCATTTTGAGGCATGCTACTACCTTTAAATTTAGAAACTGGTTGTGGCCTTTTCATCTTTTAATTTTCACACCTTTAGCTTTGAGTTTTGTGGCCTCTTTCAGCTATGAAAGCAAATTGTTTTTGAAGATTGCAGGCTAGCTTCCCAGCTTTATTGGCCCCATTTCTGTGCATAGAATGAGAAATATTTTCAAAATTGATCATGTCGACTTCTGGGAGGCTGTGATGATGATTCTAGGGGAGGAATTTCTAAATTCCTACCTGTGTCCAAGAAATAATCTGGACATTTCTTCTTTTTTGGGGTACAACTCTAATGGTAGGTGCCTTGCAGGAGGAAGTTCTCAGAGTTTCTTGTGCTTGTCTGGAACCAAAATGGGATGGAAAAGTGGAAGGGATTGTGAATACATAGGAAATTGGTGTAGGGATTCATATGTTTCATGGGTCATGGCATTTGATTGGGGGTGGAATCATAGAACTAAAGCCTCTTGTGGTGTTCACTTCTACTAGGCCTTTGGAGGTGCACTTGCATATGTTAGGAATAATAGTCCAAAATACAACTGAGAGGGGAGCTGAATCAATTGTATGACAAAATATTAAACTTTAAACTTTGAATAGCAGCAATATCAAATCCAATAAATACAATGATTTCCAACACAAAAACACAATATTTTGGTGTCGGGGAAACCTTGTTAAAGGTAAAAACCCTGGTGGGAATTAGCACCCAAAAATGATGTACTAAGAGTATAGTATCATTGTTAGAAGAGCTAGCCTGATTAGGTGTTGATTAATGCATTACAATACATAGTCCTTGTTAGAGGACAGACCTTGTGAGGAGTCAAGAAAAGAGGATAGGCTCACTACTCAAAGAAGGTTAAGTCCACCTTCAGAACACATTGTTCGCAACACAAGTGTATATGAGGAAATACACAATCCTTGTGAACTGTCTAATAGCAACTGTCTTTGCTTGATCAGTTCTAATGAAGTACATACAATTCTCTACTCTACATCTAGTAGGTATAAGCTCACAGCTTTCACAATCCTCTTTCACATCACATACATATCATCCATATCTTTTCCAAAGAAAAGATCTTACATATATACCCTATTACATTCTACATGATCAGATCAGCCGATTAGGCTTTCCTAATATACAAATAATTACATAAACCCTTGCTAAGATACACATAGTATCTAAAACAAGTATACAATGATTACATTACAACAATTAAGGACCGACATCCTTAATTTACATTCACAACCAAAATGCATGCTACAGCTCTGAAGCCGGTTCCCAAATGAGTCTAATCCAAATCACACGCCACAGCTGATGCCATCCTACTTTTTGTGACTTGTGCTAACCAATGAACATTCTTTAGTACCTTATCTATCACCTCTTAATCTCACATACACTGAATCAATACCTTCTGTAAGATATACCAGAAATACAGAGACTAACTATGTCAACTTTCACTTTCACAGTTCAGTAACCAGTCTTCACCAAAACATCTATAACTCAGCTAATATACAACATTACATGATGCGATCTTGGATATAAGATCACAACATCTTCTTGAACTCTCATCTGACTTCGCATGTTCTGAAACATTCATACAGTGTAATAACCAGCCTATTCTCTTCATAGAAACATATGTTGACATCAGTGACAAAACACTAATGACAACAATAGCAACTCCAACATCACTCAACGTAGTGATTAAACATATTAAATGTATCAACCATCTCTCCAATGTATTAGAAATATCCAACAATCTCCCCCTTTGGCATTGATGTCAGCATATGGAAAAATCTATTAACCCAAAGTTTTATCAATCCAAAGTTTTGTAGCCAAACAATACTTTCATAGTACACCTTCATACAATCTCCTCATTCAGTAGGAATTTTCTCATAGCAACTCTCCCCCTTTGACAACAATGGAAAAGGGTGCCATAAGCCATCAACTGTTCTTCACAACTTTCTTCAATGATCACTCCCCTTGAGGAGTAGATACCTACATCAAGTCCAGAATATAATAAGGCTCTAAAAACCTCTAGACTGATGCATCCCTGCATCATTTAATTCTGACTAGGAGGGGCCTTAACCCCAAGCATACCTCTGAGATATAAAAAGGTATATTTTGGAAACATCTTTGTAAAGATATCTACAATCTGTTCCTTTGTGCTAATATACTCCAACTTTATTTCCTTCTCTGTCACCTTGTCTCTCAAGAAGTGATACTTGGTAGAGATATGTTTAGTTTTAGAATGCATCACCAGATTCTTTGACATATTCATTGTACTGGTGTTATCACAATGGATAACCACTAGCTCATCAAAATTTATTTCAATGTCTTTCAACATTTGTTTCATCCAAACAATTGAGTGTAGCTAATAGTAGTATCAACATACTATGATTCTGCAGTAGATTGAGCTATACAATCTTCTTCTTACTTAGCCATGAAACCAACTTTTTCCCAAGGAAAAATGCACCACCACTAGTACTCTTCATGTCATCAATATTTCATGCCTTATCAGCATTAGTAAAAGCATGAAGTTCAAAGCTAGCATTTCTATCATACCATAAGCCATATTCAATTGTCCCTTTCAGATATCTAAATATCCTTTTCACAGTAGCTAGGTGTGTCTCTTTAGGCTCTACCTGATATCTAGCCACAATTCCAATAGCATTAGTAATATCTGGTCTGGTGTGAGTCAAATATTGTAATCCACCAACTATTGATCTGTACTTGGTCTGAAAAACACACTGAGTCTCGTCATTACTTGATAGTTTATTACCAGTCACCATGGGTGTACCAACTTGTTTACAATATTCCAATCTAAATGTCTTTAACATTTCTTTAAGATACTTAGTCTGAGAAATAAAAATGTCATTTTTGTTCTAAATTATTTGCAGTCCTAGAAAGAATTTCATTTCTCCTATCATGGACATCTCAAATTCATTTTCCATCTCTTTAGAATTTTTTTTACACAATTCATCATTGCCTCCAAAGATAATATCATCAACAAAAACTTATATTATCAAAACTCCATCTTCACTAGTTCTTAAATATAAATTACTATCACCATTACCTTTTCTAAACCCAAGGCAAAGTAAGTATTTGTCTAAACTTGCATACCAATCCCTTGGAGCTTGCTTTAGTCCATACAATGCCTTCTTCAACTTACATACCATGTCTCCATCTTCGGATAGAGGAAATCCATCAGGTTGTTCTACATACAGTTCTCCAAGATCCCCATTCAAGAATTCATATTTCACATCAGACTTCAAGGTGACTTCTAAAATACCTTGAAGTCTTTATGTGTAGCATAAGCCAAGAATAATCTCACATTCTCTATTCTAGCAACAGGATAAAATGTCTCTTCAAAATCTATGCCTTCTTATTGTGAATATCCTTTACATACCAATCTTGCTTTATTTCTTACAACAACTCCTTCTTCATTCATTTTGTTTCTAAAAACTCATTTAGTTCCTATTAAATTTTTGTCTTTAGGTCTAGGGACCAATTCCCAAGTGTTATTTTTCTTTATTTGATCTAAATCTTCCTTCATAGCATTTATCCAAGATTCGTCTCTACAAGCTTCATCTGTAGTCTTTGGTTCAACTTGAGAAATCAAACAAATTTCTTCTCTGCCTTTGATCTAGTCATTACTCCTTGATTTGTATTACCAATAATTTTCTTTTCAGGATGGTCTTACTTTACTTACCTCGGAGTCTTAGGAACCTTAGTAGCCTCATTTGTCTAATCATCAAAAATCTCATTTTCACATTCAGTCTCAACAAGTTATTCTTGTTCTGTAGCAGCAGCCTCATTGATCTTTGTAATTTGATTACAATAATACATTCTCTCTTGTATCTCAAACTTCTTATTTATCCTTACATTGTTACTTTCAATCATCTTTCTTAATCTCAAATTAAAACATTTATAAGCCTTTCTCTTAGTAGAATAACGAAGGAAAATTTTTAAATCACTTCTAGCATCAAATTTTCCTACCTCATCATCTCTCTTGATATGGTACTTACTACCAAATATTATGAAATATTTTACAACAGGATTATGATGAAACCATAATTCATAAGGAGTCTTACCTGTACCTTCTTTGATTTGAATTTTGTTCAAGGTGTACACCATTGTCCCAACAGCTTCTCTCCAATGCATATGAGATACATTTCCTTCAAGCAACATTGTCCTAGAAGCATCAATTATAGTCATGTTTCTTCACTCTTCTATCCCATTATGTTGTGGACTCCTAGGAGAAAATGTCTATCCTTAATTCCATGCTCTTCATAGTATGAATTGAATAAGTCTGAAGTAAACTCTCCACCTTTGTCTGACCTCAAACATTTTATCTTTAAACCTGATTCATTCTCTACTTTTTCTTTGAATAACTTACATTTATCAAATGCTTTTGATTTCTCTTTCAAATAAGTGACCGACATCATTCTAGAAAAGTCATCAACAAAAAGTATGAAATACATTTCACCATAGTATGATCTTGTACTTTTAGTTCTACATAGGTCTGTATGTACCAGATCCAACTTTCCTTTTGATGTATATGCTTTACTTTTATAACTTCTTCTAGTCTGATTTTCCATAACACATTCTTTCCATAGAGTGTTAGATGGTTTTACAATCTTTGAAAGATCTCTTACTACATTGTTCAAGCTTTCCTTCACAATGTTATCAAAATTAACATGACAAAATCTTATGTGCCATAACCAACTGTCATCTACCTTCTCAACAAAATAAAAGGCTCCAGATGTATTTAATTCAAATACATTACCTCTAGATTTAGTACCAGTTGCAATCAGCTTTCTTGCCTTATGATAAAACATTTACCATCATTGAATTGTAATTGAAACTCTTTGTCCATAATCTATCCAACACTCAACAAGTTATTCTTAACTCCATCAACAAGTAGTACATTATCAGTATTAGTCTTTCCATCTAAAGTAATAGATCCTACTCCTATGATAGGTTTAGGAAGATTGTCTCTGAATCTCACAACACCACCATCATAATTTACTAATTGAACAAAATTGTTTTTGTATCCAGTCATATGATGTGAACAACCACTATCTATAATTCATTCATATTTCTGATAAACATGTGATACTAAAGCCTTTTCCTCATGCACTGGTTTTTCATCTTTAATAGAAATAAATCCAATCTCCTCATAATCTAAATCATCATCATCAGAAATATCTTCACTAGCATAGTAAAATCCCTTATCCTTTGAATAGTTAGACTTGAAAAACTCAGGCTTATGCTTAGGAACTCTTGTAGGACATCTAGATGCAAAATGACCTACCTTATTGCATGAAAAATATTTGAAAGGTAACTTTCCTTCAACTTTACCCTTACCTCTCTTTTCTCTTCTAGCAATCAGTGCAACAAGTTCATCCACCTTTCTTTCCTTTGCTAGTATCTATTTCCATTCCTCAACATATTCACCGAGCTCTTCTTTTAGGTTCTCATTGCTGGTGCTCGAAAGTGTAGACATTATCTTCTTGTGTGCAAATGCTTTAAATGAAAATTCAACTTTAGGTATAGAATATCCCATTTCAACAACTTCAAAGGTAGTTAGCTTTGTAATAAACATCTCTCTGCTAAAGTTCAGAGTCAAAGGTATAGTTTCTTGTATAGTTAGAGCCTTAGTATTTTAAGCAGGTGTTAATGATATAAGGATCTTCGCAATGACTAATTCTTTATCATAGGTGCCTCCATAATTTTTGATTCCAACCACAACCTCTGTAACCCTTTGAACATAAGCCCTAATGCTTTCCTTATCCTCCATTTGTAGCTTATCCATTTTTGTTTTCCAGTTTTGTAACTTCACTTGCTTGGTATACTTGTCTCCTTCATATAATGCTTCTAATCTTTCCCAAATCTTGTGTGTTGAATCCAGATCTTTAACCTCAGTAAATTCTCCTTTAGAGGGTGCGATGATCAATGCTTCCCTTGCGACCATGTTATATGAAAATACCCTCTTCTCATCATCAGTAGCCTTTTCTAGTTCATCCTCAACCTTCATAGCCACTTGATTCTTTGTAATCATCTTGTATTCAATGTCCAAACATTGCAAATGAGTTCACATCTTGTTCTTCCAACTGTCAAAGTTTTCAGGATCAAATATCAGACTATCCTTCCTATAGAAACTCATCTCCAAGATCACCTCAAGTTGTTAAGCTTTCTCTCTAAGGACCAGAAGCTCTGATACCAATTGTTAGGAATAACAGTCCACAATACAACTAAGAGGGGGGGTGAATCAGTTGTATGCCAAAATATTAGACTTTAAACTTTGAATAGCAGCAATATCAAATCCAATGAACACAATGAATGCCAATACAATAACATGATATTTTGGTGTCAGAGAAACCATTTTAAAGGTAAAAACCCCAATGGAAATTAGCACCCATAAATGATGTACTAAGAGTATAGTATCATTGTTAGAAGATCTAGCCCTGTTAGGAGCTGATTAAAGCATTACAATACATAGTCCTTGTTAAAGGATAGACCTTGTTAGGAGTCAAGAAAAGAGGGTAGGCTCACTGCCCAAAGAAGGTTAAGTCCACCTTCATTACACACTGTTTGCAACACAAGTGTATATGAGGAAATACACAATCCTTGTGAAATTTTTGATAGCAATTGTTGTTTCTTGATCAGTTCCCATGAAGTACATATAATTCTCTACTCTACATCCAATAAGTACAAGCTCACAGCTTTCACAATCCTCTTTCACATCACATACATCTCATCCATATCTTTCCCAAAGAAAAGATCTTACCTATATACCCTATTAAATTCTACATGACCAGGTCGGTTGATTAGGCTTTCCTAATATACAAACAATTACATAAATCCTTGCTAAGATACACACGGTATCTAAAACAAGTATACAATGATTACATTACAATAATTAAGTACCGACATCCTTAATTTACATTTGCCAACCAAAATGAACACTACATCTCTAAAGTCAGCTCCCAAATGAGTCTTCTCCAAATCACATGCCACAACTGACATCATCCTGCTTTCTGTGACTTGCGCTGACCAATGAACATTCTTCAGTACCTTGTTTGCCACCTCTTAAGCTCACATACACTGAATCAATACCTTCTATAAGATATACCAGAAACACATAGACTAACTCTATCAACTTTCACTATCACAGTCCAGTAACTAGTCTTCACCGAAACATTTGTAACTCAACCAATATACAACATTACATGATGTGATCTTGGATATAAGATCACAACATCTTCCTAAACCCTCATCTAACTTCACATGTTCTGAAACATCCATACAATGTCTGTACACTGTAATAACCAACATGTTCTCTTCACAGAAACATATGTTGACATTAGTGACAAAACACTAATGACAACAGCAGTAGCTCTAGCATCACTCAACGTAGTGATTAAATATATTAGATGTATCAACCATCTCCCCAATGCATTAGCAATATCCAACAAGAGAGTTCTCAACAAGGTTGGAGGGCACTGTTGAGTTTCTTGTGAAAGTTGGAGGAGGATCGGGTTGTGGAAGTTGCGATGAGAAGAGGGAGAAAAGAAAGATCTATGAAATCATCAGCCCCTCGTGGGAGTGATGGTCATCCTTTGCCCCGAAGACAACTCAAAACTATGGCAGGGGCTAGTGGTGTTTTTAGTGGTATGACTTTGTTAGAGGATGGGGTTTTTGTGGCATAGGCTAAGACTAGAATAGGTAAAGGAGGCTTTGGTGGGGGTGGCTAGGTGGTGGCGAGTCGCAATGATTCAACTGCAGTAGGGTTCCTAAACTTTTCCTAGGCGGACAAGACGGGCTAGTTCAAGTAACCAAGTTGGGGTGGTTGATATTGGTGGCCATTTTGTGTATGAGGCCCCTTCCTTTGTTTTCTTTCAAGTCTTGTGCTATGGTCATGGTGTCAATTTTTCAATGTATGTTGGGTGGGGCAGTGGTCTGATACTATATTTGTTTATCAACCAAAGCAGTGGCTTGCTCTTTTGTTGGGAGGTTTGTTTTTAATTCTAACCATTTAGTGGCAATGCATTGTACAGAATGTTTACATATTAATATAATCAAACTATTATCGATAAAAAAAAAAAAAAAAAGCTAGACCAATTTTAGATGATTACACTTATTTCATTAATAAACGATCAATAAAATCAAGCCTTCATTTGAAGATCTTTGTTCGAAAGCCATTGAAAAAGGTGCCTCCAAACTTCCAATATTTTGATTTCCCAAATTTAGGATTCATTATTGTGTGAGTTCCCCTTCATTTATTAACTATGTAAATCATGTTTTGTGTGTTATGAATGTAAGCTAAAATTGAAGGAAAGATTCTATACAACTCTATAAAGTGCTTCCATACTATACTTGCTTTACTCCAAAAATCAATAACGACATAATTATGATCTATCTACAAGAAAGATGTGATATTCAATTTGTATTGTTCTATCCAATTTCATGAAAAACTTTCTCATACTTAGCTTGCTTTGTTCTAAAATCAAAGAACAAAATAATTATTATTTATTTAGGAGAGATGTGACATCCAAATTATTGTATAATATTTTTTTAAATTATAACTAATTTGGAATATGTAGTACTCTATTCACTAGGTATGCATATAATCAACTCAATCATTGTAAGATTTACTACTCATCAAGATAAAATATGTTACTTCAAATTTGTTCTATTCTAGACTTACTATGTTTTTTTTTAACTAATTAAGCCGATAGGCTTCCCCTACAAGGGAAGCTTGTGTACGGCCTTGCCAGAATTTTATCACGTTGTATCACACCTGAAACAGGTTTGTCGAGTAGTTTACATGATTGTCGAGCAGTTTACATCAAACAAAATTATTGTCGAGTAGTTTACATTATTTATTATTTCAATTGGCATATCATTATGTTTCTAGAAACATGAGGTATGAAGGAAATTTAATTGCGTTTCAAAGGCCAAAATACATTTCTCGTTGGAAACACCTATTTCTACCAGTGCAAAATGTTTCCAATGCATTATTTCCACACTCTGCGTGTATTTCTCTAGGCGACATCCCCAAAGATACTCTTTCAGTTGGTCCATGGATGTTGTAACCTACCAAACCATGCGTGTGCAAAGTTTCTAGTTTTGAATTCTGCATATATGTTGACAATGAGCAACAACAATAAAAGCTCGCTCTCATTTCACACAGGCAGAGACAATATTAGCAAAGCTCACAAGCTTGGCTTCACACCTTTTTCTCTGTATTTTCTTGAAAGTTTAGAATTCCTTTTTAACAGATCCATTCCTCCAAACCATTCCTCTATCACATTTCCTTGAGGCATTTCATCATTCAGTTTGAAATCCTTGTCAAGACATGTGGAAAAAATCTCTGTTCACAGTGCCCTTGATAGATATCGATAGCCTATTTCACAACTTCCATACTTATGTTATGATTATTTTACTTCATTCTTTGAAATAATGTTTGTGCAAGCAATTTTCCAAATAGTTATCCTGCAGTCTCTGCTTTCTCATCTTACACCTAGATGTTTGCATGAAGCTCCCTCAAGACATTTTGTCAAACAATTTATATCTTCTTACTTCTCATATCTGAAGGGCATTTCCAATTGTAACATTGTATCTAAATTTTCCATATGACACATGTACAATGAGATGGTATCGTGGGTTGGGGAGTTTGCATATTTGTATCATAAATATTTTTAAAAAGTTTTCATTAATATGCTTGGTGATTTTGAAAAATAGGAAGTCAAGATGTGCAGTTTTATTTTGGCAATCACTAACTAAAGATGCTAGAGATTGGTATAGAGTCTACCAGATGCAAGCATTTACTTTTGCGAAGAATTCAAGATGATATTCAAAGAGAAATATGGAGACAATAGAACCAATACTATGATTGATTAACAAAATGTCATGGTTCTGAATTGAGTGTTGTTTGACTTTGACTCTTGGTGAAATAGTGGGGCTTCTTGCCTATAGTTCTTACAGCCAAGTCAAAGATTTTTAAAGATAAGAGTGGGTGGAAGCCGAGTGGGTGGGGTCCCTAGTTTCGACTAGGAGGAGGGTGATTCAAATGATGCAGATGGAGACCCAAGTGGGGATTTGGGGGAGTTTGTGGTTGATGAAGGGTGCTCCCCTTAATACCACAAACACATAACAGACATAGAGAAACAACAACAATAATATGCAAGAACAGAAAATTGGCTTCTTATTATCTCCACAAATGTGGAATTACAAATTTTTAGAATTACAACATGCAAAGCCACATGGGCATTCCCTTACAATATTCTGTAGGACAAATCCTCGAACTATTACCCAGATCTACTACCCAGAACTATTCTGAACTACCTAAGACAATAATACAGCCTTCCTTATATAGGCAATTCCCCACCGCCTCGGAAGGTTCCAGAATTTTAGCCAATAAGGCCGACCAAACTTAGAATTATTTTATTTTACATTTCATTACATCATAGTCGGCTCAAGATAACCTTTGAAACCCGAACAGAAATTTTGAAGAAAATTATTTTCTGCCATTTCAGGTGGCCCAACTTCCGAAGACCATAAGTCATCACCAATTGACCCGATCGGCTATTATAACCCCATTTCAAAAATGCCACGAAGCGCTCTATAGGCTTGACCGGCGCAAGCGCTCGTCACCTAAATTTTTGACCTCATCCGGGGCCTCTAAAGCCTTCAAAATTGAGTTCAAAGTTTCTGTACCCTACTGCCAATACCGAAAATCTTCAATATCTTCCAATATACACTTGATCTGGCAATGAAACTTTACCGGCAGACTTGTATGACCAAAATGAACCTCCAAGAAAGAAATCAGATCATTCTGAGCACATACGAAAATGACCAAAAATAGTAACTTTCCATAAATAGCAGCTCTGCACAAAATAGCCCTTACTGAAAATAAAAATAGAAATATTTTTGGGTGATGCAAGATTGCTCTTACACCCAGGATGCTCCTGCATCAGACACCCGGGGTAATTTGAGAAGTGACCCTGTCATGACTCAGGTGTGCAGAGGAAAACCAAGACGGCTAACCTCCTCCTTTGTCAGCCATGATGAATCTTCAATAGGTCATCCTTTCCACTTGACCAGATATTCATCATATGTCTTGTTCCTTGTGCTTCTGCCAACACGACTGTCCAGTATATCTTCGATCTCCTTAGTGTCTGAACTAGTTGCTAGAATACTCCACTGTGCTGCTGTGATCTCATCTTCAACACCTTCATGATACTCTGTCAGATCTGAAATGTTAAACACTGGTGAAATATTTAGCTCAGTAGGCAATTCTACCTCATATGCGTTTCCTGAATCATGTTTCTTCAGTATCCTACATGGTCCAAACTTCTTCATTTTCAGCTTGTTATATGTACCAACTGGAAACCGCTTCTTCCGTAAATGAACCATGACTTCATCACCAACCTAAAATTCCTTATACCTCCTTTTCTCATCTTCCTTAGCCTTATACTGTGCGTTCATCTTGGTAATATGCTTCCTCACCTCCCCATGGATGTTCTTCAAGTGTTCTACAAAATCCTCAGCTTCAGCACTACTTATTTCTCCTTTATCTATCTTCCTCAATTCAGATGCATTTCTTGGACTACTTCCATATACAATCTAGAATGGTGATTTACCAGTGCTCCTGTTGACAGAATTATTGTATACAAATTCTGCCTGTGGTAAAATCAAATCCCATCCTGTTGGCTTATCTCCAACCAAACATCTCAGCAAATTTCCCAAACTCCTATTCACCACCTCTGTCTATCCATCAGTCTGTGGATGATGTGATGAACTGAACTTCAAATCTGTCTTCAACTTCTTCCACAACGTATGCCAGAAATATCCAACAAACTTAGTGTCCCGATCTAAAACTATGGTCTTTGGCAAACCATGAAGTCTCACTACTTCTCTGAAAAATAATTCTACTACATGAACAGCATCATTAGTCTTCTTGCAGGGAATGAAATATGCCATCTTTGAAAATCTGTCAACCACTACAAAAATTGAATCATGTCCCCGCTGAGTCCTCGATAAACTAAGAACAAAGTCCATGCTGATATCCTCCCAAGGCTTCTCTGGTACGGGTAATGGCTGATACAATCCTGTATTCTACTTCACTCCTTTCACCATCTAACATACTCTGCAACTCTGTACAAACTTCTTCACATCTTGCTGCAACTGTGGCCAATAATAATTCTCACTAACCAAACCAAGGGTTTTATCACGACCAAAATGTCCAGCCAATCCTCCACTATGCTTCTCCTTGATGAGATTCTCCCTCATAGAACTTCATGGAATGCACAACTGACTCCCTCTGAATAGCATATCATCCTGGATGATGAAATCCAACCATTTCATCCTATCTAGAGTAACAGGTTCTGTACAAGCTTTCCAAGCTTCACCAAAATCAAGATCCTCTGGATACAAATTCTTGAGTTCCTTGAACCCAACCACTTCAATCTACATTTCTGTCAGCAATAGTTGCCTTTTGCTAAGAGCATCTGCAACCCTATTAGACTTTCCACTCCTGTATTTCAAAACAAATGTATAACTCTGCAAAAACTCAACCCATTTCAAATGCCTCTGATTCAACTTTCATTGACTATTCAAATATTGCAAAGCTTGATGATCAGTATACAAAACAAACTCCTTAGGAAGCAGATAATGTCTCCACTTCTTTAATGCCTGAACTATAGCATAAAATTCCTGATCATAAATAGAATATTTCCTCTTGGCATCATTTAACTTCTCACTGAAATAAGCAACAGGTTTACCTTCTTGGCCCATAACAGCTCCTATTGCAGTACCACTAGCATCACAATCTACTTGAAACACCTTATTAAAATCTGGAAGTGCTAAAACAGGTTGTTCAGTAACTTTTTGTTTCAACAATTGAAAACTCTTTTCTGCCCCATTAGTCCACTTAAACTCTTTTCTATCCCCTCTCATTGTTTCAGTCAAGGGACCACAAATACTGCTAAAATTTTTGATAAACTTTCTGTAAAAGCTAGCCAAACCATGAAAAGATCTTACCTCAGTAGCACTCCTTGGAGTAGGCCATTCAAGGATAGCCTGTACCTTTTCTGGGTCCATTTTTAGACCTTCTGCTGAAACTACAAATCCCAAATACACTAACTCTTTCTTCACAAAACTGCACTTCTTCAAATTAATCAACAATTTCTCTTCTCTCAGCTTCTCAAATACCATACGAATATGCATCATATGCTCATCCAATGTCTTACTAAAGATCAAAATATCATCTAGGTAAACAATGACAAACTTACCCAAAAATTCTTTCAGAACCTCGTTCATGAGCCGCATGAAAGTGCTCGGTGCATTGGTTAGCCCAAAAGGCATGACTAACCACTCATACAGTCCTTCCTTTGTCTTGAAGGCAGTCTTTCATTCATCTCCTTCTCTGATCCGAATCTGATGATATCCACTTTTCAAATCTATCTTTAAAAATACATAGCTCCACTCAAACAGTCCATAATATCATCCATTCGTGGCAATGGAAACCTATACTTGATTGTGATCTTGTTTATTGCCCTAGAATCTGTACACATCCTCCACTCTCCATTCTTCTTTGGTGCTAATACCGCTGGTACAGCACAGGGACTCAGACTCTCTCGAATCAACCCCTTTTGTAACAGTTATACAGGAACATCTTCTACTTCCTCTTTACCAGCTTTTGGAATTAAAGTAAAACATACATGCTCATGCCTCATACCATCTGGGAAATTTCTTCCATCAACAAAAGTTATCCTTGCATTACCACATACCTTTTCTTCAGTCCCCTTCAATGGTTTTAGCTTATGTCGCACTCCATCCTTTGTCAGGGAATAGGTATTCGCACGACCATCATGTACAGCACATCTGTCAAACTGCCATGGTCTACCCAACAACATATGACATGCATCCATAGATATGATATCACGTAGTACCTCATCTTGGTATCCGCCAATCTTGAACTTCACCAGGCATTGTTCATTGACCATGACCTTGTGGTCATCCTGTACCCAGGCAATTCGATATGGATGTGGGTGTTTCTGTCTCTTGAGCTTCAACTTTGTCACCATCTCTTCTGACACCAAATTGTTAGTGCTTCCCCTATCGATAATCACATCACAACATTTACCTTCACACTTGCACCTGGTGCGAAACAAGCTCCTCCTTTGCTCAGGTTCATTCTCACCACTCAACAGGACTCTTCTGTTAATCAACGTTTCTCCTCTTTCAGCATCTTCAGAATTTGATGATCTGGCATCTTCATCTACATGTGCAACTCTGGCCTGGCCTTCATTTCTCCTGTCTGTTCTGCCTTGGCACTGAGGACATTCAAATGCCCTATGACCTTCTTCTCCACAGTGAAAACATGTTCCACGGAAGCCACCTCTTCCAGATCCTTGTCCTCTTCCCCTTCCTCTTTGATCTCTATTCTTCTGATCCTGGAAGCGATTGGAATTGTTTCCTCTTTGATTCTGACTGCTACTGGCCTCATCCTTCTTTTTCGGATCTTCATTTCGGCCACCATATGACCGTCCACCAGATCGTCCACCGCGACCTCTTTCATTTTGTCTGCTCTCAAACTTCTTGTTCAACTTTTCCTCTACTTTTAGGGCAAACTGGTATGCCTCTTCAATACTGTTCATTCGAACCAGATTCAGCTCCTCCTGAATGCTTGGCCTTAACTCATTAAGGCATCGGGCAACTTTCTCCTTATCAGCTTCTGCATGGCCTGTTTTGATGAGAAGTTGATAGAACTCCTCTGTATACTCCTGAACAGATCTTCCTACTTGCTTCAAACTCTGCATTTTCTTCAGTAGGTCAAGCTCATAATCAACAGGAATGAACTGTCGCTTCAATTTATCCACCATCCGATCCCATCTCGTGATTTTCTCCTTTCCCCTTCTATTTCACTCCAACTGAATCTCTTGCCACCATATCTTCGCATGACCTTTCAGTCTGGCCTTCGCAAATTTGACCCTATCAGGATCCTCGACATCTTTATACTCAAAATATTCTTCACATTCATTGATCGAATCGATCAATTCCTCTGGGTTAAGATTTCCAGAAAATGTAGGAACCTCAATCTTAGGTCTTTTCCCAATCTTGGAAATCGCCCGAAAAAGTCTTTCTTCCTCCTGGTTCACAATTTCAACTTCTCCTTCTTGATATTCTTCTTCGGCTTCATCCTCGCTTTCGTCTCTGACATTAAGATTCATTCCTCTGCGAATCTCTTCTTGCAATGCTCGCACTTGTCTCTGCAGCTCTCTAACCTCAGTTGCACAGCACCAGCTCTTCCGCCACGTTCTCTTCGTGGAGGTATTTTCACGATGCACGCTGAAACCCTAACCACGGTCCTGGTGCAAACTGCCTCATAGTCGGCAATCTGTTTACACACTCAAGAAAACCTGCTCTGATACCACTTGATGAAGGGTGCTCCCCTTAATACCACAAACACATAACAGACATAGAGAAACAACAACAATAATATGCAAGAACAGAAAATTGGCTTCTTATTATCTCCACAAATGTGGAATTACAAATTTTTAGAATTACAACATGCAAAGCCACATGGGCATTCCCTTAAAATATTCTGTAGGACAAAGCCTCGAACTATTACCCAGATCTACTACCCAGAACTATTCTGAACTACCTAAGACAATAATACAGCCTTCCTTATATAGGCAATTCCCCACCGCCTCGGAAGGTTCCAGAATTTTAGCCAATAAGGCCGACCAAACTTAGAATTATTTTATTTTACATTTCATTACATCATAGTTGGCTCAAGATAACCTTTGAAACCCGAACAGAAATTTTGAAGAAAATTATTTTCTGCCATTTCAGGTGGCCCAACTTTCGAAGACCATAAGTCATCACCAGTTGACCCGATCGGCTATTATAACCCCATTTTGAAAATGCCACGAAGCGCTCTACAGGCCTAATCAACATAAGCGCTTGTCACCCAAATTTTTGACCTCATCTGGGGCCTCTAAAGCCTTCAAAACTGAGTTCAAAGTTTCTGTACCCTGCTGCCAATACCGAAAATCTTCAATATCTTCCAATATACACTTGATCTGGCAATGAAACTTTACCGGTAGACTTGTATGACCAAAATGAACCTCCAAGAAAGAAATCAGATCATTCTGAGCACATACAAAAATGACCAAAAATAGTAACTTTCCATAAATAGCAGCTCTGCACAAAATAGCCCTTATTGAAAATAAAAATAGAAATATTTTTGGGTGATGCAAGATTGCTCTTACACCTAGGATGCTCCTGCATCAGTGGTGGGGGCCTACTATTTATGCGTCTGATGCCCTCATCTTTCTCCTATTGCGACTTCTGAGATTAGGGTTTGGGCTCTTTGCGACGGTAAAGGCTTGGGGGGGTTCTTTTCCCCTTTATCTTGGAGAGGAGACGTCCCTATTTTTCTCAATTGGGTTGTAATGGTGAGTGGCTTCTTTGGGTCCTACTTTGAGATCCTTTCGTGCTGGCCTGTTCCTGGGATCATCACTCTTTCTGGGTTCCACAGCTCCTTTCATTCATGTGGGAGAGTGGTGATGGTTCACTTGGTGTGGTCTCGTATGGGATCCCTATTGAGGTGGAGTTGCACACAAGTGCTCTTTGGCAGCTTATGGTTTCTTACCTCCATTACTCCTCTTCTCTACTTCTTATTGAGGTGGAAGCTCATTTTGAGGTGAAGGTTCCTCTCCCTCTTAACACCTCTTTCCCACTTTCTATAGAGGTGGAAGTTCCTTTTGAGGTGGAGGCTCTACCTATTGAAGTGGCTAGTAGCTAGATGGAAGAGGTGGGTTGGAGTTTTGGTGGTGAGCTTGGCCATAGCTGGAGGGTTTTGTTTCTGCCAGTGATCTTTGAAGGTATTATCTTTTTCTTGGTAGGTTGTGATCTAGTGGAGTGGGGAGTTTTCCTCATTCCTATCTATTTGTTTAAGGTTGGGGGAGCCTTTCAAAGCCCTACTGTGCTCGGCCTTTGTTGGTGAGTCCTATTTTTGCAAGAGATCCTTGATGGTCTTTTCTTTCTTTTGGCTGATCCCTGTCTTTACTCCTCTTCCTAGTTTCCTTTAGAGGTGGAAGTTCCGTTTGAGGTTAAGATTTCTTTTCCTCTTACGACCTCTTTCCCACTTCCTATTGAGGTGGAAGTTCCTTCTGAGGTGGAGGCTCAGCCTATTGAAGTGGATTGGTGCTGGATGGAAGAGGTGGGTTGGAGTACTATCAGTGCGCTTGGCCGCTACTAGAGGGTTCTGATTTTGCCAGAGACCGTAAACGGTCTTATCTTTTTTCTAGCAGGTAGTGATTTGGGGGATTGGGGGGTCTTTCTCATTCCCTTGCCTTTGTTTAAGGTTGGGGGAGCCTTTCAAAACCTTGATGTAATGGTGCAGTTGAAGCTTAAAATGCTCAAATATTTAAGCTGTTGTTTTCTATTTGGTTGTGATTAGGTGGTTTGGGGAGCTAGCCTCATTCCCATTTCATTGTTTAAGGTTGGGGGAGCCTTTCAAAACCTTGATGGTTTGGTGCAGCTGAAGCTTAACATGCTCAAATATTTAAGCTGTTGTTTTCTTTTAGGTTGTGATTTGGTGGTTTGGGGAGTTATCCTCATACCCAGTTCATTGTTTAAGGTTGGGGGAGCCTTTCAAAACCCTGATGGTTCGGTGCAGCTGAAGCTCTACTTGCACAATTACTTAAGTTGTTGTTTCATTAAGTCTAGTTATGGGAGCCATCAAACCCCTTATGTATGGTTTAGAGAGCCTGAAAACCCTAGATATTTGGTGATGTTGTAAGGTGTTGGCTGTACACTATAGGTCTCAGCAGTTTGTGCCTTTCTGAGTATCTTTCTTCTGGCTGTTGTTGTATTGTTGGGTTTGTTCTGCTAGTTTTTCTACTAGCATTGTGTGTTGGGGGGTGATGTAAGGTTTAACTTTATCCCCAGTTGTTTCACTTTGGTTTGAGCTAATTATTCCTATTTTAAAGCTCAGGGTTATAGTTCCCACCAAAAACTAATTGTAAATGGTTTCAGGGCCCATTCAAAACCTGCTTTTACTTTAATCAAAAACAAAATGTCACAAAAGGGATGCCATCAAATATGACAAAGAATGATAGGCACGAAATGCATTGGTAGATAAGGCTTTATAAACTTTAAAGAATGACAACTATCCTTGAAGACAGAACTATGATTTAGGAAAAATGTATGAGTAACATGATGGAGCATTTGTTGAATTCTATACTAGTTTTTGGATAGTCTTTAAGGCAAGGGTTGTGCTTTCAGGATCACCTTTATAAATCTAGGGGCTCAAAATGTTGGATGAGTCTAAGATATGGGCATTGGATGAACAAAGTTAATTTATCAAATCTAACATCATTTCTTTCATCAAGTCCATGGTTAGTTCTTATCTTTAGACTTTCTAAACTGTAATCTGTATTAGAAAGAATTTGTTCAAAAGAACAGCCATGTGGTAGGATGGGGATGGATGTTCAACAATGTTACTGTTATGCATTCAATAGTATTCTAATATAATATAATTATTATGTGTATTGTAATTAGAATATAATAATAATATAACAAAAGAATAAGATGGTAGAAAAATAAATAAGTGAAATTTAATAATAATAATAATAATAATAAATAGAAATATGTTCATATGTACATATTGTTTAGTGTAGAACAATTCAGAGAGATGTGATACTTAAAATCTGAATAAGATTTGGGGTGATTAAGATTTATGTGAGAATTTAATTGTTTATAATCAATTTATATATGGATTTGAATGAATTTGTGGAAATAGGTTTATATGGATCTCAATCTAATTTGTGGAAATGCATCTATGATTTGTAAGAAAAGTTATATTAGTGAATAATTTTTTTTTGTTGATCTTTATACATGTAATGAAGATTGAGTATCTTGATCTAAAGATTTCAAAGAGTTTCATACTAAATAAAGATGTATTTTTTTAAGTCTTTGGATTTGATATAATGATCTGTAATAATAAAATAAGTTATATAATGAATGTTTTAGATATTGTTATAATAAAGAGAACTTTGAGTTTATAAAAATAAATATGATAGAGATTTAGTATAAAATTAAGATTTGGAAATGTATTTGACAAAAAAGTTAAATATAACTAAAAAATGCTACTATCGTATGATTCTATGAAAAAATCAAGAGCAATTATAAGAGTTTGATAATTAGATAATTTATTTTTAGAGTGGATTATCGATACTAATGGTTCTGGAAATGATCTAGATCTAATCTTATAGGTTCATATCTTGGGAAAGGAATTGAAAAATTATAGTTTGTAAATAGTTTGGGTGGAAGAAAACAAATATCTTGGTGTCCATTTCAAAATTTGAATTTGAAGCTTCTGAATTTGTGGATGAAGAATGAGTTTGGATCCCATGACAACCTTGCTTATTCTCTTCAATGCCAAAAATATGTAGAACTAATGTCATATGCCTATATGGTCAAACCATAAATGAACCTTTAATTAATGTCATTGAGATGACTAAATATAAGCTCTAAACACAAACCTAAAAACAAAAATTGTAGTAGCCCATTCATTTCATTGCAATGTTATTCCATTTTACAACAATACTTATTGGGAAGCTTTTTTCACACTAGAGGTTGTGTGTCCAGTAAATTATATAGTATCAAATTGGATATTTTCATACTATGAAGGTAAGAATCCTATCTCCCTTTTAGATTCTCTGGTTTCTCTTATTTCTATTGAGCTACATCTTGTTCGATTTGAGTTAGAATAGATAGGGACACTCTTTATTGTTTTGTTTTATTTGTTATGTTAATGATTGTAGCTTCAATCGGATGATCCCAATTGATGAGATCAAATGTTGAATGACCTATAAACTTTTGATATCTATTCTATCTTAAAGCATTATTAATATAATGATAATTATTGAGATGACACACACACACACACACATATATATATATATTTGATAATATAAAGATTTCATATGTTATATTGACTATAATGTCGATTATGGAAATTGACTTAATAATCATTGAGATGGATGAAATGCAAGTTGATAACGTTATCGACTGATATGAACACAATCATTAATGACTATGTTTATCACAGTCGACAACCTTCAGCCACCGCACATCATTGATAATCAATATAATGGATGTCGATACCTAAATCGACCATCATTGTTTATATTATAAGTGTCGACCATTGTTAATATCTTGCATCGTTATTATTAAGTTGTTATCTGATCATTGTTGAATCAGTCAATGATATATATTAATGATAACTAATAGTTAACAAGAGACATAATGTAGATACACGAACATAGTTCATGTAGAGATATGTCCCTTGAGGATACATGTCCCTTTACATTATATATATACTCATTGAATTTGTAACTTGGAAAGTACACAAATCTAAAAGTATTATTACAAGTTACAACAAAGATATATATCATATTATCCCAAGTGAAAAATATTACATTATATATCTAGGAAATAGAACTAAAATTAAAATTTGATCAATACTTTAACATGGTATCAAAATGACGAGGAGAGCCAATGGGAAAATGATAATACCAGAGCAATGGAACTATTAGTAGATGGAGTAAAATATCATCTACTACCTACTATCACAAAGTTAGACTCTGCATATGAAATGTTCAAAGCCCTAGAAAACATTTAAGATCAACAACACTAGTAGGATTCTTACTCTTAAAAATCAACTCTATGATATTAAAATGAATAAAGGAGAGACCATCACCTCATACTTTATGAGGATAAAAAAATTAAGAAATCAACAATTGGTCACATCTATGATAATAAAGAGTTATCTATGATAACGTTAAATGGACTTCCTGTCTCATGGGAAAACTTTAGACAAGGAATAAGTGCGCACTCCAAACTCCCCAAATTTGATCGACTAAAAGATGGCTGCATTCAAGAAGAGTGTAATCTAGTATCTAGAGGAAATGGTGTGGAATCCACAAATAAAGATATTCATATTCTCACTAATAATTTGAAAAGGAAGAAGGGAAAGAACTCAAATGGTAAACAGTCATTGAATAAAATGAGAGACTTCTCTACAGTACAATTCTATATAAGCGACAAATATGGTCACACTACAGTAAAATATCCTGATAGACTCAAACATCAAGCTTCCCTTGTTGAAGTCAATAATTCAAACTTGTGTTCAGAGAAATTTGTATTCAAATAAATTCAAGATACCTTGTGATTGAGAGGGAGTTCATTGATAAAAATAAAAACACTTCTGAAGTAAACTTGATAAAAGTTGTAAATATTGATTATTGTACTAATGTTATTTCATAACTATATGGGCCCTATGTAAATCATGAAGAAGTGATGACTTTCAAATTGTGCAGGCTCACCCTAAGAGTTGAGATAGATCCAAGGTCAAAGACAATGTGAAGGAGAGTATCCTTATTATGTTAAACTTGTTTTCTCTTCTAGTCTAGTGTTACAAACTTTCAATTCAGCTTTAGGCTCACCCTAAGTGTTGGGATAGATCCAAGGTCAAAGAAAAGTGTGCTTATCTTGTTGCACATGTTCCCATTTTGAGCCCAATATATGATCCTTGCATTTCTTTTTAAAGATTACGCTTTCCCTAGGTTTGTAATGAGTTGTCGTGATCTTGTATGTTTTTCATTTTTTATTATGATTTCACTTTACCCAACTGGTACAAATCTTGCTACAAATGTCTCATAGATTTTGGGAGCTTGTTGGGCATACCTAGTATTTTGAATTAGCTTTGACGGTTTCAAAGAAGCATGTTCCAGATATTGGTAGTAAGAGATTCTCCCCTATATAATATTCATGTGTTTTCAATCTTTGTATGTTGGGTATACATAGCTTCTGATTTGACATGCTCTGATTATGTTTCCTTCTCATTTACACTTTTAAACACTTGTATTATGTAATGCTTCACTTATGCTTTCTATTTAAATGCCTATCGGCGCATCCCTTGCACCTCCTTTCGGTGCAAGTGCTAGTTATAATAGATCTGAAAACCTATAATATAATATTTGCAACAATGAATTTGTTTTCAACCATTTTTATAATTAAATTAATAAATTAAAAAAATAACTTCTTTAGGCAGTGAGCCCACCCTTCTTTCTTGACTCCTAACAGGGTCTGTCCTCTAACAAGGACTGTGTACTGTAATATTTCAATAAGCTCCTAACAGGGCTAAATCTTCTAACAAGGATACTATACTCTCAGTACATCATTTGTGGGTGATAATTCCCACCCGGGGTTTTTACCTTTAACAGGGTTTCCCCGAGACCAAAATATTGTGTTGTTGTGTTAGCATTCATTGTGTTCATTAGATCTGATATTGCTGCTACTCAAAGTTTAAAGTTTAATATCTGGCATACAACTAATTCACCCCCTCTCTCATTTGTATTGTGGACTGTTATTCCTAAAAGCTATTGCCTTTAAATTTAGAAGTTGGTTGCGACATTTTCATCTTTTGGTTTGCACACCTTTGCTTTGAGTTTTTGTGGCCTCTTTCAGCTATGGAAGCAAACTTTTCTTTGGAGACTGCAGGCTAGATTCCCAGCTTTATTGGCCCCATTTCTATGCATAGAATGAGAAATATTTTCAAAATCGATCATGTCGACTTCTAGGAGACTGTGATGATGATTCTAGGGGAGGAATTTTTCAATTCCAACCTATTTCCAAGAAATAATCTGGACATTTCTTCTTTGTTTTTGGGTATAGCTCTAATGGTAGGTGCCTCACGAGGGGAAGTTCCCCACGCTTGTCTAGAACCAAAATGGGCATGCGGAGTGGAAGGGATTGTGAATAGGGAGGAAATTGGTGAAGGGATTCATATATTTCATGGGTCGGGGCGTTTGATTGGGGGTGGAATTGCAGAATTGCAGCCTCTTGTGGTGTTCACTTCTACCAGGTCATTGGAGGTGCACTTGGACAGTGCTCGACAAGGCTGGAGGGCATTGTTGAGTTTCTTGTGAAAGCTGGAGGAGGATCGGGCTGCAGTAGTTGCAACGAGAAGAAGGCGAAAAGAAACGTCTATGAAATCCTCAGCCCCTCGCGGGAGTGATGGTCGTCCTTTGCCCCGAAGACAACTCAAAACTAGGGTAGGGGATGGTGGTGTTTTTAGTGGTACGACTTGGTTAGAGGATGGGGTTTTTGTGGCACGAGCTGAGACTGGAATGGGTAAAGGAGGCTCTGGTGGGGGCAGCCATGCAGTGGCGAGTCGCGACAATTCAGTTGCAATAGGGTTCCTAAACGTTTCCCAAGCAGACACGATGAGCTGGTTCAAGTAACCAGGTTGGGGTGGTTGATATTGGTGGCCATTTTGTATATGAGGCCCCTTCCTTTGTTTTCTTTCAAGTCTTGTGCTATGGTCTTGGTGTTAGTTTTTTTATGTATGTTGGGTGGGGTGGTGGTCTGATAGTGTATTTGTTTATCAACCAAAGCAGTGGCTTGCTCTTTTGTTGGGACATTTGTTGTTAATTCTGACCATTTAGTGGCAATGCATTGTACATAATGTTTACATATTAATATAATCAAACTATTATCGATTAAAAAAAAAGCTAGACCAATTTTAGGTGATTACACTTATTTCATTAATAAACGATCAATAAAATCAAGCCTTCATTTGAAGATATTTGTTCGAAAGCCATTGAAAAAGGTGCCTCCAAACTTCCAATATTTTGATTTCCCAAATTTAGGATTCATTATTGTGTTATAAGTGTAAGCTAAAATTGAAGGAAAGATTCTATATAACTCTATAAAGTGCTTCCATACTATACTTGCTTTACTCCAAAAATCAATAATGACATAATTATGATCTATCTACAAGAAAGATGTGATATTCAATTTGTGTTGTTATGTCCAATTTCATGAAAAGCTTTCTCATACTTATCTTACTTTGTTCTAAAATACAAAGAACAAAAAAAATATTATTTATTTAGGAGAGATGTGACATCCAAATTATTGTATAATATTTTTTTTAATTGTGACTAATTTGGAATCTGAAGTACTCTAATCACTAGGTATGCATATAATCAACTCAATCATTGTAAGATTTACTAATCATCAAGATAAAATATGTTACTTCAAATTTGTTCTATTCTAGACTTACTATATCTTTTTTTAACTAATTTTAATAGATCTGAAAACCTACAATATAATATTTGCAACAATGAATTTGTTTTCAACCATTTTTAATAATTAAATTAATAAATTAATAAATAACTATAACTAAATTACCTATTCTAATAAAAGTTTAAACTAAACTATGCTAAAACTCAAAAAATTGTTTAAAAATTGCTTAAAATCTTGATACTAGCAGCTAAACTAAATCTATTAATTTACATACAAAATTTATAAATTTAAACATATATTTTATCTGTTTTCTGATGATAGATCATAGAATAGTGAGCTATGTATGATTTTGATCATGTATATTAATATTATTAAACTGAATCTATTAATTTACATACAAAATTTATAAATTAAAACATATATTTTATCTTTTTTCTGATGATAGATCATAGAATAGTAAACTATTTATAATTTTGATCTGAAATTAATATATTTCTAAACTAAAATACACAATTTGCAGAGATAAATTAAACAAACTTTACCCTGTTTGTACAAATCATGCTTCTGCAATCACTGAATGAGAAATTATATATATCTCTAAACTCATACAGAATCTGTAGAGATAAATTAAACAAGTTTCTTCTGTTTGTGAAATGCCAATACTAATCATACTATTCAAGTCTATTTCAATGACCTGAACTATACATATTTCCAAACTAAAACACAAAATTTGCAGAGATAAATTAAACAAGTTTCTCCTGTGTATGAGATGGTAACACAAAGCATGCTTCTGAAACCACTAAAATAAAAAGTATGGCCTGAAATCTATATACTCAGTACAAAAGTTGGGTTATGCCCTGAGCCTTTCCACCTCTCTAATGGTCTCCAACTTAGGTTTCCAAGATCTGCAACTGCCCAGTCTGTATTTCCCCAAATCCATCTGCAGATCTGAAAGGCCTTCAAAATCCATCTTTGGCACCACAACAATCTTCAAATCACACTCTAAATCTCCCCCCAAATCATCACCATGACCATTTTCTTGCAGGTAAGTTGCCGATTCTCCCCTGAAGAAAATACCCAATTCTCCCAACATTGGGAAAATTCTCACAGAGCTCTTGGAACCTGCTTTCATGGCGGATTTGGCCTTGACTGCAATTGAGGCCAGGTCTGAGCGGGAAACCAAACCCTGCAATTTTGACATGGGAAGAACGAAATACAGATGCCCTAATTCCAAATCTTCATCTGCAGGCAGGGGATTTATTCTGCGGCCCACATGTAAAGAAGCTGCCTCGCATACAAAATGCTGAGGATTTTCCAACATGATTTCTGCCGCCTTCACTTGCTTCTCAAATTCCTGCAGTCTCCCATCCTCAAATACCAGTTTAATTGAATTGAATGACAATAAATGTGAACACACACAAGACAGATAAGCACCCATTACAGTAATTTCTTGGCATAGGTAGATCCCTGTTTACTTGCAGAGATTTTAAGAAAAAGAAGGCTGTGAAGCAAATTTATCGAAGTTCGAAGACGTGTTACCCCGCAATGTGGATGAAATTTCCCGTCTATTTAACTTACATGAATATTTTACTTCACGTTTGCTTTCATGGAAGTTTATCATTGCTTTCCTTTACTTTTCCTTCCCTCTTGATTGTGCGTAATTTGTGGACCAAATAATAGTTCCTTGTGTTGGGGTATTCATGGAAGTGTGTTCCCACATTAGATTTTACTAGCTCAATGTTCTCGAACTTGCAAAACAAATATCTTACTTGTACTTCTCCACAACCTTCAATGCTTCCCAACCATCTTTAATACTTTGGAGGATGATATACAACTACTAATCAATTCCTAGTCAACATGGGTTGTTCACATTAGGGAGACCATGTGTGTTTGAGAAAGTTCAGTGTGTTTACATTAGATATGTGGTTATTTTGTATATAGAATAGTATGTTTGTACATGGTAGTAAAAAAATTAATTTATATATTATAATATATTTTCATTTGATTTTCATTAGTCTAATTTTCATATTTCATCTTTATATGTTGAAAAAATACAAAAAACTTTAGTGAAAATACATTGTGGTAGTGGATTTGTACTTGATAGTCATGTCATTTTGTGTGGAGAATAGCTAGAGGTTATATTAGAGAGAGTTGCTCACGACATAGATACAAGATAATGTGGCAGGCCTTGTCAACACAAATTTGTGAAAGCAAGGGTGGGATAAAAGCATTGTAAGCCCTAACATTATGAGGGATGAATAATGTTAGGTTATAGAAAAGGTGATGATGTGAGAGATTGGTCATTATTAGTTTGCAAAAGGAGGGATCAAGTTTTAGCATTTAGGAGGTCTTATCAAAGAACATAATTATCATTGGTACATAGAATCAAAGTAGTTACATTGGAATAGGTGAAACTTTGCTTATTAATTGTGATGATTAAGCTTTTGAGTCTAGTAAATGTATTAAGAAGAAAGGTAATAATGTGAGAGATTGGTAATTATTAGTCTACGAAAGAATGAATCAAGCTTTAGCATTTAGGTTGTCTTATAGAAGAGCGTAATAATCATTAGGACTAAAATCAAAGTAATTACATTCAAGGAATAGGTGGAACTTTGGTTCTTAATTGTGTTGCTTGAGTTTCAAAGAGTGGTAAATGTATTAAGAAGAAATACAAAAACTGTTCAATGGTGTGATTTCTTTATAAACATATTCGGTATAGGTAGAATTTGTTTCTCTTTGACTTATTAGTTGAAGTTGCAAATAAATAAGAAGATACATTCAAGATGGTTTTACTTGATAATATAGGTTTATGGACATAGTGAAGATTTAAACACGTCAAAATAATGTTGATACATATCTTCCAACTTTTCTTTACAATTTTTGATGATGATCTACCCAATCCCAATAACGTTGTGGGACTTTGAGTTCTAAAGATAATTTGGTCTACATCGCTAGGTGAGTAAGAGTTAATTTGGTGAGGATCATAAATAGATCATGCACATTGACATCGACAACACCTATATGATGTGAATTGGTAGATATGTCCATACCCAAAAAGATTAATCAAATTATTACTCTCTTTGATGTTGATTGTCATGTGTGCACCAATTTTTTAAGCATACCAAATAATTTGACATGTCATAATGTAAGGTGTATAAATCTCTAAATTCTTCCTAAATTATTTAAGAACTAATCTCTAAAATCTCTAATATCTAAGAACTTACAAACAAATATCTAAGAACAAATGTCTAAAATTCAATGTCTAGATAATTTGGTCTACATCACTAGGCGAGTAAGAGTTAATTTGGTGAGGATCATAAATAGATCATGCACATTGACATCAACAACACCTATGTGATGTGAATTGGTAGATATGTCTAAACCCAAAAAGATTAATCAAATTATTACTCTCTTTGATGTTGATTGTCATGTGTGCACCAATTTTTTAAACATACCAAATAATTTGACATCTCATAATGTCTAAGTTCTTAGATATTTTGTTAATATTTATAAAATTGCTAATGGCCCTAGCATTATTAAAAATAAATAATGTAAGTTAAATAGAAGGTGATGGAACAAGAGATTTGTTGTAGCTAACTTGGTGAATGAGGGATTAAGCTTTAGCATTTAGGTTTTTTCAAAGAACAAAATGACTATTAGTACTTGAGGGAAGTGACCCAGTAACTGTTAGGGGGTCTAATAACCATGACCTTTTTGTCATGTTTACCTCCCAATTACTACTATTAAAAGAACCCCAAAAATGAAAACAAATGTACTATTAGCCGATCACACATGTAATAATAGTTGATCATTTTTTAGCTTTTTTGGTTGGTGATTGGCCCATTTGTGCACCACTATTGGGACATTTCACAAAAACTACTAGGACATTTGGGCACAAGTACTGACATTTTTGAGTGAATGCCTATTGGTGCAAGAACATAGCAGGGATTGAGCGACACTTTTGAAATGCCACTTTTTGACCTCTTTGCGCTTGACGATCTTTACAGAGAGATCTGAAAATACCCAAAAGTCGAAACCTAAGCTTTAAGCTCTTAACTCACCTACCAAGATACACCGAAAAAATTGGCAAAATCTGACTTACAGTTTAGGAGTTCTACATGCACGAAGTTAGCCCGAACGGCTACTGGGTCATCTTCCCTAATTAAAAAAATATACATTTAAAGAATGAATTAAAATTTTGTTTTTAATTGAACGATAAATTTGGTAAGAAAAAATCATTTTGTGTGGTTTCTTTATATAAAGATATTTGGTATACATGAAATTAGTTTATCTTTAAGCTATTAGTTGAAATTGCAATTGAATAAGACGGTAAATTCAATATAAGTATTTATTTGGCAAAGCAAAGAATAAAATATATTAGTGTAGGTTAGAAAATGCATATTAATTATGATGTTGTGGTTATAACTGTTAATAATATGTGTTAAGTGTTGTTGTTGTTGCATTGATGTCAATCTGATGAAATGATGTGTGAATTATGATAAAGCTCCGTAAATGAATGTTGTGATGTTGTTGAAATGTCTGATGATGACACTGGATCAGTATGTAGTGTTCAAATCACACTCTAATCTCCACCCAAATCATTATCAAGACCATTTTCTTGCTGGTAAGTTGCTGATTCTCCCCTGAAGAAAAATCCCATTTCACCCAACATCGGAAAAATCCTCACAGAGCTTCTGGAACTTGCTTTCATGGCGGATTTGAACTTGACTGCAGTTAAGGCCAGGTCTAAGCGGGAAACCAAATCCTGCAATTTCGACATGGGAAGAACAAAATAAAGATGCCTTAATTCCAAATCTTCATCTGCAGGCAGGGGATTTATTCTGCGGTCCACATGTACAGAAGTTGTCTCGCATACAAAATGCTGAGGATTATCCAACATATAATTTCTGCCGCCTTTACTTGCTTCTCAAATTCCTGAAATCTCTCATCCACAAATACCAATTTAATTGTATTGGATGACAGTCAATGTGAACAAACACGAGAAAGATAAAGCACCCATTACAACAATTTCTTGGCAGCTATCTCTCTTCACTTACTTGCAGAGATTTAATAAAAAGGGAGGCTATAAAACAAATTTATCGAAGTTTGTGGACATGTGACCACACAATGTGGATGAAATTTCCCATGAATATTTTACTTTACGTTTGCAGTTTGACCTGTTTATCATAGCTTTTCTATACTTTTCCTTCCCTCTTGATTGTGCGTAAGTTGCGGACCAAATAATAGTTCCGTGTGTTGGGGTATTCATGGAAACAACATTGAATTTTACTAACTCAATGTCTAAGAACTTACAAACAAATATCTCAATTGTACTTTAATGTTTTCAAATCTTTTAATATTGTCATTTAGATGCTTACAATATTAACTTTATCATTGAATTTTCTTTGATTTACAATGATAAATACGATATATAACTACCAATCAGTGTCATGATTAACATTCTTTATTCACATTTCAGTGCTAAGAAAGGATCCAAAGGGTAATTTTTTGGTTTTTAGGTCTTTCTAGTTTTTGGGTGTCTGTTGGTCTTTTTGTAGCATTTTGCGCAGTGGGCTTTATTGAAAATATTTTTTTAATTTGGATGTAAAGGGTTTCAGGGCCCCTTCAAAACCTGCTTTTGTTTTTAATCGAAAACATTACTTATTCACATATAAAGAACGAAATTATGTTTACAATAGAAGAAATTTAGAGTGTTTACATTACATAGAATTGTGTTTACATTTGAGAGAATTGTTGGCTATATAACATGGATACAAGATAATGTGATATGCCTTGTAACCATAAATTTGTGAAAGGAAGGGTAGAATTGAAAAGCACATAAACCATGACATTATTAGAGATGAATAATGTAGATTATAGAAAGGTGATTGTGTGATAGAAAGGTGATGATATGAGAGATTTTTTGTTATTAGTTGGGGAAAGGAGGGATCAAGCTTTAGCATTAAAGAGGTCTTATCAAAGAACATAATGATCATTGGTACATAAAATCAAATTAGTTCAATTCAAGGAATAGGTGAAACTTTGGTCCTTAATTGTGTTGATTAAGTTTTTTAGAGAGGTAAATG
Source organism: Chamaecyparis obtusa (assembly GCA_027943335.1). Classification (NCBI taxonomy): domain Eukaryota; kingdom Viridiplantae; phylum Streptophyta; class Pinopsida; order Cupressales; family Cupressaceae; genus Chamaecyparis; species Chamaecyparis obtusa. The sequence continues at coordinate 539,548 of BSBK01002580.1, read as the reverse complement.
TATTAAGAAGAAATGTGGAAATTGCTTGGTGTGATTTTTTCACAAACATATTTGGTATAGGTAGAATTTGTTTCTCTTTGACCTCTTGGTTAAAGCTGCAACCAATTAAGAAGACAGGTTCAAGATGGGTGTTTACTTGGTAATACAAATTCATGGATAGTGAAGATTTAAACAAGTTGTAATAATGGTGATGGACATATCTTCCAACTTCACCTTATAGATTTTGATGATGTCATAACCCAATTATGTAGACTCCTACTTCACAATATTATTTAGCGACATATTTGGCTTTTGTTGATTTGGTCAATTGTTTACCGACCCAAGTCGTAATGGATAATTGATTTAGACATGGTGATTATTATTTTTGCTTTAATTATCTTGTGATTTAATTGATGCAATGGACACTCATTCCTCTAGAAAGACATCCTAAAACTCCTGTAGTATAGGATAATCATCCAAATTAGGAGGAGTATCAAGATCCTTAACATAAGCCACATACATCATGCACCCCTTCCTCTTTTCCTTTTTCAACTGCATGGCAGAAATCTATCTAATCTGTAAGGGTCTTTTCACACCCATTAGTTCTGTAGGATTACCTATATCATCTAGGCACTCAACTGATTTGTCCTTGCAGTTCACTATAGCCTATTTTTTGTTATCCATTTGATGCTCAAAATGACATCATAGGAACCCAATGGGGCAACATATATGTTTACTTGCATTTGGAAATTTGGAAGTTCTAACTCGCTGCAAGCTAAACATTTCTCAACCTTACGCTTTTCCCTACTACCATACTCTACTATCCAATGTTCAAACATATATCCATCTCTAATTGGTAATCGAGAAAAAACTCTAGGATCTATAAAGTATTTAGTAGCTCTAGTATCTATCAAAATAGAAATATCATGACCAAAGAGCTTACTAGCCAACTGTATCGAAGTATCCTGAAAGTTGATATGTCTATGATCAACAACTACATGAATTTGATGCTAAGTTTGTGGTCCCTTCCCATCTCTATGGGTTGAATTCTAATGACAAGAACTAGCATAGTGGTCACCTCCACAAGTGAAGCATCCATCACGTGGTCCCTGTCTACCATATGACCTATTCCATTTGTTATCATTCTTGTTGTTCCCATTTCTATTATTTCCTTTGTTTTGATTCTGAGCATTATTGTTTTTGTTCCTTCCTGCATTACCTTTTCATTTTCCCCTCATATTATGCACTTGTTGTCATCCAATGTCCTTCGGTTTTTTATCTTGAAACTTCCTCTTAAATCCTTGAGAAGCATTATTCCTTTGGTTTACCCTTATTGTAGACACCTGCTACAGTTTCTACTCTTGCCTCAAGGCCTTCCTAAAAGAAAATTCCATAGTCTCGGGCTCATACATGTCAACTTCAAACCCTATCTTTGGATGTAACCCAAGAATAAATTTGTGGGTTCTAAACTATTCATCCTCTTATACTAAGGTACATACTTAACCAAATGGTTGAACCTCTCATGGTATTGGGTAGCAATCAATGTATCTATTTTTGAAACTCAGCTACCTTCCTATCATAGTACAAGTGAGGTAGTCATCTCTTACAAAAAAGTACCAGAAAATCCTCCCAAGAAATCTCACCAGGTTACATAATCTGCCACCTCATTGCTCCACCAACTACCAGCTTCACCGAGCAACTGGAATTATCCATGCCTCGGCATCATCACCGATGGTCTTACCATCAAAATTAGGAGGTACGACCTTCTTAAGATCCTTACTCGGTTCCTTTTCTATTCTTCCCCTGTTATCAACAGCCCCATGATCTGCATTCTATTTCTGTTGCTTTTCATTCCTCCTATCCTCCTATTCCTTTATCTATGCTTCTAGTCATCGGTCCTCTTCCAACTTCCTCTGAGCCTCCATCCTCATATCTTCCTCTAGTTTTCGCTAAGCTTCACGCCTCTGATCCTCTTCCCTCTTCCTTCTTTCCTCTTCATTTTGTCTACCTCTTAAGTCCTACTCAAGATGATCAATGTGATCACCTTGTTGTTGTAAGAGGTTTCTTTGTACAGTCAAGAGGGATAAGATCTCATCTAACCTTGGATTTGGTTCATCATTATTCTTCTCATTGATAGTTCCATCCCTATTACTGTTTCAAGTTTGTATGGTGACAAATTAGATCCTCCACCAAGCATAAGTACACACTTAGCAGTAGTAGACCAGGGTCTTAGTGTTTAAACATAACTCTGATACCACAAGTAAAGACAAAAATTACCTCAAAATACCACATTAGACATAAAACTAAAATTTTAGAAATAGGCAAAACAATAGTCATAGACAGTCAATTGCTAAGAATAATCAAAATTAAAATTTATATTTCATAAATAAGATAATTACAACAATTCAAACCAAACTGTCAAATTATCGTCAAAAGTATACAAAGGAACAATATAAGAAATTCAACCATTCTGTTGAATAATACAAGTTTGACCATTTTCAAAACAAGTAAAATTAATACATCAAGGATGTCGACCATTTCGTTGTGCATCATACAACATGAATATATAAAATACATCAATAACATGACCAAAAAGGTTAAATGAAATAAGATATCAATATGTCATTATACTATCTATCATCCATCTGCATGCTCTGGTCTCCTAAGCCATCAGACATCTGACCATCCACTAATATTGAGATGTGTTTGTGGTCTAGGCACTTTTTCCACCCAACCACTGAATGGTTAGCTCCCCCGGGGCTCATCCTAAAATGAAGAGCGCACCAACCCTGCACGAGAAACCTAGCATCTCACCACATAAGTCTAAGTAGAACTAACACAGATATGGTAGAGAGAAAGAACAATAACAAACACATTTAAGAAAACATGTGTTTCCAAAGCTTTGGCCAAAGCATTTAAATTACTAGGTTTCTACTGACAGGTAAAAGAAAAAAAACATATTTATACTCCTTTGTTATTCCATATTCAACACCCTTTCCATTCAGATAATCAATGAAGAATGAAGTAAGGAGAATTTTTTTCCATATGGTGTCAAAACAAAGTCATTGGGTTACTGTACAAATTCAGTGAAGTTCAGCATAGCAAGGTTCAGAAAGAAAATAATACATGAACAAAGGCTGCAACTATTTTAAGGCAAATTTATATTAAAACAGAAGTAAATGACACATTCTTAAGTCATTTTTCCAAACTAACCCACCATGAAATGTAAAATACTAAATTTTGCTATTCATTTTCTATCCTAAGGAAATTGAGCCTAAGTTAACCTACTGTCGAACATTTACCTCAATGGTTGTTTATTATTAATATCTATTTCATCTATCGATTATTTTCACATATCACAAATTTGAATCCACCATAGGACGTGTGATAATTGAAACTAAATTCCAACTTAGGATTAAAAAAAATAAATTTGAAAGCTGAATGAATGCGAAATATTTTGCAAGCAACGAATGTTAAAACAAGAAAACTTAACTCAAACTGCCACAACACGACAATATGATAACAAAACTTAACCAAAGTTGCAACTGAATGACCAAACATCTGGAGATTTTCATGACAAGTCTAAATATTGATGAGGTACTTCTAGCTATTTTATGGAATTTCTCTTTGGCTCTACTAAGATAATGTTTCAGTTTACGAAATTTAGAAACAAAAGTTATTATGTTACTAAACCAAGTTAATTTAACATTGCGGAAGATTGGAAGTCTTATATTACCAAATGCCATTAGTAGAAAGAAATTGGCTAGCACAACATTAAGAGGCCTAGAGCTTACCAAAAAAAACATTTCATCAAGAAATTGATGTATTTTGTATATTCATGATGTATGATGTGTGATGAAATGGTCGACATCCTTGATGTATTGATTTTACTTATTTTGAAATTGGTCAAACTTGTATTATTCGACAGAATGGTCAAATTGGTTATATTGTTCCTTTGCATACTTTTGATGATAATTTGATAGTTTGGGTCAAACTGTTGTAATTATCTTATTTATGAAATAGAAATTTTAATGTTGATTAGTCTTAGCGATTGACTGTCTTTGACTATTGTTTTAACTATATCCAAAATTTTAGTTTTATGTCTTATGTGGTATTTTGTGGTAATTTATGTATTTACAGATGATGAATAACCTATTGATGCCAATAATGTTGTGGGACTTAGAGTTCAAGGAAGTGGTTGAAGTTAATTTGGTCCACATCCCTAGGTGAGTAAGAGTCAATTTAGTGTGGATCATGAATAAAATATGCACTTTGACACCAACAACACCTATATGATAAGAATTGGTGGATTGTGTCAACAACCCAAAAATATTAATCAAATTATTACTCTCTTTGATGTTGATTGACATGTGTACATTAAGTTATTAAATATGCCAAATAATTTAATGTGTCATAATGTAAGATGCATACATCTCTAAATTCTTCCCAAATTATTTAAGAACTTATTAGAGAGCTATAACTTTAGGATATGACTTGATGTAATTAGTATATTTTTATGGTTTCTTAGTAAGATTAACACTTTTGACATTGTATTTTGTTAGTATTTATAAAATTGTTATTAGTCAAACGGCCATAACATTATTAAAAATGAAAAATGAATAATATAAGTTATATAAGGTGATGTTATGAGATAGTGTTTGTGACTAGCTTGGGAAATGAGGAATTGAGCTTAGTATTTAGGAGGCTCTTTTAAAGAACATAATGACCTTTAGTACTAAAGTCAAAGAAATTACATTTAAAGAATGGATAAAAATAGTGTTCTAAATTGTATTGATTAAGTTTTTCAAACTGGTAGACGTGTTAAGAATAAATAGGAAATTTATTTTGTGTGATTTCTTCATAAACATATTTGGTATACATAGAATTTGTTTCTTTAAGCTATTAGTTGAAATTGAAATCAAATAAGAAGCTAAATTCAATATGGTTGTTTATTTGGCAATAGAGGTGTATTGGCATAGTGAAGAATTAAATGTATGTTAGAATATGTTAGAGAATCTACACTAATCATGGTGATGTGGTTATGCCTACCTTGCTAGAATTGGAGGTGGCATACATATATTATAATTATGGTGATAGACATACTTGAAAACTTTACTTTATAAATTTTGATGAGGATCTACCCACAAATGTCAATGACATTATGGGACTTGGAGTTTAAAGGGGTGGGTGAACCTAATCTGGTCCCAAACTTATGTTTAAGTAAGAGTTAAATTTTTGGGAGCATGAATAGAACATGTACTTTTACACCAACACCACTAATATGATCCTAAATGGTAGATTTTTGTTCAATCCAAAAAATATTAATTAAATTATTACTTTGGTGTTGATTGACATGTTTGAATTGATTTCCTAGACATACTAATTCATAAAGTTTCAAAATCTAAGGTGTAGAAATATCTAAAATTTCTTAGATCATTAAGGAACACATGAGGGAACTAAAACATTACAAAATAACTTGATGTGATTTGGATATGTTCTATTATTTCTTATTTCTTATTTTTAAGAATTTTGAGGTAAATTTTTCTTAATATTTAAAAAATGGATAATAGTTATCTTGCCTACAACTTAATTTGTATTTGGATGACATTAGATCTTAATGCATATAGTCAAATCTTCTATAATGACATAATACATGATTATTATACCATATGTGTTTGAATGTGAATATCAATTACTCATATATGAAAGATAAACCAAATTTACTCCAATTTTGGGCCACATAGTAGGTTTAACATGTTTCAAACATATATCATGTAACTTGATCAAATATAAAAATAATAGGGTTTAGCTTTAACAATATATTTACAATGAATATTCTACACATGAAAATATGTATTCTTTTATTAAGAATGCATTGACTATATGATAAACATATATAGAGAAAATGAGTGGATGATGTTAGAGTAATAAAGTGTTTGCTTATTAATTAAATCATGTTTGATTCAATTACTAAGTCACTTATTATCTCTTTATGCTTAAGCTAAACTTTAGACATATAATAATTAATTACTTTATTAATTATTATTGTGCAACCTAGGTTTTACCTTTTTAGGTTTTCAGATCTCCTTTTATAAGGATTGATCTCCTTTGTATTCATAACAGATTATTCATTATTGAATTGCAACTTTTATATTTGCACATCAAGAATGAATTCTCCTCTCCTGTGGATCAATGTGTTCATGCCTCCATAGCTTCTTGCTTCTTCTCTCTCTTTATGTGACAGGTGTTTGCATGCAGGTGTTCTTGGGAGCTGAGGGTTGTTTACTCATCAAATCCAATATGGTATCACCGTTGGCGGGGCCGCCCACAGTGGCCATTGGTGGCTGCAATGGCATAACCACCGGTGTGACTATCAGGGTTAACTGTCAGCGGTCACGACTAATCATCCGGGGTTAATCGGCCATTAGCCCATTTTTTTGCTATGTTGCATCACTTCATGCATTTCTGAGAGGTAGTTGGTTTTTTGTGAATATCTTGGGCATCTGAGATCAAAATTGGGCATACGATATACCGTTGGAAAGCTATTTCTGATACAGATTCAGATTTGCAAGTTTGGTTTCAAGATTTTTCCATTTTGCTGCATATTTTTCTATCAAATTCAGATGTTTTATGTGCTCTCGGTGTTTCAGACCTCTTGCATTTCAGGATCAATTTCTCTTGCATCTGGGCTCCGTTTTCAACAAACAAGATATTGTCAGAAAGCTCTTTTAAATTTTGTATTAGATTTGAAGGTTGAAATTTGTGATTTTGTCATTTTGTTGACGTCACCAACATTCAAATCCTTTTAGACACCTTCTTTGATCCCTCCAGCACAGTTGTTGGTTTTTTGCTCATAACTTGAGCATACGGCGTTGAAATCAGGCAAACGAGATATCGTCGGAAAGCTGGTTTTGAGCTCTATCTAGATCTAGAGGTTTGAATATCCATTTTTTCTTTTTGGATAGTTTTTTTACTATCAAATCTAGATGTTCAGTTTTGCACTCTGAGAGCTCTATCTTGCACATCTGGACTCCATTTTGGGTAAATGATATATCGTTGGAAAGCTTGTTTTGGGAGCTTTCTAGTGCTATGAGTCTTTTTTCCAGATTCTTCTCCAGGTAAATTTTATTCATATTTTTACATTTTTGCAATCTGGTGGATATCTTGGATGTTTCAGGTCCTGAAATCTTTTCCTTTTGAGGAATGACTCATCTTAGGTTGTTCTTTTGTTTCAGAAGCCTTTGCTCTTCTTTGAGCATTGTATACTTCACTTCTGTAGCATTCTTTTAAGCGCACACAATGAGATAAAGTGTCATTCGATTGCATGTATGAGATCTTGCACATGTTTGTGCTCTATGTACTTGCACTCCATTATAAATTTCCAAGGGGGTTTGAAGTTTGCCTTTTTTTTCCATCTACTTTTGTCATGTGAGCGACGTTCCTCCATTGAAATTAGCCTCAATTGTGTTTGTACTCTCTCTACACCTTCGATGTTCCTGGTATCATGCAGTTCATATTGGATGATCCTTTTAGTGTACCTGTCATTACTCCCTTGTTAGCATTATGGGGGGGGGGGGTTTCTACTGTTGGTTCTACTGCTTCCTTGGTTCAATAGTATGAGATATGTATTTAGTATTTGATACTATGTACTAGGTAGATGTAGTGGTTGGGTACCTATGCATTCTAGTGAAATGGATCATTTACGATATGGACACTCTTCTCTTTCATATTTTTTGGACGTACTCTTCCAGCTTTGATTGATCAGCTCTTTAGACTCTTGGTGTTTTTATGCCATTTGTATTTTTGAATTCAGGCATTTGCCTCCTGCTTCGAGTAGTGTCATTTGAGGGTACTCATCCAAATGATAGTATTTTGTATCTTTGACTTCATTTGTTTGCCTTTTTTTGCCTCCTAATTTGAGTAGTGTCATTTGAGGGCACTCATACATATTACAGTCTTCTCTACCTAGTCATATGTTAATGGAGGATCTTCATATCATTAGTTACTTCTTGACAGAGTTTACAACTTCTTGCTTTAGTGATATTGTACATGTTCATCCTTGTTCCTATTTTCTAGAACATTCCTAGTTTTATAGGCTTCTTTAGTCCTTCAGACTAGTCTTTGTCTCTTTTTGGAGTAGAGTTTTTCCCATGTGGTTTTCTCTATTTCTCCATTTTTCAAAGACTCTCTTTTGTACTTGGGTACCTGATTAGACCTTTTGTTTTCTGAGACCCATTTTCTTTCAGTAGTTCTTTCTAGGTTTTTAGCTTCTCCCAGAGTTTTGTTAGGATTAGCTAATACTGAGGGGGGGGGGGGGGTGAATCAGTATTATAGAACTTTGATCTTTTCAACTTTAAACAATTATAAACAATCCAAAGTAATGCAGAAATGAAAAGAGAATATAAGCATAACACATTCATTACACCATGATTTATTCTTGAGGAAACCTTGGCCAAAGGGAAAACCCCGGTAGGGATGGTACACACAAATATGCACTAAAATATAATATCCCCATTAGGAGATCTAGCCTTGTTAGGAGTTGATTGTTACATAGTATATTTACTTGTTAGAGGAATACAAAACCCTATTAAGTGTATACAAAACACCTGGTTAAAGGTGGTGAGCAAACTGCTCTTACAATCAATACTTGTCTCAAAATGGTTCTCAAAAGGGGAACAATACAAGCACTTTGTTAGAATAACTGAGAGGGGGGGTGAATCAGTTAGATTAGTTATCCAATAGTCTCAATTACAAAATGTATCTCTTCAAACAAATTCAACAAATATCTATAGTTCGGTAACATAAAATACTAAACTGTCTGTGTCTTTACCGATTACCAATCAATTACTCACTGTGATTACCGACCAAATCAAATATGCAATATGTAAAGTATGACAACAAATCAATCATCACATAAACACATAACACAAATATTTAACATGGAAACCCTGTTAAGGGAAAAACCACCTGGGACCAGTAACCCAAAAAACTTTTCACTCTTCTGAAGTGAGCTCGGTGAAGAGCCAACCCTGTTAAAGGTTACAAAACACACTGTAAGGTGTGACCTTGTTAGAGGATTTAAGACTAACAGTTATCATCCAACCAGCATTCACTATGGGGTTGATAGGATAACAATGCACATTCTATGAATGACATAGGGCAATCATAAGATGGTTAAGTCCACTTGGTTAAGAGATTTTTCTATTACAATGGTTAAACTAAAATAGTAGGTGATCTAATTACAATACAACTTGATTTTCCAAATGTTTAGATCTATTCTAAGCCCAAAAAATTCATCTGATCAATATTTCAATTTAGTTCAATAACTTACTATCCCTCGGTAAAAACTCTCTGACGCTTGGTACTATTCTACAGTTCAGTTCTTCTTCAACCAGTCTGATCAGGCATGCATGAAGCTATGTTCACGCAAAATCTCTATAGTCTCCTTCTTCCGACATAGTTTCAACAATGAAACCAATGTCTCTTATATAGACAAGTAAACTATTTTCTTTTCATCCATCAGATTTTGCCGCTTAATCTCCTTCATTGATTTTATCGCTTAAACCTTCCTCGATAGATGTGTCAATAACTCATTTCAATTCCATCCTTTATATCTTCTTCAAATTTTGTTAGTCATGGATCTCATAACAAACTTTATCTTCAACCTCGAAATCATACACATTCTAGCTCATCAATTTCTATTGGCTAAACTAAACATTTAGTTCTTTCATCCATACTCGGTTAATAAAGAAATGCATCGATGAACACAAGCTCAATTAATACTATCGCTCGGTATACACTACACTAGCTCAGTGTATACTGAAGTGCTTCATTTACCGACCACACTGCTTTGTTAAGTTTTTCTTCCAACTTCATAACAGATTAATGTAACATAATCAAGTCAACAATATGAAGTCATAGACTCATCGCTAAGTTACCAAAATAATTCCTTATCCTCATATGTCATATCCATCTTCCTCCATGTAGATATCTCAGTTCTTCATCTTTTCTCCTCTTTATAGATGTTTAGATATTTGCAGCTATCATGATAAGTACTGTCAAAATAAGTTGACATCAATAACAACATAATGACTGATTTAATTATCTTACATATCATTTCAATACTCAATGAACTCTAATCACCGACCTTCAAGTCATTCAGGTATTCAATTAGTTGTAGTTCATCAATTTTTCCCTTTAGAATTGATGGCAACTCAAGCAATATGAAATATACCATACACATACCAAACATGTATTCTATAACTATGTAAGAAAATGTTGTAGCTCAGTAAGCTCTCCCTAGCTTGATATTTAATATGTTTAATCACTACATTACATAGCATCATTTCAAGTGCAGACTTTCCTCTGCAAATATGATCTTTTCAGCTCTCAGATTCCTTTCTGTTCGTAGCAACAAATCTTCAAAACTCTCCCTGACTTTCTTAAATTATCTCTCCCTTAGATGTTCCAGTGATCTCTTGGTTTGTCATATTGTTTATATCTCCCTTTGACAAAAATGCCAAAGAAAAATATAAAACATACAACTCTGCAATAGCCAAGTGACTCTATTATTCGATGTAGACAACGTATCTCAGTATACTGATATGCAAATCTCTATTCTAGTTCCTCAAATCTTTCACAACCTTAGACATAATCCAAAGTGTGAACTATGTTGCATTAATAGGAATGATCTTTTGATAAGATTAGGCTGATGCAACCTCTAGATCACATTAGTGACCAGTAGATAGGGGACAGACCCCAAGTCTAGTCCTCAAGTATTCAAAAATTTCCTTCGGTAGAGGCTTGGTAAAAATATCAGCAAGTTACTCTTTTGATGTAACATATTCTAGTTTGACTTGCTTCTCTTGTACTTGTTCTCTTAAGTAGTGATACTTAATAGAAATATGCTTCGTCTTTGAGTGCATTACAGGATTCTTAGAAATATTTATTGCACTAGTGTTTTCACAATATAATCATCGGCTCAGTGATTACCTCATTCATCTCTTCCAACACTTGTTTGATGTAAGCAATGTTTGAACAATTTGTAGCAGCAACAACATATTCCGCTTCGGCAGTAGACTGAGAAATACAAGGTTGTTTCTTACTTGTCCAGGTAACAAGTCTTTCACCAAATAAAAATGCTCCTCTGGTTGTACTTTTTCTATCATCTATATTTCCAAACCAATCTGAGTTGGTGTAGACTCTTAGTTCAAACTTGCCTTAGGATACCATAATCCATATTCCTCTATTTTCTTAAGGTATCTCAAGATTCTTTTTACTGTAACCATATGTGAATCCTTTCGATTGGCAGAAAATCTGGCAACAATCCCTACTTCATGTGCAATGTTTGGTCTACTGTGTACTACATACATCAGTGTCCTCGTGCAATCAACAATTGATCTATTCCTCCTTTCAGCAATCTCATTCTGCTGAGGTGTTCACGAGGTAGAAACCTATCTTTTTATGCCATGCTCATTACAATAGTTAGTAAATTCATCAAAAATAAACTCACCACCTCTGTCAGATCTCAAGCATTTTAGTTCTTTCTCGATTTCTTTCTCTACTTTTGTTTTGTACCATTTAAACATCTTAAATGCCTCAAATTTCTCTTTTAAAAATATTACAGTCATCAATCTAGTGTAATCATCAACAAACAGAATGAAATATCTATCTCCATAGTAGCTCTGAGTTCTCATGGGACCACATAGGTCGGTGTGAACTAACTCCAAGATTCTCTTTGTTGAATAGTCTTTACTCTTAAAACTAGATTTTTCATCTTACCTTTCTGACATTGATGACACATAACATGATCCAGTTTAGCTATGCTAGGCAGACCTCTAACCTTTTTCTTTCTACTGATCTTAATCATGTTATCAAAGTTTACATGACATAACCTTTTATGCCATAACCATGCATCCTCATTTTTTATCATTAAACAAGAAGACTCATTACTGTCAAGATAAAACAAGTTACCTTTGGATTGTGCTCCTATTCCAACAAGTTTTCCTACATCATCAAATATATATACCTTCTTTCTCTCAAAAGCTACTCGATGAACTGATTTGTTAAGTTGTGCCACACTTAGCAAATTGTAATTTAGTCCTTCTACCCAATAAGCATTATCACATTTGATTTTATCATTTATTAGTAAAGATCCTTTTCCTCTAACCATACATGGTGTATCATTACCCATTTTTACTGATCCTCCATTATATTGCTCAAGATGATCAAAATTTTCTTCATCACCAGTCATGTGATGTGTACAACCACTATCAATGATCCATGTATCATTTTTATTAACTTTAGAAATGAGTGTTGTCTCTACATACCTTTCTTCTTCCTCATAATCATCCTTCATCGCAACAAATACTACTTCAACATCATCATTTGTGTTAGTATCAGTATCATTCTCTTCAACAATGTAACATACCTTTTTGCCCTTATCATTGTTGTCTCGGTTATCCCTACTGTAGTGTCGATAACTTCTATTGTTTCTCCTCCCATAGCTTCCTTCACCAGATTGATCTTTGTTTCTATCATCTTCTTTCCTGTTTGGGCATCTATCAGTAATATGACCAACTTCTTTGTAGTTAAAACATGCTAAAGGTAATTTACCTCTATATCTACCTTTACCTTTAGGTAACCTCCAGGCCATAAGAGCTTCAATTTTATCAAACTCATCATCAGTGTTACTATCATTATCATCCTTATTATTTGTACTGCTAGATTTATCGATCTTCAGAGAAGACATGAAAGAAGACTCAACAGATGGTACAATACTATTATCAAAATTGTTCAACTCAAAAGTTGTTAGCTTACCAATTAGACTATCAAGAGTAAGAGTGTTGCTAGGTAAAGACCTCATTTCATGTATAGCTAATATTCTGATTGCATAAGCAGGCAGCAAGGTCCTTAGAACTTTTTTTACCACTGTATCTTCATCAATGACACCACCAAATCCTCTGATAGCATTGACTACCTCCTTTATTTATTTTGTATATTGCACAATATTTTCTCCTTCTTTCATTTTCATATCGTCAAACCTGCCTCTTAGGCTTTCAGCTCGGGCTCTCTTGACATTTTTTCACCACCATAGACTTGAGCTAGTTTGTCCCACATTTCCTTTGAGGTAATACAATCTTTGACATCCTCAAATTTAGCATCTGATAAAGCAGCAGCAATCTCCATCATAGTAATATTATGGTCATGTCTATCTCTCAATTGATCAAGAGTCAAAGGTCCTGTAGGAAGTGCTAAGTAGCCATTATCCAATAGGGTGAGGGTAGAATTCCCAATTCTAGATATATGAAGTCTAATTCAGCTTTGCCATATTGTAAATTTTTCCTTGTTCAACTTTGGCACTTCCCTCTTATACATTTTGTGATCTTTCTGCTGAAGTCCTTAAAACTCTATTCCAAGAAACCAATATGCTCTAATACCAATTGTTAGAATAACTGAGAGGGGGGGCGAATCAGTTAGATCAGTTATCCAATAGTCCCAATTACAAAATGTATCTCTTAAAACAAATTCAACAAATATCTACAACTCGGTAACATAAAATACTAAATTGTCTGTGTCTTTACCGATTACTAGTTAATTACTCACTGTGATTACCAACCAAATCAAATATATAATATGTAAAGTATGATAACAAATCAATCATCACATAAATAGATAACACAAAGATTTAATGTGGAACCCTATTAAGGGAAAAACCACCTGGGACTGGTAACCCAAAAAACTTTTCACTCTTCTGAAGTGAGCTTGGTGAAGAGCCAACCTGTTAAAGGTTACAAAACACACTGTAAGATGTAACCTTGTTACAGGATTTAAGACTAACAGTTATCATCCAACCAACATTCACTATGGGGTTGATAGGATAACAATGTACATTCTATGAATGACATAGGGAAATCATAAGACGGTTACGTCCACTTGGTTAAGAGATTTTTCTGTTACAATGGTTAAACTGAAACAGTAGGTGATCTGATTACAATACAACTTGATTTTGTAGATGTTCAGATCTATTTTAAGCCCATAAAAATCCTCTGATCAATATTTCAATTTAGTTCAATAAATTATTGTCCCTCGGTAAAAACTCTCTAACACTTGGTACTGTTCTGCAGTTTGGTTCTTCTTCAACTAGTTTGATCAGGCATGAATGAAGGTGTATTCACGCAAAATCTCTACAGTCTCCTTCCGACATAGTTTCAATAATGAAACCAATGTCTCTTATATAGATAGTAAACCATTTTATTTTCATCCATCAGATTTTTCCACTTAATCTCCTTTGTTGATTTTGCCGCTTAAACCTTCCTCGGTAGATGTGACAATAACTCGTTTCAATTCCATCCTTTAGATCTTCTTCGAATTTTGTTAGCCATGGATCTCATAACAAACTTTACCTTCAACCTTGAAATCATATGCATTCCAGCTCATCAATTTCTGTCGGCTAAACTAAACATTTAGTTCTTTCATCCATACTCGGTTAACAAAGAAATGTGTCAGTGAACACAAGTTCGGTTAATACTGTCGCTTGGTATACACTACACTAGCTCGGTGTCTACTGAAGTGCTTCATTTACCGACCACACTACTTTGTTAAGTTTGGCTTCCAACTTCATAACAAATTAATGTAACATAATCAAGTCAACAATATGAAGTCATAGACTCATCACTAAGTTACCAAAAGTACTCCTTATCCTCATCTGTCATATCCATCTTCCTCCATGTAGATATCTCAGTTATTCATCTTTTCTCCTCTTTACACATGTTTAGATATTCACAACTATCATGATAAGTACTGTCAAAACTAGTTGACATCAATGACAACATAATGACTGATTTAATTATCTTACATATCATTTCAGTACTCGGTGAACTCTAATCACTGATCTTCAAGTCATTCAGGTATTCAACCAGTTGTAGTTCATCACACTTATCTTGCTTAGATAGTTCCAATTGTAGCTCAACCTCTTACTGATCTCTTATTTTCTATTTGCAAACTTACTTTATCATCATCATCATACCATACTTCACTTTTACAGAAACACTCCATACTTATACAAAATTAGCCTTCCAGTCGACTTTACAATTATCATGAAAAACATAATAATAACTCATGCAAATGTTATTTATGGAGCCAGTGGTCTTAAAATACCAAAGAGTCAGCAATATACTTTATTCACCTATCTTAGCACGTTACCATATTCACTTTTCCTTCCTTAATCTTCGCAACTGTTCATATACCCTGTTACATTGTTTTACTGCCTTCGCATCTCTTCCAAACACTGTATCTCATAGATATGATAACCAAAACTTATGTGATCTTAACTAAATCATGTGTATATCCCAAAATACCTCCAATTAAGTTTGCAAGCCATAATACCTCATATATCTTCATCGCTGACCAAAACTGTGCCACTGTACCCTCTCATCTTGATTCTGCACTTAGTCATTTTCATGACTGGAACTCTGGTGGCAATCTCCACAACATGCGATCACTCTATCATAAGTGTTTCCATAAATGACAACCCTAAAGTGATTCTCAGTACTCCAAAACATTGCATGCCAACAATCTCTCCCTTTGGCATTGATGGTAACACTTAGAAAAATGACTAAGTGTTACAATACAACTTTCTTTTTCTTTCCTTTTTTTTCTAATAAAATTTTTTGTTTCTTTTCTATTACTTTATCTTTTTATTTTCTTTTCCACATAAAACTCTACATATTTCTTTCTCTTCCTCATTTTTCCTTTTTCTTCCTCTCACTTTGACATCAATGGAAAAGGTATTCTCAAAATTGTAGAACTTAAGCACAAGTGGTTTAGTGCTTACTCACCAGATTTAAGACATCTTGGAAGGAGATTTCCAAGGTCTTAAATTCTTCAATCCATGAACTTATCAGTAGTTCACTGACATGGATTAATCCATTCAGTGCATACGATGATGTCTCTGCTGCCTTAAGCTTAGTAAGAGTAGATACTGACATTGAACCTTCAACTTTTATCAATATCTCTGAGAGATGAGTCTCCAACATTGTGAGCTTAGGAGTCAATAGGCTTCTCAATAAGCCAAATCTGTCTACAACTCTCCCTTTCTCCATTTCCAGTACTCCTATCTTGTCCAATAGCCTCGATGTCTCCTTATCTACCTCTCCCACAGTTTGTGAAGATTATTCATAGTTGTTCATTATACTATCAATGATAGTCCTATCTTTGGCTATGACCTCCTCAATATTGTTTAAATATCTACAAGGGTTTATGCAATAGTTGTAAAGTTTCCTGCCTTGTGCTACACAACTCTTGGCTTTAAGAGTGGTAGCCTTAAGAATGCTTAAGTCCCATGAAATGGACTTACAAACTTCACTCAAATTCTTCTCCAAGAAGTTCTTTTTAGCTTGTTCCCCTACTGTCCTTAGAAATGATTCAAAATGACTATCAAAGCTATCCAATACTGTACCAAGATTCTCAACCTCATCCTTGTCTTTTAGGATAACTAGTGAGGGGAGTATCTTGTTCACTGTTTCTATAGCCCTAACCATTATCTTAGATCTTTTATCTCCTTTCTAAACTGATCTCTCCTTAGCTTTAGAAAAATCCATAAATGAAAGTCTCATCAGCTCATCTTCATCCATGCTATCCACATCAGAACTGATTGGTTTGGCCACACTTGCCAGCAATAGGGATGAATCCAATCTGACCTCAACAACTTTTTTTGATTTTGGCTGTCTTTCTTGCTTTTCTTCTTGTTGTAATTCCTTCTCTTGTGCTTTTTCTTCTTGTTTCTCTTCTAATTTTCCTTCCTCTATATGTTCTTGATCTTCAACCTCCATCGTATTGTCCACATTTTCCATAAATGGCTCATTTACATCCTATGAAGTGTCAAGGCTAACAGGCACATTAGTGACAAAGAAGTTTGGTTGCATGCTAACTTGAGCACTTTCATCTATTGCCTTTGAACTCTCTCCTAAACCCAAGGATATAGGCTTAGAAGCCTTAGGAGGTGAAACCTTTTTAGGCATGTCATACATTAGAACTTGGTCTAATGCCTTTTGGGTGTCCTCAATCACCTCATCATATTTTCTAGCCATAATCTTGACTAGTCTGGCCTTTGTTCTTAGTAGGGGTTTCAGTGCCTTTAAGATTCTCTCTATTTCCTAAATTGACACAACCGACAACATATCATCAATTGTTTTATTTCTTATGTTCTCATCTTCCGAACGTGCAAACTGTTTCCTGATTTCCAGTTTGTTGTAGGGTGAAAGCACGATAGTGTGTCACCCTTTCGGCTAACTCGATCAACTCGTCCGAGTACCTCTCAGCCGAGTAGGATTCGACCGAGTCCTCTTCGGCCGAGTAGGACTCGACCGAGTCCTCTTCGGCCAAAGAAAGGGAAGCGCCATGCGGCGCCGAATGGCACCTATGTGGCAGGGTAGACTCGGACGAGTCCTACTCGGCCGAGTAGGACTCGGCCGAGTCTACCCCTCCCCACAAGTAGCCCTGTGAATGCCCAAAGCCCCTCATTTGAACATTGAGGAGCTAAGGATAGGTGACCTAGAGGGAGCGATAGTGCAACTCGGCCGAGTTCGAGGTAGGTTTTTTGTTTTTTTTATAAAAATTTTGTTTGTGTTTTTTAATTATTTTTTTTGCATATATTATTTAATTGTTTTTTAATGTATTTACCTTTAAAAATGTACAAAATCAACACATAAAACTTAAACGTACAAACCTAAATCCTAAGAAAACATATATATAATTTAAGTAAAACATAAACTAAAACTTTTAAAAACATGTAATAGGACCTACCCTTAAGACATTTAATAAGACCATTAAAACCTAATAGGATGGATCCAATTATAAGACCCAATACTTGACTTAATAGTACCAATTAAAACATAATGGACTATCTACTCTTACTGACCTAATAGGACCACTTAAGACTTAATTGTACCACTTAAGACTTATCATCCACTGAATAGGACCTATTAGGACCCTTAAGACCTAATAGGACCACTTAATACCTAATAGAACTTAATAGGTCAAAATAGTTCACCCTTAAGAACCAATAAGACCTAATTAAGACCCTTAAGACCCAATGTGACCCTTAAGACCCAATAGGACCCAATAAGACCTTTAAGACCTAATAGGACCCTTAATACCCAATAGGACCTAATTAAGACCCTTAAGACGAGCTCATAAGACCCTTAAGACCCATAAGACCAGGTTACTCAAGACCTAATTAAGACTCTTAAGACCCATGAACCCCTTTCCAGATTATTATATATTTTCACCATTTCTTTTAAAGTATTTAATTTAAATATAATGTTTTTCCCTCCCTAGTTATGGAAATTTGTACAAATTAATTTTTCTCATGTGTGTAAAGTAAATATGTACATAAATATGCATTCAAATTAGTAAATATGCGTGCATGAATTTGTTCTAGTACACCATGATTGAATACATGTGTATTTATGCTTGAGTTTAAATTATGTTTTTAAATATTTAAAAATATTACATGTACATATGTAAATGCATGAATTTAAATGTTTAATTTAATATTTAATTTATATTATGTACAAATGCATTTGAAAATTAGTTCATGTGTGTTTGTTTAAAGTTTTAAATGTTTTCATGTTTACTTGAAGTATGTACACATGTACAAATTGAAAGTTAGATCTTTTTAATTTATTTTTAATTTGTATATATATATATATATATATATATATATATATATATATATATATATATATATATATATATATATATATATATATATATATATATATATATATATATATATATATATATATATATATATATATCAATTGATTTTCTAATGGATGTATGTATATGTGCATGTGCCTACTTGCAGCGAACATTTTTTATTTATCTTGATCTAGATATATATATTACCTTTGTGTGCACATCATTCATGGCTTCTAGTGGTTTCGATCAGAGTGTCCATAATAGTTAGGGATCACGAGCTCCCTCAGATCAAGATAGTACCCAGGCCCCACATAGTAGAGATAGTCGTAGAGATGAGACTATCTCTAGGATGTAGGCCGCTCTGACTGCATTAGAGCGGACACTGCAGAATAGTACTACTCTCCCTAATAGGGAGAAATTGACATCTATACGCACTGAGCTCATGAGTATGATTCAAAAGGCTCAATCATACAATCCATATGATGATGTATCGATTGATGCTTTTTATTATAGCCTATCTAGCACTGTCATAGGGATAGTAGCTTGGAGGACAATTGATTCAGATGTTTTAGTCACTCAAGTTAAGAACATGTTTGGCACCCATTACATCGAGAAGAGGGTGGTTCGAGCATATAGGGTCACAAAATGTATAGATGACATAGTGGCCCCTTTTATATATCCTAGATGGTTAGCAACACATCATATGTGGCCCCAAAAGGATGAGGTGCCACTATATTTCTGCAAACAATTGTTTGCAGAGTTTCATTTGGGCTACGATGTTGACTACATAGATCTACCTCCACGTGTTGGTCAGGGTCGGGGGAGATATCAGGATAAGTGTAGACGACTTGATATACCATAGCCCCCTAGTAAGAGGGCATTAGTGGGTCAAAAACTTTTGGTTCTTCCAAAAGGTTTGGAGACCTACACTGGAGTTGGGCAGGTTGCAGTTGAGGACACACGTTTAGATATGTATTTTAGCATTTCCACCATCGCGACTCAGGTCAAGCAGTTTTCATCTGATCGTGTGGGTAGGTACATGCTTCAATCATGGATGAGTGCAGTTGTATCACCATCTAGTCCATTTTATGACTCGTACATCATATTTGATCTTCCTACTCCATATGAGATAGGACGACTACTCGACAATCGCATGTGTGAGATTAGTGGTATGTTAGTGAGTGATCTCTTGGCTACTTATCAGAGGATTTCTACATTGCATGGGATTGAGCCGCGCGATATGCCTACTTTCATTGGAGGAGGACAATGTCGTAGATCCTCCACAGGCAGCAATCAAGGACAGGGTTCAGATGCAGAGGTAGGTTCCTCTAGACAAAGTGTGGATGATCTTACACTACCTCCACAGCATACACAAGCTCCCACATAGCAAACATAGGCTACGACCTCATGAGGTCACAGTAGATTCTTAGATTTTCTTATGGACGAGGCCATTGATCCTGATGCAGTGTCCTTGCACTCTTCTGAGTTATCCGACCTTGGATGTGCATTACAGCAGGTACAAGAATTTGGATTTAATTTCAATTTATATAGATATATACATGTGTACATATAGTTCTATATTTAAATTTAAATTTATTTAAATGTGGTACAGGACATTGTGATGCGTGCTGCATATGGAGATTTAGAGGAGCCCATTGATCTAATTCATCATGATACAGAGGTACACAAAATAATTAAAAATTAAATTTTATAATTTATTTACATTTCAAGTTCTTATATATATGCATGTATATTTACATTTACAGACTCAGGTCCAGCAGGACGAGGATCCACACAGGCCCAGACATCTAGCACATGATGGCGATCATCAACGTAGTTGATGTGTTCATAGGTTTAGATCTATGGCATTGATTTTGATCTAGAGTACACATGTACTAGAGAGTATTTATGTTACGTTGATCTCTAGATATGTTTTACATTGACCTAGAGATATGCTTTACATTGATATATGTAGACATTTGTACATTGATATATATAGGTCCATTTGTACGTTGATCTATTTACATTGATACATGTTTGGATTTTGTGATATCTAGACATTTACATTGATAGATACATGTTTTGATTTTTTGATATAGACATTTATATTGATGTACACATGTTTGATCTTTTTGCACGATATATCTCTAGACATTTACATTGATATGTATGTGCACATGTTTTGTACGTTGATCTATTTGTTCATTGATACATGTTTGGATTTTGTACAAATGTACAAATGTATATATATGTACATTGAGATATATATATGTACATTTACATTGATGTGTAGGTGCATGTTTTGTATATTGATCTATCTGTACATCGATACATGTTTGGATTTTGTGATATATATAGACATTTAAACATTGATGTACATGTTTGATTTTTGAGATATATAGACATTTACATTGATATGTACGTGCATGTTTTGTATGTTGATCTATTTGTACATTGATACATGTTTGGATTTTGTGATATATATAGACATTTAAACATTGATGTACATGTTTGGTTTTTGAGATATATAGACATTTACATTGATATGTACGTGCATGTTTTGTATGTTGATCTATTTGTACATTGATACATGTTTGGATTTTGTAATTGAAGCCAATAATTAATTGATCTTTAATTTATGTTCAATCTTTCATCAATATAATTAATCAATCTTACTAAAAAATCTTTAATCAATTGAAAGTTTAAATGAATCTTTAAAATCTAACTTTAAAATTAATCTTTAATTTCAATGTTCAATCTTTAATCAATCTTAGAAATTCAATCTATAGGTAGAATCAATATAATCAATCTATTTAATAAGACCCCTTAAGCCCTATTATGCACCCTTAAGCCCTATCTAGATCAATTAATTGCAAACTAGTTAATCAATCTTACTAAAAAATCTTTAATGAATTGAAAGTTTAAATCAATCTTTAAAATCTAACTTTAAAATTAATATTTAATTTCAATGTTCAATCTTTAATCAATCTTAGAAATTCAATCTATAGGTAGAATCAATATAATCAATTTATTTAATATAGATCCTTAAGACCTAACATGACCCGATAGGATCCCTTAAGACCCCTTAAGACCTTTAACATGACCCCTTAAGCCCTTAAGACCTAACATGACCTAATAAGACCCCTTAACCCCTTAAGTACCTAACATGACCCCTTAAGACCTAAAAAGACCTAACATGACCCCTTAAGCCCTTAAGTACCTAACATGACCTAATATGACCTAACAAGACCTAATAAGACCTAACAAGACCTAATATGACCTCACATGACCTAATAAGATCCCTTAAGACCTAACATGGCCCCTTAAGCCCTAACATGACCTAATATGACCTAATATGATCTAACAAGACCTAATATGACCTCACATGACCTAATAAGACCCCTTAAGACCTAACACGACCCCTTAAGACCTAAAAAGACCTAACATGACCCCTTAAGCCCTAACATGACCTAACAAGACCTAATATGACCTCACATAACCTAATAGGACCCCTTAAGACCTAAAATGACCTAAAATGACCTAATATGACCTCACATGACCTAATAGGACCCCTGAGCCCTAACATGACCTAATATGACTTAACAAGACCTAATAAGACCTAACAAGACCTAATATGACCTCACATGACCTAATAAGACCCCTTAAGACCTAACATGACCCCTTAAGACCTAAAAAGACCTAACATGACCCCTTAAGCCCTAACATGACCTAATATGATCTAATAAGACCTAACATGACCCCTTAAGCCCTAACATGACCTAACAAGACCTAATATGACCTCACATGACCTAATAGGACCCCTTAAGACCTAATAGGACCCTTGAAGACCTAACATGACCTAATAAGACCTAACATGACCTAATATGACCTAATAAGACCTAACAAGACCTAATATGACCTAATATGACCTAATATGACCTAATAAGACCTAACAAGACCTAATATGACCTCACATGACCTAATAAGACCCCTTAAGACCTAACATGACCCCTTAAGCCATAACATGACCTCACATGACCTAGAATAAGACCCCTTTAAGACCTAACATGACCCCTTAAGCCCTAACATGACCTAATATGACCTAACATGACCCCTTAAGCCCTAACATGACCTAACATGACCTAACATGACCCCTTAAGACCTTATAAGACCTAAAAGACCTAATATGACCTAATATGACCTAATAAGACCTAACATGACCTAATATGACCTAATATGACCTAACATAACCTAATATGACCTAATATGACCTAATATGACCTAATATGATCTAATAAGACCCCTTAAGACCTAACATGACCTAACATGACCTAATATGACCCCTTAAGACCTAACATGACCCCTTAAGCCCTAACATGACCTAATATGACCTAAGAAGACCTAATATGACCTAATATGACCTAATATGACCTAAAAAGACCTAATATGATCTAATAAGACCTAACATGACCCCTTAAGACCTAATATGACCTAATATGACCTAATATGACCTAACATGACCTAATATGATGAAGTAGACCTAATATGACCTAATATGACCTAACATGACCCCTTAAGCCCTAACATGATCTAATATGACCTAACATGACCCCTTAAGACCTTATAAGACCTAAAAGACCTAATATGACCTAATATGACCTAACAAGACCTAATATGACCTAATATGACCTAACATGACCTAATATGACCTAATATGACCTAACATGACCCCTTAAGACCTAACATGACCCCTTAATCCCTAACATGACATAATATGACCTAACAAGACCTAATATGACCTAATATGACCTAATATGAACTAAAAGACCTAATAAGACCTAAAAAGACCTAATATGATCTAATAAGACCTAACATGACCCCTTAAGCCCTAACATGACCTAACATGACCCCTTAAGACCTTATAAGACCTAAAAGACCTAATACATGACCTAATATGACCTAACAAGACCTAATATGACCTAATATGACCTAACATGACCTAATATGACCTAATATGACCTAACATGACCTAATAAGACCCCTTAAGACCTAACATGACCTAATATGACCTAATATGACCTAACATGACCCCTTAAGACCTAACATGACCCCTTAAGCCCTAACATGACCTAATATGACCTAACAAGACCTAATATGACCTAATATGACCTAAAAGACCTAATAAGACCTAAAAAGACCTAATATGTGATCTAATAAGACCTAACTTGACCCCTTAAGCCCTAACATGACCTAATATGACCCCTTAAGACCTTATAAGACCTAACATGACCCCTTAAGACCTAAAATGATCCCTTAAGACCTAATTTGACCTCACATGAGCCCTTAAGGACTGAACATGACCTAATATGACCTAATAAGACCTAATATGACCTAGCATGACCTAACATGACCTAACATGACCTAATATGACCTAATACATGACCTAAAAGACCCCTTAAGACCTAATATGACCTCACATGACCTAATAAGACCCCTTAAGACCTAACATGACCCCTTAAGCCCTAACACATGACCCCTTAAGCCCTTAAGACCTAACATGACCCCTTAAGACCTAAAAAGACCTAACATGACCCCTTAAGCCCTAAACCTAACATGACCCCTTAAGCCCTTAAGACCTAAAAAGACCTAACATGACCCCTTAAGACCTAACATTCAACTAATAAGACCTAATATAACCCCTTTAGACCTAACATGACCTAATAGGACACCTTAAGCCCTAACACATGACCTAATAGGACCCCTTAAGACCTAACATTCAACTAATAAGACCTGATACATGATATAGATTAAGACCTAAAATTCAAGTAGAAAGTAAATTGAAAGTTCTATCTAATCAATTAAAATTCAATTTACCTATCTAATCAATCTAATCAATAAATAGAAATTTATAGACTAGAAAGGTATTCAATTCAGGAAATCAATCTATTCTAATCAATTGAAAAAAGAATCAATCTAATTTCAATTTAAATTCAATTTAAATATAGACCTATCTAATCAATCTAATCAATAAATTGAAATTACAATTCAAGTAGAAAGTAAATTGAAAGTTCTAGAATCATTTTTAAATTTAGTTTAAACCTATCTAATTAATGTAATGAAGTAGAAAGTAAATTGAAAGTTATAGGAGAGAGAGATAGAGAGAGAGAGAGAGAGAGAGAGTTCATCAATTAAAATTCAATTTAAGTTTAATCTTGATCCATAAATTCAATCTAATCATAAATTTCAAATCAAATTTAAAGTTTACATATAAGTTTCAAATAGGATCTAAATTAAGTATGCACAAATTAAAATCCTTCAACCTAAAGCTCCTGATACATGTAGTCTGGATCCTCTCTATCCTTTATTATCTCCAAAAGTTTTTCATGCTCTTCAATAGGCAACTTCCACTTTTGGTTTTTACTTGACCCTTTTTTTGACACAGTTTCAAACTGCAATTTCGTCGCTATAACCAAGTGACTATAATGTAGAACTCTCTCTCCAAGCATGTATTCAACAAATTTAATTCTATTTTTGTCGATCTTAGTTTGTTGATAATAGGTGCCTTCAATAACAACTAAACCGGTCGGATATTTTTGTCCATCACCATAGACAACTTCTTCAAGCAACTTGTGTTTTTCCTTGGTGCATCTTAGTAGATAATAATCTACACCTTCTATATTCTCAGGATCCGCAACCACAACAAAAATATCACCTGCACAATTTATATTTATGTGTACAAGTAAATGTTAAATTTAAACCTCCAGAATATAATATATCTATCACAAATATACCTAGAAATAAAAAATACGCACCTGTAACAACTAAATCAGAAACACATTCATAGTTAGCTAAATATATAGGATCATGGATGTCTATGACATTGTCATCATCTTCATAAGGAGGCATTCTAATTAACACTTTATGATCCCAAATTTGAAACATATCCATTTGCAATATTAACACATTGACTCATTGTGTTGTTGTTAAGACAATCTTCAAAAAAGCAAGATTTATCTCTTAGTTGAATCAACGGAGGCTTGTGTTGTCCCGTAGTCATCACTTGATGCAAACTTCTAATTCCAACAATTGATTGACAATTGTAGGGATTCGATCGATCAATATCTGGATTGGATGGATTGATTGATATATAGATCTTAGTTTGAAATCATGAAAAATGTGAAATGCAATATATACACATTCATACATTGTGTAGTTCACATGAGCTATAATATATATATATATATATATATATATATATATATATATATAGAGAGAGAGAGAGAGAGAGAGAGAGAGATCTACAACAAGTTAAAACACACATGTGACATACCTATATATAGTTTTTTGAATTTGAGTTTGAAAAATAAAAGTAAATTAAATAAATACCTATCACTTCCCAAAAGTAACGTTTGTTGTATTTTGTGTCTCGAGCAGCGAAATGATTTTGACACCATTCAACAATTTTTTTTTGAATTCTCTATCATGTTACCTAGAGAGAGATATTTTTAACAATTAAACAAGTTGAATATACTATGTCAAGTTGAATATAGTAATGTAAAGTTTTAAATAGTCTAGAGTCAAGTAAACAAGTTGAATATCAAATGTATGTATGTACATACCTTGAAGTTCATGTTGTCAGAGTGGACGCTTCACACATGCTCCTGCTCCATCATGCTCTCCTTTTCCATGTCCACTTTCAAAGAAGTTCTAAACAAACTTAACGTTGTGTCTAGCATGTTGCATGGCTAACCAATTAAAGGCTTTTGCAGACTTAAATTGACCTACAATTCAAATAAATACAAAAATGTATTTATGTGACACATAAATATATCTAGAATCAAGAAAATTTAAAAGAAAATTTATAATGCACATGTACTTACCTGCACACCCATCATACCAGATCCAATGTTGCGAAGCATTTATCCCACAACTCGTAAGATTGTTGAAAAACATGTTGAAACAATGAGCCATGTAGCTTCTATCATGAACCCTGTCATCACTAATATAGAAATGAACCTCCTTGATGATAATGCGTTCATTTTGATGTATACCTTCTATCTCATCCAAATCGTATTGTGCATGTCTATAGGTCACATGCACAAATATTGCAACTTGATCAGAATGATAATATTGACTCTAGAGCTCCTTTTGAGGGGAAAATGTATAGTTCTCCACAAAATCTACAACCAGGTGGGAAACAATTTTTTGAATCACAAAACTATTTAGCTTGCCATCGTGCACCATGACAATGTTGGATATGTGGATAAATCATAGATCAAAATCCATCCATGAACTAAAGGTACGGTAATTCACTCTCCTTTAATGTAATTTTTTTTTATTCACCTCCTGTCTTCGTTTGGTATATCTCATATTCAAATCTCTTCCATTGGACTAGTGTTGTAACAGATCAATATTATCAAATTGTAAAGGAAATTGCTACAAATTTCCACAATTATTGCATTCATTTTTTATACACTGGACATTGAATTCATCTGAATCTTCTTATTTATCACATAAAATGGACTTTACAAATTCTATTGTACTTCCAATAACCGTATCTAGATTAAGTATTGTCATAACCCTTTTATATGATTGCAAGTATAAGTGAAACTCAACATGATTTCGACAACAACATGTTTCATGAACCTTATTTATGCGTACGAAGCAAGGGCATAACATCTCAAACATTCTTTGACCTATTTTCACATCTAAAAATTCATGCTTGAATGCTTCAAACAATTCACTTTGTGTAGTATCAACAAATTTTTTTGGATGTGAAATCTTCATACCGGTCTCTTCATCGTTCATTTCTATAGTGTCCCTTCTATTGGAAGAAACATGAGAGTGGTTGGTCCAAAAATCAATGTCCCGTCTTCTTACATCTTCAAAAATTCTGTCTATACGGGGAAGTCTACAAATCTATACCCAATTATTTTCAATATCCATATCCAACATATTTCTCTTCCTAATATATCTCTGTATTGTTCTTCGAGATACCTTGAGTAAATCAGAAATTGCTCGAACTTGATTTCTATGTGTCAATTTCTTACTAGTTATCATAGTCATCAAGGCTCTTCTAGCTGCATTTGAATCTGGTCCTTTATGATATGCCCTATTAACAATGTTCAGTGCATCTTGTAAATTTTGAATTATTGTCTCTTTTACTTTACCTCCTCCAATTTTCCTATTATCAATACCCAACAACTCCAAAACCGGAGTCATTTCTTTTTTCTTAAATAACTTTGCAAACAATTGTGCTTTTCCCACCAAAGATTTACTCTCAAAATATTCCATCCACATGTTTTTGAGATGCAATTTAATAGTGCTTTAAGGTACCAGGTGTTCTGGTTCAATTTGACTAATAAGTGATTCCTCATTCATGTCCATCAAATTCTGCATTGTAGGAAAAAAATGTATACTTTGACTACTACCAATATCCTCCCCTAGTTGAGTTGCACCTTCTACAGCGATAGGTTCTTCTTCAACATCGACCAGTTGCTCTTGGACACATTTCGTATGACCTTTCATTTGGTCATCCCTTTTACGATCATACTTCCTTGTTCTAGTCCTTTTATTTCTCATTGCTCAAATATCTAAGCAAGAATTTTTTTATTGTTTTACTATTTCGTCACTAAAAAACTTGTCTTCAAACTCCTTCAAAACTAAAATTTCTTTGTAACTTCCACAAAAAAATGATTCCCTGCTTCAAAATATCCTTATATCCTAAAATAAGAAGGTAAATTCGCAATTGATATATATTTTTTTAAAAACATCACACATAAATAGCCTTCGGATTGAAAGCGCGGGTCGCCCATGTGACCGTTCGCAAGGGGCTGACCTCTTAGGGGACTCGGCTGAGTGCCACTCAGCTGAGTCAGACTCGGCCGAGTCATCCTAAGTGGCATGCCAACTTGACAACCAAAACTTCAAAAATACCCAAAATGTAGAATTTGCACTTGTGGTGTTTTTTTCTCTTTTGCAAATTAAAATTAAAAAAAAAACTAAAACCACCCTTTTTTAGATCTCAGAACTACAATTATGGACATATAAATTTTATATAATTTCAATTAGAAAATGTTAAACAAATTTGTAAAAAACTACATGTAGGTATATAAAGCTTTGAGAAGTCACCGATTCAATAAATTAAAAAAATAGTAAATCAATTAAAAAAAAATTAAAATTATATGCGGCACTAGAGAAGAGAATATACTTCAAGAATATATAATTTATTTGGATTTTGGAATAATTTTGATACGTGCAAAGTGGCGGGAGACAAAAATTGCTGATTTCGTGTAAGTTGTACTTTGAATACTTATAACAGACAAATTATAGATCGAAGACACTTCTTTCCTTTTTCCTGCACTAGGTATACATGTCATCTAAAACATATTTTGAAATTGGAGGAAAAAACAATGTTTTACTTATAATTATTTGACGGGAGGTAAACCCCCTGATTTGCTGTATTTTCAGGACATGAAAAATAGACCTTAGAAATTAAAAAAATATATTAATTTATGTCCAAATTTTTTTAAAAAAATTATAGGCATAAAATTCATCTTATTTCACACATTTCATTAGTTTACATCATCTTCAAATTCTAAATAGAAATGTGACTTTTATGCCCTTGAAGTTTTTTAGTTTTGGTGTTGTTAGCCTCTTCCTTTGTAAAAGGGTGACAACTTATTGTGCTTTTACACTGTATAGGTCTTTGGGGACGCTTGCTTCAACCTCCACCAAATTCTTCTTAAAAACTAGCAGGTGCTCAATGATAGTCTCCTCAATGACTACTTGGTCCTTAGGACTATATCTTTCATAGTATCTGATTACTGATATCAGATTTCCATCTTTGACAACTCTTTTCTATAGTGACTTAAGATCTAGTTTCCACAAGGTCGGTGTATTCTTTTGAACCATTTTCTCTTCCTCTTTCTCCATTACCTTC
Source organism: Chamaecyparis obtusa (assembly GCA_027943335.1). Lineage (NCBI taxonomy): Eukaryota > Viridiplantae > Streptophyta > Pinopsida > Cupressales > Cupressaceae > Chamaecyparis > Chamaecyparis obtusa. The sequence continues at coordinate 509,922 of BSBK01002580.1, read as the reverse complement.
TCTTCCTTCTTCTTCCTCTTTACCTCTGTCTCTTTTTCTCTTGGACTAACCTGCTTAACTAATCTTGATGATCTTCTGGGAACAACTGCAGTCACAACTTCTTGTGTTTCTTCCTTTTGAGAGACTGATAAATCAATAATGTCATTAGTGGGGGCTTTTGCCTTTTCTATTTCTAAGGGAGTGGGTGCATCTGTGGCCATACTAGAAGATGCCTCCATCTAATTTTTCAAATCTAAATACTACCTCTTTGTTATTCCTACCTTCGCAGTAATTTCTTCAACAATCTTGCTTACTTTTCTTTTCCTTGTCACTTTCTCTTGTTCTTCTCTGAATTTTTCATACTTTTCCCTGTATGTACCCCATCTTTCTTGAGTAGGGTCCTTTTATGCTGCCAATACATGCTCTACTTGCATAGTCAGTGTGTACACCAAAACTGCTGACACTTATTTGAATCCTTCATCCAAGAAATACTCAATAATGAAGCTCTTGAATATTCGATCCACAGCTCTCTATCCGAGAAGTGCAGGGATTGATATTGAGGCCCTCAGATTGACCAAATTATCCATGCAAGTACAAACTCAAAACGAGAGATTCAAAGATGAATAGCAAGCATGCTAATCTCCATGAATCTTGTTCATGCATGCAAAAGAAATACTATTCTAAATGATTGTAAATGCAAAATAAACTAATTTAAACTATATGATTACAATGCAACTACTTTGCTAATTAATATATATGAAAATCCAACTAAAGCAATGAAGTGGATTAAGCTACAATGCAATGAGATTAAACTATATGCTATTAAACTAAAATGCTTATGAAATTAACTAATGTGCAATCTCAAATGATAAAGCTCAAGAAAATCTGTAGCATAATAATGATGTGAAAATTCGGGGATCCTCAACTGAGAACGAGAGGGCTCATTTTATAGTAAAATGTGGATTTGAATGCAAATCTAGAAGCAATGTGGGATAAATGGAAAAGAGGAAACAAATGTCATTTTTAGAAAGTTTGTAGGAAAATGGAATTTCATTTATTTCATTTTTTATTAATTGATTTGTTTCCTTTTCCATCACAAAAGATATTTTGGAGAAGATATTTTATTTATTTAATTGAAAAGAAGAATAATATATCTTTTAATAAAATAAAATAAGATTATATAATTTAGAAATGAATATTAATTAAATAAAATAAAGTCATTTAATTAAAAATGGATTTTAATTAAATAACATCATTTCATTTAAGAAATATTAATTTCAATTAAATAACATTAATTTATTTATTTAAAAGGAATTTATTTATTTCAATTAATTAAATAAAATTAATGAAATATTCAAACCTTAGGAAGAATTGAGATAATTGAAATGGTTACGATTTGATCAAAGAATTTGATTTGAATATATGGAAATTATTGATTCAAGAATTGATATTGACAAATTGAATAAATGGGGCCCAAAGTCTAGGCGACCATTTTAGGGTGCATACAGTCAGTACTTCAACACTTACCTCATATCCCATAGGATAACACCATTTGGTTCTAGGCTCAACTGCCTCAAAGAAGACACAATCAGTTTCAACCATGAAATAGAGAGTGTCCTCATATTTCTCTACTAAGTTTTCTGGAATCCTGTACCTTTCTTTCATCTGCCTCTGCATAATCTTAATCATGCCAAACAATTCTCCATCAATCCAGTCCTTTTTCTATCTTCTATAGTATTCTGAGATCTGTGGTCTAGTGGGTTCATTATCTTTCCATGCTCTAGGATACATGCAAGGAAAGTTGTGAATGATATGAATGTACATGTGGACTAGCAATGAACCAAACCTAAAGGCCTTAGATTTATCCTTCTTTATAGATTTTACATTCTCAATGAATTGTTGAGCTAGAATTTCACAAATATTGTACTTCTTGTTCTCTTTTACCATTCTGTATGCCATCATTATAGCTCTTGTTGATACAGAATTAAGTCTAGAACTGTAAAACAACTTGTAGCCTATCAGCATTGCTACCAATCTAACATCTTGTAGATAAACATCATTTACTATCATCGCCCTCTTATCCCATTTAGAGTGTGTTAGGGTTTCAACTTCTTTTCTCAGGTTCTTCTCACCAACAGGTAGGGCTCCTTCATTGTCAAGGCCTATGATATCATGGATCAACTGAGCACATATCTTAATAGGTTGATCACCTATCCATAAGAAATGATCATGAACTCTGCTCAAAATGATTTTGAACCATTTGACTTCCGTAAACTCTGTGAGTCGGGTTAACTTGAGTATTGACAGATCTTTTAGGTGTTTAAATTCTTCTGCCAAAGACCCATTTACTTCTAACATACTATTCAACTCATAGAAGATGTTGACCTCCCCAATAATCTCATACTTGTAGTGTATGTATGTATGCCCTAATATCCTCTACATGTAACACACCTCCGAGGGTTTGAGAAAAAGCCCCTTCCGGATCATCCTCACAGGATTTGAATGGATGCCTTTTAAATTTGTATCTAGGTCTGTTTACACCATCATAAACTACTGGTGCACCCATGACTTTCCAAAGAGATTAGGTCTAAATACCTTAAATGCATTCGAATCCGATGTTTGGCTTCATGAGAACACAAAAATCTCTATGCTAGATCACTACTCTGCTTTCACACTTCTGCTCTCCTTAGTTGCTGATCAAAAAATGGTGTAGGAATGAAATCCTTCAAGTCTTTTATCTATCGCAAGTTGAGTGTGTGCATTAAACACATGTAGCTCAACTTTGCATGTCGTCTAGTCAATGCAAAATTTGCGAACATAGAAGATGAATCTTCAAGTGTTGTGATCTCATCTATAGACTCCAAAATATCTGTACACATGTGACCTAAGCTCGCATGAGCTTACTCCACTTATACAGGGGTTGGATAATTTATTTTGCCTGCATCCAATGCTCCCCATAAGGCCATGAGGCCTTCTAGGTTGATACCTCAAAGAACTCATCATGCAAAGACACAACATCATCAACTGTCTCTCCCTGAACCACTGCCTTATTTAGAACTTTTACTTTCCATATCTTCTCATCCTCTGATTTTTTGAATTGACTCTCACTTTCATTCATGTAATCATTTAGGCTTTTACCACTGTCACCAACATTCTTCCTTATAACCATAGGAGGTGGTCCTTCTGGTTCACTAGATCTCCTTGGTCCTCTTATGTTTCTATCTCTATTATATCTACAAAACTTCACAATGTGACCTAGATTGTTACATTTGTAACAAATAGGTGGTCTTCTTCTTTCTTGGTTAGTCTACAGCTTACAATACCTTTTTGTGTACCCAAAGTTATTGCATTTTTGACATGTAATCTTGGCTGCAGATTGTTCTCTGATATAGTCTTTCTTATACCTGGACTGATCAAGTTTTCTACAATCTACCTTCTTGTGTCCATAATTATAGCAATTAAAACAGTAGCTAGTAAAGGGCTTAGAGTTACCTTTACTTCTACAATCTCTTTTCATATGTCCAACTTTGTTTCATCCAAAACATCTACCTCTGAAGGGTCTGAATTATTTTCTAGGTTCTTCATTTGTAGGCCTTTCTTTAGGAATAGGTCTTTCCTCATTCTTGGCTTCTTTTGGTTCTTCTTGAGTTTTTGAACTTTTAGCTTCATTGAATCCACTCATATCTCCTTTAGGCTTTTGTCTTGCTTTGTGTTTATCACTCTTATCACTGCTCATGTTTAAATTTTCAATGAGTAATTTGGCTTGAGTGAGTTCACCTTTAATGATTTGATTGTATTTATCTAGTTCCTAATATTTATCCTTGTAGTGGTCAAGTTTGGTCTTCATTTGTCCTATCTGCAAGTTAGCTTCTTTTAGTGACTCTTCAACTTTGTTTCTTTCATCCTTTTCATGCCGAATCTCTTTGATTATCAAAAGATTGATTTGTTCTTTTCTTGCTTCAACATCTTTACTTTTTCTGATGTATCATTGTCTGAACCTTCTTTGATCTTCTCCATAAGGTCTTGTCTCTAACTTCTTACAATCTCAAGTTGTTCTTTAAGTTTCCTCATGAAACCTTGTGCTCTTCTTAACTTAAATTTTTGTTCGCCATTCTCAACTTTCATCTTATCTAGATCTTCAAGTGCAGCTTCAAAGTTCTCTTGCAAAAATTTTGAATCCATTCTAATCTCCCTTAAGTTGTTAGACTTTTTCTTCAAGGACCAATAGCTTTGATACCAATTGTTATGATTAGGTAATACTGAGAGGGGGGGTGAATCAGTATTACAGAACTTTGATCTTTTCAACTTTAAACAATTATAAACAATCCAAAGTAATGCATAAATGAAAAGAGCATATTTAGCATAACACATTCATTACACCATGATTTGTTCTTGAGGAAACCCTAGCCAAAGGGAAAACCCCGGTGGGGATGGTGCCCACAAATATGCACTAAAATATAATATCCCTATTAGGAGATCTAGCCCTGTTAGGAGCTGATTGTTACATAGTACATTTACTTGTTAGAGGAATAAAAAACCCTATTAGGGGTATACAAAACACCTAGTTAAAGGTGGTGAGCACACTGCTCTTACAATCAATACTTGTCTCAAAATAGTTCTCAAAAGGGGAACAATACAAACACTTATCTTGCTTAGATAGTTCTAATTGTAGCTCGGCCTCTTACTGATCTCTTCTCTTCTATTCACAAACTTACTCTATCATCATCATCATACCATACTTCACTTTTACAGAAACACTCCATACTTATACAAAATCAGCCTTCCAATCGGCTTTACAATTATCATGCAAAACATAATAATAACTCATGCAAATGTTATCTATGGAGTCAACGCTCTTACAATACTAAAGATTCGGCAATATACTTTATTCACCTGTCTTAGCATGTTACCATATTCACTTTTCCTTCCTTAATCTTCGCAACAGTTCATATACCCTGTTACACTGTTTTACTGCCTTCTCATCTCTTTCGAACACTGTATCTCACAGATCTGATAACCAAAACTTATGCGATCTTAACTGAAGCATGTGTATATCCCAAAATACCTCTAGTTAACTTCACAAGCCATAATACCTCATATATCTTCATCGCTGACCAAAATTGTGCCACTGTACCCTGTCATCCTGATTCTGCACTTAGTCATTTTGATGTCTGAGACTCTGGTGGCAATCTCCACAACATGTGATCACACTATCATAAGTGTTTCCATAAATGACAACCCTTAAGTGATTCCCAGTACTCCAAAACATCACATGCCAACAAGTTTTTCATAAGGGGGGGGTGTTAGAGTAATAAAGTATTTTCTTATTAATTAAATCATGTTTGATTTAATTTTTAAGTCACTTATTATCTCTTATGCTTAAGATAAAATTTAGGCATATAATAATTAATAAATTTATTAATTATTATTGTGCAACCTAGGTTTTACCTTTTTAGGTTTCCAAATCTCCTTTTATAAGGATTGATCTCCTTTGTATTCATAATAGATTATTCATTATTGAATTGCAACTTTTATTTTTGCACATCAAGAATGATTTCTCCTCTCTCGTGGATCAATACGTTCAGGCCTCCACAGCTTCTTTCTTCTTCTCTCTTTTTGTGATAGGTGTTTGCATGCAAGTGTTCTTGGGAGTTGTGGATTGTTTACTCATCAACTCCAAGAGATGAAACTCTATACCAACCACAACACATTACAACTTCAATCACACTTCTATCATCTTCTTCTAATGCAGTCTACCTCTTCTCAACTTCAAATCTGATTTTGTCTTTTCACTTCTCTTTTTTCTCAATACCTACCTCCTCCACTATATGTTTCATGTTTTGGAAATGCTAATAATAATTCATAAATTTCCATAGGCACCTCCTTGCATTTAAAAAAAATGTTTAGTATACATTTTAATTTATTATCTAAAGATTTAAAAAATATGAAATTTAAAAATATACAATATCTTTTGAATATTTATAAGTATGTAATACAACATGCAATATTTATGATGAAATACACATACCTATTCCATTTCCCTATTGTGTGAATCCATAGTGACTAGGTTGTTCTTTATGTATCATTATTTAAGTTTTTAAGTGTAGTATTGGTCTTAGAATATTTGTATTTCGATAAATCTAAATCATAAATTTTAAAATTAAAACCTTTATGATATTTTTATTAGACATTGTGAGCTAACTAAAGTGTAAATTATATTATATTTCATACTTTGGTGGTGTATTTGAAAACTAGCCCTAATTTAAAAAGAATAATCTAAGATTGATCCAACATGCATCTAGGAATATAGTGAGATAATATATATAATTTAATTATAAAATGATAAAAATGATTAAATAGTATTGCATCACCATCCTAAGATAATATTGAACTTTTGTCTATTATTCTTCTCCTTATTTTATTTTTATTGAATTGGTCCATCTAGGGTTCTACATAAGGAGAATATGGGCCTCACAATTCAATAAATTCTCAAATGATATTTCTAAACATCATATGTTCTTTACCAAATTTAAAGCACATATATAAAGACAAAAAAGTTTAATCCAGTAGAGTGTAGTTAGTTAAAGCCTTCAAATCACAGGTTCAATTTTATACATCATGTATATGTGATTAAAGATTAGTTTTGCACTCACAAAAGTAATTATACACAACATTATTTTAGCATTTTGATGACTATTTATATACACCAATATTCTACAAAAATCTCTTGACGATTATTATAATGTTGTACAACCAACAATGTCTATCTTAGCTTATCCAAGCAATTTGGGTTGACTTTATTTTTGTTATTTTTTACTTTGATCTTTAATTTTTTATCGTCCTTTATTCTTAAATCATTTGTTTTACTTGTCACCTTAGGAACTCCACTTCCTGATTATCATATATACCTATATACACTAGTCAGTCACTCATTATAGACCTAGGAGTCATATTCATAGATTTTTTCACTTCTTTTACCTTACTATACATATATAGGATAAAAATATATATGTTTTCTATTTTCTTAGGTACCCACAGAGGTTAAAAATCAAAATATGGGAATTAATGATTTATGAAAAGCTCCTAAGAAGCTCCAATTTTTTCTCTCTTTTGTTGTACTTGTATTTTGAGCTCTTCATCACATGAGAGTTTGCATTTTCTTTTCACTCTCTTTTTATCATTTTTATTTTTATTATATCCATAATTTAATATAGTTTCTTTCATTTTCTATCATTCTAGAGTTTTCGTTGTGTTCCTTTATTTCTTTGTAGTGTATAGTTGGGTGGGAATTGTGAGATTGAACACATGTTTACCAATGTCCTAAGCTACAACAATCATATGGATGACAACACATCATGTAGGTGTCCTCAACAAAGAGCTCCGAGTTCCATCTTGTTCAAAAATTTCTAATATGGTATTTAGTTATTAGATTTCTATTTTAGTTAGTAGTCAATTAGCATTTTTCATTCTTTCACATTCTTTCAATTTTAAAAATATATTAAATTTTCTAGTTTAAAACATCTCTGGAATAGTCCAGTTATTTTTAACTTCTTTTTAAAATTTTAAAAAATAAAAAATAATACTTTAAATGAAACTCTCAATTCAAACACTAGATTCATCCTAGAATAGCAAAGGAAAATCATTTAATTTAGATTTCAAAGGAGCATTGTAAACATTATACAATGTGAACCATAATATCAAGTAATTATGTAACAATTTCTATTTTTTTGTCATATTAACAAAACATTTGACGACACATAAATTATGATAGAATAGTTTTCAAACTTGTCATTCATGGTATAGTGTGTTAGTTAAAATGTAGCATTGTTGATGTAGTAGATACCTAAAATTAACACCTTGTCAATTTCCATTATTTCTTCTATAGTTGATCATTTATTTACACTTCTAATATCTATGTTAAAAAATAATATTTTTATCATTCTTAATAGTTCTTGCTAATCCTATTACTCACCTTCCTCATTTTAAATAATTTTGCCATTCATTCCTAAGGTCTAACCCTTGGTAAAGGATTATCTGATAATTATCTACATAGACCCTTTATCATTGTTTCTTCTAAATTAAATAAATAGTCTATTTATTTAATTATTCGATGAGTTCACTTTTTATAATTCATCCATAATCCTCCATTACCATGTAATTATCCTCTAATCATGTATGTGCATGGGATAATCAATGATTAACCGGATTTGACCAATCCAAGTTCCCATGGGGATACTACCAAGTACTTGCATGTACATGACAATTAGTATTCAAAGGTATGACTGGGTTTCTATTTCTTAATTTTTAATTTGGATTTGGTAATTTGAACATTGAGAATCTCACTCTTTTAAAATGAATCTAAATTTAAAATTTCCCATATACTTAGGAGTATGGAACAAGTCAATTTCTACAATTTTAAAATCCTCTCGAGGTATCTTGTAGTACTCCATCTAATTCCATCCATCCATTATTTCCCATGTCCAATTTCAACCTTTAATCTTCCTATAATCTTGAAACCACCTTCTCCAACTAGTTTTGTCTCACTTGCCTCCCATAAGGAGTGTGGGGTAGTCCTATAATAGTGTCACTATATGTAGACACAAAAACAAATGGCTGGTGTCGTGGACTATACACGCTCCTTTCCTTTCCTTTCTCGCCACTTTTCTAATCCTCCTTGAAAACTCTCATAAATTGTGAACCCTTGATCATTCAATTACATCCTAACCCTACATCCAATTTCAAAAAATTATTTTAAAAATTTAATTAATGTCAACTATTTATTAAAAATAACATTCTAAATTAATTTACTAAAACTTTATTACTTCAATTTTCTTCATTATATAACATATATTATTAAAATTCCTATTGAAACCTTTCACAAATATTGAAACCTTCTTTCTCTTCTCTCTATCATTCTAATGATGGATCACGAAGTGTGATTCCAAGCATTGATGGAAAAAAACATGCACACAATTGAATCTAGAAATAACATACTCATTATCTTATAGATTGTAGAAATTTACTTGCTCTAATGCCCTTTAACTCTTCACTAATCCTCAATTACCAAATGAGTGATGTTAATATATTTCCTTTTCCAATCTTCACTTAAAATCATTCGCCAACTATATATAGACTTTTTCATTTTGATATCATTCTTGAGAAAATAAAAATTAAAAACTAACATTTATTCTAGGGACACTGGTTTTCTATAAATATTACATTTGGAGAAAAATCATCTTAAAATAAGATCTTCAAAATGAAGAAATATATAAATATCATTTTGATAATGGATAATACAAAATGATCTGAAATTTTCATGCAATTTTTTTTTCATCATACAAAATAAATTTTACACAATAAAATTCGAAAAGAAAGTTGAATAATTAATTTATCAAATTTTTTATTTTTTTAAGGTTTGTTATACTAGCTTTCCTTTTGTAAACGATGAATGCAAGGCTGAATTCTAAACAATTGGCCAGAAAAAAACACCAGAGACCATTAAATCATTAGGCAACTTATAGAAAGGCGCTTGAATATTTTTTATAAGAACGCCATTGTATATTAGAATGACTTCCATCAATTCTCAATATTACATGAACTGTTCAAACAGAAAAGAAAAAACTACGCAGTTACATTCGTTATAAACGGCGAAAATCTTATGTCTCCCCATATAATGTTCTGTTTCAATAGCTGAAACTAAAACACCTCACAGATTGTTATTTCAAATTCTAAGAGAAGACTATCATTTTTATTTCTCTAAGCACTGACAATATACTTGTAAGATAATGAATTCGCCCATTTGATAGACTCACTCACAGATTTGAATTTCAAACAACGTTAAAGAGGAAAAAGAAAACCTGTTTTTTGGGCCCTTTTTGGTAAACCAGACTCCAGAAATGTATACAATCAGAAGCTTAATTACAGAGGAATTGCAGAGAAAGGATTGAGGATCATGCCCTGGGCTTCTCAGATTCCTTAATGGTCTCCAAATTTGGCTTCCAAGACCTGCACCTGCTCAATCTATATTTCCCCAAATCAATCTGCAGCTCTGAGAGGCCTTCAACATCCATTTTGGGCACCACAACAATCTTCAAATCTCCGCCATGATCATGATTTTCACGAGCTTTCTCTTGGAAGACCACATCTGCAAACAATGGGATGATTTTCTCACAGTTCTTGGAGCTCTTTTTCATGGCGGATTTTGCCCTGACTGCAATTGAGGCCATGTCTGAATCAGAAACCACACCCTGCAATTTTGACATGGGGAGAAGGAAATACAGATGACCCAATTCCAAATCCTCATCTGCAGACAGGGGACTTATTCGACGACCCACCTGCAAAGAACCTGAATGACATACAAAATGCTGAGGATTTTCCAACATGAGTTCTGCAGCCTTTATTTGCTTCTGAAATTCATGAAGCTCGCCATTGGAGACCACAACTTTAACTGTGCTAGATGGGAATATGTAGGAAGAACCGCAGGAAAGATAACTTCCCATTCTGCTCTGATTTCTTGCCCCGAATCCTCTGGTTCGCAGAGAATTTAGAGATCTCTGGCCTGAATTTATTTGGGTTTTCTGTGAAATCTCTGGTTAACAGAGAATTTGGAGATCATTGGCCCGAATTTATTTGGGTTATGTGTGGGTTCCACACGGATTTGGGAATAAGAATGTGGAGGAAGCTTCTTCAATGTTAACGCCATTTCAGTTTGTTGGAGTTGCATGGATTAGGTATTTCTTGGAGTTGACTGTACTGAAGCTTCCGCCATTGATTTTTTTAATTTTGTTTTGCTTGTCATTTCTTTATAATTCCTTTGGCATTCACAAGGCGTAGTTTTAGGGAACGAATAATATGCTTGTCTTGTTCTTATCGATGCTGGTTATATTAAGTGCAGTTGCTTGCGGTGGTTATTCTTTCTCTTTTGTTTTTTCCCGGTCTTTCAGCTGGGGTGATCATTTTTAATTTTTCAAATTGATGTTACAATTTTGATTTAATCTATCTATCCATCTTTCTTTCATTTCTTTTTTGGAAAATTGATATTAAATAATTTTATTTTTTTAAAAAGCAATATTTGTTGGGTACGGAAAAGTAATGTTTTGAATTCAATTACAGTTAATGATTCTCCTTTCAATTATTCATCTTTCACCCAAGGAAAATTAATTTCTTATAATGTTAGTGATCATCGTACTCGATTTTTTTAATGATTATCCTCTTAATCATTCATCTTTTGACAAGGAGACTTGATCTCTTATGATTGTTAGTGATCATCCTACCAAATTCTTTAATTGTTCTTCTTTCGATCATTTATCTTTCGACAAGGAAAACTGATCTCCTATAATTGTTGGTGATAATCCTACCAAATTTTGAATGATTATCCTCTCGATCATTCATCTTATGACTCTAAGTATTTATCTCTTATGATTGTTGGTGATTATCCTACCAAATTATTTAGCGATTCTTCTCTCAATCATTCATCTTTCAACAAGGAAAATTGATCTCCTATTATTCTTGGGGAACATCTACCAAATTCTTGGGGTCGAATTATGATAATCATTGATATACTAGTTCAAAACAAAGCTCTCTAAGTATATGTTTTGGATTGAAACTAATCGAGAAAGTGGCTATGGATTTTTATAGTATCTAGCAAGTTTTTTTATTCTATATATCCCTAAATGGGATGTGATAACTTTTTAAGTAGTTTGGCTTTTTGTGCTCTTTGTTATTCTTTTTTGTTGCTAGTTATTTTATTCGCTTCTTTGTAAAGGGTTTGTTCCCCCACTTCACAACTCTAGTCAAATATATTTAGCTTGATAAAAAACAACACTAAAAATAATAAATTGTAAAGGGAATATGCACTTTTTGAAAGAAAAAAAAAAAGCGTGTCCTACATAAAAGAATACAAATAAATGAGATGAATTCAGAATTAACAATTTAAAATGGTATTTTTAAAAACTAAATATAAAATGTGTGTACTTAACTTTTAAATTGATGATGGAGTTTAGATGTTAATGATTTGTATAGTGTAGTCACCATAGTATAAAAATTTAATACAAAAGATACATGCACTTATATGGCAAATTGATGATGGAATATGGATGTTAAACATTTGCAAAGTCTATTTGTTATAGAATAGAAAATTGATGTAAACGATTCATGTACTTAGCTATGGAATATAGATGCTAAAGATTTTTATAACCAATTCATCACAATCTATACAATTGATGGAAAAGATAAGTGTTCTTAGCTCTCAAATCAATGAATGATGGAATATGGATGTTAAAGAGTTGTAGAATCAATTAGTCAAGGTATAGAAAATTAATACAATAACATAGGTGTACCTAGCTGTCAAATCAATGAACTCAATGCAAACTTGAAATCTTCTATCAATCAATCTTGAGTGGCTTAAGTTTATACTGAGAGTGTGGAATTGTTCTTTGAGGTATGGCAAATAATAAATTGTTGACCTGGTTTGAATTATAATATCTAGTATATTATAATAGGGAAATAGTCTGTAATATTTATAAATATCTCAAGGAAGTTGTTGGATCATAAAGTTGTGTTCTCTTAAGTCAATCCCCTTGGTGCAACAACTTTATAGTATTCACCGATATGTTTAATTTCATAAAAAAAAATATTTAAATGTTCAGAAACAACAAATAATCACCTAAATATGTAGTGAGTTGGCTCCCAACAATTAGTGAAAAGGGGTAGGATCAAACATGGGCAACACAAGATTGATTTGGGACAAGATATTACAAATATTAAGACAAAGAATAAATGTATGGAAAAAATATAAGTTAATAATATGATAAATGTATGGAAATAGATGCAAATAAAGCTACTATGATATTAAATATATGAAAATATGTTAAAGTGAAAATAAAAATGATTAAAAGTAAAAAAAATTAAACATAATACCTAAAGTACCAAGTATTATTATATCAATATATATTTCTCAAATAGATATAAAGCTAATAAAATTTATTAAATTATATACTTTTATATATTGTAAAGTGTTATATTCGTATTCTTATTTTAATTTTCTTTTATATTTATTAATAATTAAATTATTTTTAAAGATATAATTATTTCAATTAATTAAACAACAACAACAACAACAATAACAACAATAATAATAATAGAAGAAAATGTCTCCCATGATTTATATATTATTTTGAAGAAAAATTAAACTTTGATAACTTAATTTAAAAATGAATTTTTGAGAAATACTAAAAATAATAATTTTTTACACAATTTAAACTATTTTTAATTAAGAATATAAAATTTGACAATGTCATATGTTCATATTCTAATTGACCCTGGATGTCACTAAAAACTTTCACTAATGTTTACTGCATTGACATAAAAAAATCTATATTAAATTGCCCTTCTTCTAGCTAGAAAGAAATTTACATTCTTCTTGGAAGATTCTATTCACCTAAATTTATTTATCCTTGGAAAGAGTAGTACCTCCATTTCTAATTGACTCCATAAATGACTTCCCTTATCTTGAAGTTTAAGTGGATATGTTTTTACACTAACAAGTGAAGAGTCTCCTATTGAGAGTGGCCAAAGTTAAGGGTCCTAAAGAATGAGAAACAAAAAGCGCTAATTCATGTTTCAAATCTACATATTACCACCAAGTACTATGCTTAAAGGAGTTGTATTTGTTTTTATTTGAAGACTTTTAGATAGGATAATTGTTTACTAAGTGTTCAAATATCAAAATATCTTATACAATCTAAAAGTTAATCCTTCATAATCTAATTATGTCTTTTACAACTTGTTATCTACAAAAAGTTTTATATCTTCAATTAATTTTTAAGTCAAATCCATATACTACAAGATCCTCAAAAACGTAAGATGAGAATGTGTTTGTTTATTTTAGAATTGAAATCAACATATTCCAAAAATTAATCATTCTACAAATGAAAAATGTGTCAATCAATAGAATAACATATGAATATTGACTCTTTAAACATATATCACAATTCTCTATATCATAATTTATTTTCAAATAATTTATCTCTAACTATAAATGTTTTTACACAAAATTTATTAAAAAAAATATTTATCTAGTCAAACCATCAACATCTATTTAACCCAACCATAACCTTCTTTTAAAAAATAAAATTACACTACTAAATTGAACATTCAAGGAAAATAAATGAGTTGACAAATGTTAAAACCTATTTATAGGTAATTTATAAATATAAAGGATAATGGCTAGATAAATTTTAGATTAATTAAGAGGTAATAATGTATCAAAATCCTTTGACCATCTTAAAAAAAGATTCGAAGGGGTGCCTATTAATAATGGAATGAAAATAATATAAAATCATGATTCCCTATTCTTTAAAAACCGTCTACAAAGTCAATGGACGTTAGCTGAAGGAATATTTGGAATTTGACAATCTAAGTCTCTTGCCAGGGAATATCCCACTCATTTCTTCACATCCTCTTTGCTTATTTTGAACTTTCTTGAATTCACAAGTACAAAACTGAGTCAAATATTGATTCTTTATAATTAGAGAATTAATAAATAGGGTATATTAATTTTTTAAAATTATAAATAAATATTTATAGAGTAGATTTCCATGGTTCATAATTGATCATTGCTTTGTTTCTAGATTGTGTTATGTAATTGCATCAAAGTTTCACTTTACATTTCTATTCATTTGTTTGCATTTGTTCTTATTTTTCTTTCTTTCATATATTTGTTGTTTTTTTTTTAAATTTTTGTTATTTGTTTTCGTAGTTTTATTTATTTTATAATTTTGTCTCATTATTTCTTCTTTTGTCTTTTATCTTTATTTTTTAAGTTTACCAGTTTCACTTATTTCTCTTTTTAATTTCTAATCTTTATTATTCTTTTCTCTTGGGACCTTTTTTTTTTTTTTAAATTCTTTTTTTCTTGTCCCTTTCTTTATATTTTTAATACTATTTTTCTTTTGTTAGCTCATTTTGTTCTTGTTAGCTCTCTTCTCATCCTGATGATGGATCATGGAGTGTGATCTGAAACGTTGATGCAATTAAAAATCTTACACAATAGAATCTAAAAACAAAGTAATAATAAATATTTAGATTATAATTTATATATAAAAAATTATATATACATTTTTAAAACCTAAATAGAAAAAGTCATATTTTTAGTGTTCTAATAGAATAAAATTTTGAAACATAAAATGACAGAAACAAATACTATACGTATGTATGCATATGCATATAACGAGTTGAGTACGGAAAATTGATTATAAAACAAATTTTTTTTAAAAACTAGTTAAAATTACAAATAGATTGAAAATAAGATGGAATTAGGTGTATATTTTTGACATAATGTAAGCTTCAATTTATGTAATACTGGGATATAAAATTATATGGCAGAATATGCTAGTAGATTTGAGGTTAAATGGTTAAGACAACAAAAATATGAAAATTTAAGATTCTAGAACTTCAATTGCACTACTATAATTCAATTTGGGTGGAATGATTTCATCTAGGCAGCACAATTTTATGATAAATAGAAATGGACTTTTTAGGTATTTACAAAAGAGATTCACATACCTATATATGTAATGTTTGAAAAATTGAGTGGTGTTAAACACCACCCTAACAAGTTATAATAATACGTTGAATGATTGACGTATATACGTATATGTATATCTATATCTATATACATGTATGTGTGTGTGCACAACAAATTATGTATATATGTGTGTGTATGTATATGTTTATGTATATGTATATGTATACACACACATATACATATACATGTGTTCGTGACATATATATTCGTCAAATCCCAATTGACCTTCTCCAACATGTTGGCACCACATGTATAGTTCCAAAAATGGGAGCTTTCCTATAGATAGCGCTTCACAAACAAATTTTGATGGGGGATCATCTCAAGTCCATTGGAACTCATGGATCAAGCTAGTGTGCAATGTGCAAGGAAAATGATGAAACAACAAATTATCTAATATTTAGTTGTATTTTTAATTGTTAGTATTTTGACTAGATTTAAAAGAAATTGGATTGGCCAAGATTAGGATAGGATGACAAGGTTGACTTAAAAAATGGTTGACCTATAATGAACAAATATACACTATGGGTGGATATATGGGATGCAACTCCTTTGATGGTGATGTGGCACATTTGGAGGAGCATATCAGGCAAATTTTCAATATTGGGGAAGCATATGTGGAAGGAGTAACATGGAAAATTAAGGTAGGTTTATGTAAAACTATATATGCTAAAGTGAAATCAAAACATGGAATGCAATTTATAGCTTGGGATAGTGAGCTACGAAAGAAATGACAAGGATAGATGGTGTCAATGGCGATCAATGCATCAAAGAATGTTACAATAGAATGTGGACAAAATAACTTGCTCCCCCAATTAAATAATTAAAACTAAATTTTGATGGAACAACAAAGAGTAATCTTGAAGCCAATAAGATTGGCTACACTGTGTGGGATGAGCATGGACAACTTGTGTAAGATCAACATTTCCATGAATAATGAAGCAAAATTGGAGGCATTGGGCAGAGGTGTTTGGATATACATGTAGAGAAAGGTTTAAACAACGTTAATACAAAGAGATACTCCTTAATTTGCATAAATGCATTTAAAAGAAAGGAAATTGTCACCTAGATATTAAAGAAATGGGGTAAGGAGGATCTGGGAAGTTTTTGATGGTATGTCATACTTATTTATCAACCATGTTTAGCTTGAGGCAAACAAAGAAAAAGCTCTATTAGCGAATGTAGGGGTATCCCAAGATGTGATTTCGGTATTGGACGGTAATCTAGATTCCTAGACTAGAATGACGAAAACTATGTCTTTGGACAGGTAGTTCATTGATGAGAGAAATGTTTATGTTCCTTTCTTACTATTTTTGATGGAAAGGAAGAAAGTCTTCTATATGAATGGCCCAAGGGAGGAAGCATTATTTTGCAAGATGTTCACAAATTTTATCACATCGAATAATGCATTCTTACAATTTTGGTGAAATCTAATGATTGCTTATTTTGTAATTGGAATGTAAGAGATGAGAAGCCAAGAAGAGCAAGGATGAAATGACCAAAAAAGTTATTGTAATGCTCAGAGCAGCGGAAGGGGGTGAAAAGGAGATAAATTTTCAAGAATGGCATAGAGGAGATGCTGATGACTTTCTTTTAGGTTGTGAGGAATGAAAAATGGGTTTGTGCTTACTTTTATGTTGGAATGTGTAGATTTGTTTCTATATTATGTAAAGTAATTGGATAGAAACATGATGAATTTCTTTTAAGCTAAGAGAAATGTACAATAGGTTTGTGCCCACTTTCTTGTTGGAATGTATAGATTTGTTCCTTTATTATGTAAAGTAACGGGGATAGAAACATGATGACTTTCTTTTAGATTGCGAGGTTCATGCAAAATGAGTTTGCACCTACTTTCATGTTGGAATGTATAGATTTGTTCCTATGCTATGTAAAGTAATGGGATAGAAACATGATGACTTTCTTTTAAGTTGTGAGGAATGCAAAATGGGTTTGCGCCCACTTTCATGTTGGAATGTGTAGATTTGTTCCTACATCATGTAAAATAATGGGGATAGAAACATGATGACTTTCTTTTAGGTTGCGAGGAATTCAAAAGGGGTTTGCGCCCACTTTCATGTTGAAATGTGTAGATTTGTTCTTATACCATGTAAAGTAATGGGGTTAGAAACATAAGGGCCAATCATAGCTCGCTTTGGCCTCCTAAATAGAAATGCTTGGGGGTTCTAGATGTCATTCAAAAGAAAGACGCCACATTGAGTGTGAGTCTTTGAGCCAGTTTCTTTGATGCCAAGATAAACATAATATCTTCTCAAGCACTCATTTTTCATTGAGACACACTCAAAAAGAAGTATTTGGGAACATTTAGTAGTTCCTTTAGTCAATACAAGGATCATGTTCTCTCCAGGGATTCGTGATTTGGACTCTCAAAGAAATGTTGTGTCTATGTTTTTCAAAGTAATAAAAGGGAATTGTTTTATATGATACTATGTATGTTTGTCTATTCCTCTCCAATTGAATCTCTTGCCACCAAATTTTTGCATGACCCTTCAGTTTGGCCTTCAAAAATTTGACCCTATCTAGGGGTAAAAGCACAAAGTTGTGTCACGTTTCAGGACAACTTATTAGCACAGTTGAATTTGAGTATTTCTAACTAAAATTATTTTTTGCCAAACATATGGTCTAGCTAGATTCATTCTAGCTAAGTTAGATAAGTTCTTCACCTTTTCCAATTGGAAATATCTATTAACTGCATGTTTTATAACAATTACTAAAGAAATAAAATTATTTCAGAAAAGCGACATTTCAATAACTCTTACTCTTTTTAATGATATTTTTTTACAAATATAAAAATACCCTTTTTTAGAGCACAGAGTCGAGATTATCATCATATAATTTTTATAGTATTTTAATTAGATCTAATATATTATAATTTCAAAATACTACAAGTAGGTATTTTAACATTCGAGAACAAGATGCTTCAAAAATAGAAAAAAATAGTAAAGCTTATCAAAAAAATTGAAAATTTATATTTAACACTAGAGGAGAGAGTTATCTTCAAGAGTGTGTAATTTATTTTCTGAATGGTGTAGATTTGATAGGGGAAATTTGACGCAAGATGAAAATTGTCGATTTCAGGTATGTTCGACTTTGAGTAGTTATAATAGAGAAAATATACATTGAAAACTAATTTTTCTTCTTTTCTGCACTAGCTATACATTTTATCTATGACATATTTTGAAATCAAAGGAAAAAGAGATTATTTGCATATACTTTTTTGGTGCGGACAAGACCCTCATTTTTCAGCATTTTTCAGCAAATAAAAAATGGACTTAAAAAATTTTAAAACTATGTGAATTCTTGTTCAAAAAAATTTAAAAAAATTAAAGCCATAAACTTCATCCACTTTTACACATTTCATTAGTTTACATCATCTCCAAATTTTAAACATAAATGCCATTTTTATGTCATTAAAGTTAAAATTTTTGTGTGTTGTTGACCTTTTCCTTTATAAAAGTGTGACACAGCTTTGTACTTTTACCCCTAGATCTTTGACATATTCATACTCAAAATATTCTTCTAAATTATTGATCCATTCGATCAGCTCCTATGGGTTAATATTTCCTGAAAATGTAGAAACTTCAATCTTGGGTCTCTTTCCAATCTTGGAAATGGCCCTCAAAAACCTATCCTCCTTAGTATTTCTAGGTGCTTCTGGTGCTTCTTGGTCACCTTGTCCTTCTTCTTTGAATCCCTCTTCACTTTCATCTCTAACCACAATATTGATTCCTCTACATAGCTCCTCTTGTAATGCTTGCACTTATCTCTAGAGGGCTCGAAAACCCTCATCTGTCACACCTACAATACTCTCGCCACAATTCCTTCATGGAGGAATATTTTTTTGCTCCTATCACTCAAACCCACAATCACGGTCCTGGTGTAAACTACCTCATAGTTGGTGATTTTTCTACACACTCAGGAACTCCTTCTTTGATACCACTTGATGAAGGGTACTCCCCTTATTAACACAAACACACAACATAATAGAGAATGACAATGAATTATAAGGACAAGAAATGGGCTTTCTATTATCTCCAATGAAATGGCATTGCAATATTCAAAAATATAACATGCACAGCCACAGGCATTTTTCATTACAATATTCTCCAAGCCAAAGCCACCAGATGCATCTTCGAAAAGTTGTCCTAGATAACCCTACATGCCTTCATTATAAAGGCAATTTCAACCGTCCAAGAGGTTCTAGAAATTTCAACCCTAAAGTTTGAGGCCCACCATACCTAAGATATTATTATTCATTTTTATTACATTAGAATAGGCACAAACAACTTTCAAAACTCAAATTTTATTTTTGAAGGAATTTCATTTTCTTCCATTTTAGGTTGTGTAACTTCTTAAGACCATAAGTTATCACTCGTTGACCCGATTGGCTATTATAAATCGAATTTGGAAATGGTGCAAAGTGCTCTACAAAATTTGTTTTGTGAAAGCTTCAATCAACTAAGGTTTTGACCCCTTTGGAGCTTCTAAAGCCTTCAAAATTGAGTTCAAAGTTTTTGTACCCTGCTGCCAATACTGAAAGTTTTCAATATCTTCAAAGCTAGACTTGATCTTGCAATGAAACTTTATTGGTAGATTGATATAACCAATGTGAACCTCCAGGGAAGAAAAATAGAACATTTTGAGCTCAAATGAAAAACCTACTAAAAATAGTAAATTTCCAAAAAAATAGCTTTGCACAAGATAACCCTTATTAAAAAGAAACCATAAATATTTTTGGGTGATGCAAGGTTGCCCTTACACCCAAGATGCTCTTGCATCAGAATCTATGGAGAAGGACAACTTACTAAAATGTCACCTAAAAATTGGATTCTACTTTTTCAAAGGGAAAAGGTTAAGAAAATGACAAAAACTACAAATGATAGGATGTAAAATAAACTATTAAACTCAAAATGTTCTAAAATGAGGTGATACACCAAAATAATGAACTTGCAACACACACAAGAATGATTTCTTGGAAAATACACCTAAATGCAATCACAAATTCACACAACCCATTACTTCATCTCATGCATAAGTATTTCGCAGAAAGGTTTGAGAAATTATGTGTTTAGGAAGGAAAGATAAAATTTTCACTACATAAAACTATGATAATTTATTCAACATAAACTGTAACCTAGATCAAAACACCTCAAAACCACATAGAAGGTACAAGCAGGAGACAAGAAACTGGAAGGAAAATAGATTTTCACAAACAGTCCTATCAATCATACGCTCATCACTCTAACTCTGCAATTAATATGAAGGAAAAATATTGTATAAAAATGATCTTCGATGTATTATTGCATCTACAAAAATTGAGTTAGAAGAAGTATGCTATAAGTGAGCAAAGTATTGAACATAGTCAGTAAGGCTCCCTGGATCTACATAACCAAGATCTACCTCCAAATGAGCCTTCAACTCATACTTATGCCTTTAATATAAGAACATTACCACACAAGTAATAACTTCTAGGTCGAATCGGTTAGAATACACCATCCTTAAGGCCTTCAAACAACTATAAAGAGGCAAAGAAGGAGCCCCAAAAGTCACACTTGAAAAATGTTACCATTAAGACCCTCCTTTAATAGGATCTTATCTTTGATAAAAAATCAAAAGGCCTTCAAAATGTAATAACTTCCTTTGTCCCCACAATTGCATTGACTTAAAGCCAATCTAAACCCCTTGCCCTATCACTTCATAGCTGGAATAGTGTTGCCTCCATGGACGCATGCTTGATGAAGTGAAAATGTAGAAGCCTCTATGTTTTTTATATACTCAAAAATGGAATTTATAGGTAGCATTACAATCTCCCCTAATCACTAAAACAATGTCGATCAGAACATAAGAAATCCATGGCCCTAGTTGAAACTCAAACTGGCATAAAAATGACTCTTCATTAGCGTAGGTCTCACCGATAAAGAATTCCCTTGTTGGCGCCATCGATAAATAACCCTTCTTTCTCTCTAAAGCCTTCACTTCATATTTGCATAGGCAAAACTCTTACCGATAGGCTCATCAGGGGTCGGCATAACACAAAAAATGTTTCACTGCTGAGCATCGCTATACCGATGATTCCCATTGGCACAACTCCCCCTAATGTCTACATTCCTATCTCATCGGTGAAAGCCTTACCGAAGGAGTCATTGGGTATTGACAAGGATCAAAAATTTCTTCACCACACATAAAAGTCATTTCGCTAAGACACATCAACTAGAATCCTACTGATAAACTCATCAGGTGTCGGGGTAGCGCAAATAGTGGTCTATCGATAGGCTAGGATATTTTGATGCCACACATCAACCAAACCTCCATTGATGGACCACCTCTGCACAAAAAGATATCAGCATAAGTCTTACCAATAACCTTGTCATTCCAATATTCGATAAGGTTATCGATAAGACATATCCTAATGAATGTAAAGTGGTTTATCAATGAGTATTATAACTAGAGCATGCAAATGAAAAGATTCATGAACCTGTAATTGAAGAGGATGATTTATTAATGAAGATTGTAGCAATTGAGGAAGAGTGGAAGGTATTGGTTGGAGGTCAAATAAAAGAAGTTGTTACATGGCTTGTTGAAGACACAAAAGAAGAAAGCAAAGATGAAGATATGAAAGAGGTAAATTCTTATGAATCATGGGATGCTAAATTTGAGATGGATTTGAAAGATAATGATGATAGTTTATATAATGACTTTGCAAGTGATGTTTGGTATGCAATAGAATATTTGTATAGTGTTCCAGAGTTTATTACAGGTGCATTAGATTCTAGAAGTTTGGAGGAGAATGAGAGTTACAGATTGATGAAGTTGATTGCAGTAGAATATTGTCGACAGCGTATGCTTGTGCCAACTAGGTGTTGGAAAAGAAAGAAAAAGGAAATATATCGGCAGCGGATACTTGTTCCAGCAAGATGTTGGAAGAGAAGAAAAAAAATAATATCAACAGCGGCTACTTCATTTTGTGAATCCATATCCACAAAATTTTTCCTACCTTGGGTGTCTGATGCAGGAGCATCTTGCATCACAAAATAAAATGGGGCATGATAAAAAAAAATAGAAAAAAAAAAAAGACAGAAAAAAAGAGAGAAAAAAAAAGGGAAAAAAAAAAGAAAAAAAAAAAAAAGGAACAAAAAAAAAAAAAGAGAAAAAAAAAAAAGAAAAAGAAAAAAAGAAAAAGTTATTTCATTTACCAAGGTGCATAGGTGGAAAAGATAAATAAAAAAATAAAAACAAATCATTTCATTTATCGAGGTGTGTAGGTGGCATTTTAGAAATTTGTAGAAAGTTCTTGCATTTAATATTTGTATCTAGGTAGTTATACTTTTATTTTTTTATTGGCCCACAAAGGCAATGTAATTTTGTAATTGGCCCACATGGTGGTGCTTAATATTAATTGGTGGGTATTTAATATTTGTATCAAGGTAGTTGCATTTATCTTTTATCCCACATTGGTTGTGTTGTAATATCTTGGGTGGGAAATGCCTATATAAAGAAGGCATAGGAGCATTCATAAGTAAGCTCTTGGAGTTCAAGCTCTTCAAGTGAAAGCTCTCAAAGTTGTAGAAGCTCTCAAGTTATAGAATCTTATATTGGAGAAGAAGCTCTCAAGTTGTAAGCTCTTGGATTGTAAGCTTTGAGGATGTAAGATCTCTCAAGTTGTAGTTATTTTTAAGTATTAATATATGTTTTGTAAAGCATTTTGTCTTCTCTTTATCTCCATGTTGTTATGTTTTTAGTTATGAGTTGGTAAGGGTGGTGTGGCCCTTCATCAATAACAATAAAGGGCACCAACATAGTGATAGTGATCAGGATGAGTACTTTTGGGTTACCTGATACCCGATGAATACATCAATATATCCTATAACGATATGAGATGTACGAAGGCCATTGTAAAATAAGCATTGGGAGGAGATATACCAATGAAATTATCATTATAGTGATGCTTGTCGGTGATGTAGCTTATGACCTACAATTATGCTTGATAGGATTATCGGGATGACTTACACCACACTTGGAAAAATTATATATATATATATTAATTGTTAGGGTTTGTTAGAATTTTGATGAACACCAGAAGACAACTGACGAGGTTTCCATACCTGCAACTACACAAATGTCATAGGTATGGAAACATAATAATCATCGTTATCATTGGAATTATGAAGAAAACCAGAAGACAACCAATGAGGTTTCCATACCTGCGACATCACAAACATCATAGGAATGGCAACATATTCATCGTCATTCTCATCGGAATTCCAATGTGCTTTCGTCAAAATTTTGACGTGTACTCAGTCATCGAAAGTTCCAACAAAAAAACCGCAACGAGGACTCCCTTTGATGTTTGTCACAATTCTGATGTGGTTTTTTCCAATTTCCAACAAAGAACCATTAGAAATATGATCCAAATGTACTAGTGTGTAAGTTCAAGAAATTTTGTGACTCGAGAAGAAAGTGACGTAGAGGAACATCAAAGAGAAGAAGAAGAAGAATTACATGAAATGGACAAAGATTTATTTCTGAAGGGTCTTTCACAAATTGCAAGAAGCATAAAAATGAAGGAAACAAGAATTTCTAGAGCTTTAAATCTAGATGAGTTGATTGATGAGATTAGAATTGGAAGAAATTTTGAGGTGGAGGAAACTAGATATCCACAAAGAGTCAAGATAGGTCAAATGAAGTTGAAAGGACATGTTTCACTATGGTGGAAGGAATTGCAAAGGGACTGGACAACAAATGGAGACCAGAGAATAAGAAAGTGGAACCAAATGGTGATTAAGTGAAGAAGTAATTTATTATACGAGATTATAAAATAGAATTATTTAAGAAGTTGCAAAACTTGAAGCAAAAAGACATAAGTGTACGTGAATACACTGAGGAGTTGTACTTGTTGTCCATTCAATTAGGAAGACATGAAATTTATAAGAATAAGGTAGCCAAGTATGTGAATGTCTTGCAATTGAATATTTAGGATGAGATGAGCATGTTTTGAATTACTACGATGAAGGAATCATATCAATATGCAGTGAAGAGTGAGGAGAAATTAGCGAGAAGGAACTTAAACATCTCTAAAAGTTAGGAAAGATTTCCAACTTAGAAGGGACAAGTGAGAAATGAACAAGCAAAGAAGTTCAAAGAAGAAAATAATCCCGTATGGAGAAAGGAAAAAGGCCAAACTACAAAAGAAAAAGAGATATTAGTTAGAGGATGTGGTAGCAATAGCATATTTTTCCCTCGTAAATATTTTAAGTGCAACTAGTATGCTAGTCATAAGAGTTCAGATTGTCCTAAATTTTTACAAGAAGAACATACAAGACTTGGAAAGCGTAATCCGATAATGCAAGAAGATCAAGAAAGTGTGAGATCACCTCCCCATTGCAATGAGGAACCTAAGTCAGGAGAGTCTTTATTGTTCAAAAGAGTATTGTTGAAACCACCAATAGAAATCCAAGAACCAATTTAGAGAAGAGCTCTATTTAACACCAAATATGAGGAAAAGGTATGTGCTACAAATTAATTATTTATAGTGGTAGTGTAGATAATCTTGTGACTACAAAGATGGTAGGTAAGTTAGTCCTTGAGAAAATTAAACATCATTTCTCTTTATAGAGTCATTTGGTTATAGAAAGGGCATCAATTATTGATAGATTGACAAGACCTTCTTGAATTTCAGATTTATAGTTATGAAAATAATGTGTTATGTGATGTCATGCCCATGGATGTGTCATGTATTTCTTGGGAGGTCTCAATAGTTTAATAGGAAGGCAGTGCATAATGGAAGAGATAACATGTACAGTTCTAAGAAGAACGATATCAAACATGCTCTATTGCCTTTACAAGAACTAATAGAGGACAACCATGTTGGAAACGGTAAATTGATATTAATAACTGGGATAGATCTTGCGGATGATAGAGATAAATAGAAAGTTGAAAGCAACCAAAGAATTGTTTTTCCTTTCCTCTAAGCATCAAAAGGATGTAGATGATATTGATGTTTGGGTAGAGAAGCCAATAGATTAAGAGGATCACCAATTTACAATAGAAAAGAATGGGGCACCTATTGGGGCACTAATAAATATTGGTCTTATTGAGGAAACAAAAGGCCAAAAAAAAATTCACTAACAAAAATTCGTGAGCCATGCTTGTAAACACCCCTTGAGGAGTCTGATGTAGGAGCATCGTTTCCATCTGATTTTTGATTTGTTTATGTCAAATTTTAATTTTCTATTTTCTGGAAACTAACCTTACTACTTCACTCATTTAAGGCTTCTGAGATGAAGTATGCTGAAAATTATCAAAGATTTTAATTCTATCTACTTTTGGTAAAACTGTAGTCACTAACAACCTTCCCATTCCATTAAACATCAATGCAGATAATCCTGAAAATAAAATTGCGGAGGTAGGGGATGCATCTAATTTTGTATGAGATTTTAAAGGTGGGAAATGGAGAAGAATCATATCAAACCATTTGAAAGATGGTTTTTAAATGCAAGGGAGATTTTGATGCAAGAGAAAACTTCCCTCTAGCACTCAACTTCAAAACTCTAAATACGTAGCTAAAATAGAAGTTCTTTGTTCTCAGTGAAATATTTAAATTAAAAATATATATTTATTAAGATCTAATCTACAAATAAATTTGATTTTAAAACAATATTGACCTGTAAATGACATATCCCACTATTCAAAACAAAATTACTCTTCTCTAATATAACCTACTCTTGTACACATTCACACCATTTTTCCCTCTCTACCATGCACCTGTCCCCCCAATTTTCTATTCACTTCCATTTATTAATGTTATTCCATATTCTTTTTCTAGCAGATTCCTCCATAATTTTCCATGCATCCTCCGTTAGCTACATTCTTTTCTTCTATTGCATCTACAATCCAAATTTCTTCTAATAAATCCCTCTCACTCTTTATACATGCAGCTATAAAACGCTTCTCCTGCATGAAGCTCTCGACACCCACGTCTATAGAGCAATTTTGTGTAACATAATTTGGCGTTACCCCTACCTTTTTAAATTTTCTCAAGTTTTTGTATCCTTTTCATAATCTCAATTTGTGCATATCTAGTCTGACCCACTTTCCATTCTTATATGCCAGATGCTCCTGCGTCAGAATTGCAGGACAAGACGAGACTTCTGAGCTACATCAAGTGAAGGAATTTTCTAAGGCTGACATAGGAATATGTAGGAGAGGCTTGAAAAATACGGTGCAAAGACTTTTTTATTCACCTTATGTTACCAGAAGGATATCATTGGAAGTGTGACAAGTGATTACTTGGACGATTCTCTATGGCGGATGGGTATTGCCAGTCAAATAAATTGTGTTCTGGCAACTTAGGTAATCTGATCAATTTATCTACATAATTTATATATCTTTGGTGTTTTAGATTTTACTGTTCATAAATTCCTTTCATTTTATTTTATTATGAAGAGTGAATTCCTCATAGTCATTTGAATTGTGATGTTGCATGCACAGTTTGTCTTTTGTACGTATGATCATCTCAATACATGAAAAGTGTTGAGGGTGGATTTTTGAAATAGGGTATGGAAATACGCTATACACCTTTTCAATATGTTTCTGGTTTGGAGATTTCAGCACAAATACTGAGAGGTATGTGCCTCAACCCGAGTTTATTGAACGTGCTTAATATGCATATATTTGAACCCCAATATAATTGAGGAATTGAGAAGCTTGAACTTGTATTTTGAGCCTCAAACTTATTTTTCCATTAAGATGAGTGTGGACCAACATAAAGACCAAGTTTGGAATAGAAAAGAGTAAGAAAAAGATCATATGTTAATGAATTAGATTAGAAAGAGAAGGAAGATTGAACCAATACTACTATGTGCATGTTGATTAAGTATGAGTTCTTATATAATAATACATACAATCCTAAAAGATCCCCCAAAGGAAGCCAAGGAAAAAATTCCTAACTTGATGACATTTCATTTGACATAATTAATATAATTTTTTTCAAATCAAACAAGATACTTTATACTTAAACCTTTTACACTGTATGGGTTCATCTACCTAAAAATTGTTTGGATTCAATACAGCTATGAAATTTTGAAAATAAGAAGTTTTGTTGATTCTAGTTGTCAGTATTAAAGTTCACAACAACAAAACCTTGGCCTCTCTAAATTTGAAATCACTCTCAAACAAGAATTCTTCAAAAAGGGTCACACTCTAGCAACATTGTTTGGAAAATATGAGTGTAGTATAGCATAAGGCATGTGAAGATTTCTAAAACTATGGAATTTATTATTTCTTCACTAAAAGTGAGAAGCTTTTATGTCCCATGTGATGAAGATCAACAAATAATAGATAGAAATAATCATTTGATTCGTGTTTATAGGATTGAGCGTGATCTCAAATATATGTTGGTATTTTATGTTGGGAGTGACTTATTTTTCTAAAATATTGAAGAAAAATAATTATGGTGAACTTAACATTTCACACAAGGCCAATGGTAGTTTGGACTCTTTCAGTTTTGTGAGAATTATATCCTTGAAAGAGTAAATTTTAAAGACTATAATTAAAACTATTAGCTTATGATAAAAATTCAAATCAATGAGCTAAAGAATTTTGATATTATAGAGTCTTAAAAGTTTTATATTGTTCAAGTGTAAGAAATGTTAAACCCTCTACTTGTGAGTAGTTCTACATCCTTGGTTATTGTCTTATGAGTTTTCTAGTCTTCCTCTAGCTTTTAGACTTGTTGATTGCTTTCTTCTTCCTACATTGAACCCTGACTTCCAATTCTGTAAGATCACTAGTCTCTAAGATAAATGTCTGTAGAGGGTACATTACAATTATAATTTTTTATTTAGAAAAATGTGGAATCTAACAACTTAGCGACAATTGAATTAATAAGAGAAAAAAGAAAACACAACCACAAACTTGAAAAATGGAAAAATAGGGGGAATGCTTTATTTTTCTAGAAGGCAAATTTGAAATTATTATTGTAGCTTCAAAACTCAATAATATAAGGCAAGATAGTCTTTTTTAAAGAGTCTACGATATAGAAAAACTCTATCAAAGAATTACATAATTGTAGATAAATTATACAACAAACTATTGCCAATCACAAGGAGAAATATTTATATAAGGAGAATAAAAGAATGTTTTAAGGACTTCTTGACTCTTTATGATTTTAGGGAAGCATTGTTTTGGAGTTGCATAACTTCATAAAATGAATGTGTAACATTTTTGGAGGTGTTTCTAATTTTGTAAAGCATTCATGTGTAATCTTTTATGTTCACAATATGAGAGCGTAATGATTTTTTATAGTTTTACTCCATTTCATAAAGAAAATGGTCGCAACTAAATGAGTTTGGTTACAATATACCCTACAATATGCATAGTCTTCAATCTCCAATGATGAAGCTCCTAGGAAATTTATTATTTCTTCACTAAAAGCAAGTAGATTTTATGTTCTGAGTGATGAAAATCAATAAATGCTACATAAAGATAATCTTGATTCATGTTATATATAGGATTGTTGTTGATATCAAATATATGTTGGTATTCTATGTTGGGAGTGACTTATTTTTTGAAAATATTGAAGAAACATAATTATGGTGTTAATATTCTACACTAGGCTAGTGATAGTTCAGACTCTTTAGTTTGATGAGAATTATATCCTTAAAAGAGTAAATTTTATAGACTATAGTTCAAACTGTTAGCTTATGATAAAAATTCATAATTCAAGTCAATGAGCTAAAGAATTTTGATATTATAGAGTTTTATTTAAGTTTTATGTTGTTCAAAGTGTAAGGTGCGTTAAACCCTCTACTTGTGAGTAGTTCTACATCCTTGGATGTTGTCTTATGAGTTTTCTAGTCCTCCTTTATCTTTTAGACTTGTTGATTGCTTCCTTCTTCTTCCATTGAACCTTAACTTCCAATTTTGTAAGATCAACTATCTCTAAGATAAATGTCTGTAGAGGCAATTTTTATTTTTAGTTTTTAGAAAAATGTGAAATCTAATAGCAGCAACAAATGAATAAATAACAGAAAAAGAAAACACAAACACAAAATTGAAAAATGGAAAAACAAGGGTACGCTCTCTTTTTCAAAAGATAAATTTGAAATTTTTATTGCAACTTCAAAACTCAACAATACAAGGCAAGATAGTCCTTTTTAAAGAGTCTACGATACTACCTAAACTCTATCAAAGCATTACATAATCGTAGATAAACTACATAATAGACTATTGCCAGCCACGATCAATGGCCAAAAGGTACTTAGCATGCACAACAAAATTCCAAGTGCAACACTGTAGTAGAGTGTTTGTTTTTCTTATTGTACATTCTCTTTAATTTTGATTCCAAATGCCTTTCTCCTTGCTTTTTCTTGTATTTAGTAATTTTGATTATTTTAGTCTTGAAGTTAAGTAATTAATTCTTTTTGTGTGAAAATTGTAAAGAAGTTAGTTATTAACTTAGAAATTTACGTAGCTATAAGGAGAAATGTTTATATAAGGAGATTAAAATAATATTTTAAAGACTTTTTGATTCTTTAAGATTTTAGGGCAGCATTGTTTTGGAGTTGTATAACTTCATAAAATAAATGTGTAACATTTTTGGAGGTGTTTCCAATTTTGTAAAGTGTTCATGTGTAATTTTTTGTGTTCATCATATGAGAATATAATGAGTTTTTATAGTTTTACTCCATTTCATAAAGACAGTGGTCGCAACTGAATGGGTTTGGTTACATTATACTCTTCTTTGGTATACTAATGCATAGTCTTCAATTTCCAATGATAAAGTTACTATTGTCTTTTAATAAAATCTTGACGATCTTCGTATATCAATTATCAAGAATCTTAAAGATTGTATAGTTTCTTTCCTTATTTTGTAGTTTTATTTCAAAAATCAAAAGAAATTAGATCATATGAGGGAGATGCCCCTCTCAAACTCAAAGGAAGATTACACTTTTTGAGCGATTGATCCAATTGTTGGAAGTGTTTTGTCACTCACCATTAGGCAAGTCACTACAAGTTTTTAAATGATGAATTTTTTTACCAACAAGAATGCACATAGCAAATCAATATTTTAGAACCAAATACTAAAAATGATCATAGAATCTTGCAATCAATCAAAAATAAGAAAATGGCAAGGGTTCCTCAACAATCTTTTGCTTCTGAAAATGAAAGATAGATACAAGAAATTCAATACAAGCATATTTAAATTCTTTATAATAAGTACATACAAAACAAATAAAATCTCAGGACAACATAGAAATTTTTTTTAACATCAACTAATATTTAACATGGAGGATGCACATACCACATCAATATTTCAAAGCCAGATGCTAACAATAATCACAAAATATTACAATCAATTGAAAATAGTCAAATGCAAGGTTCCTCATCAAGATTATGCAACTGAAAAGGACATCTAATCTCTATAATTTCATTCTCTATGTGCACCTTTGAGAAAATTAGTTTGGAGGATACCTGATTCAAGGGCAAAAGGGAGCAAAAAATAAGAGAACATCAAATGAAAGAACAACAAATAAGGATATCAAATGAGACAAAAAAAAAATAAGGATATCAAATGAGAGAATAGCAAGAAGTGTGGTATAAGAGGAAGAGAGAAGGAGCAGAAAATAATTAGCCCTTTAGTTGAATGCTAATGTGTCTGGACTTTTATTTGTGTTACCTTATTTGTCCTATTTAGAGTTTGTGTGCACTTATCTTGTATATTGATTAGGGTGACATGCAGCAACAGGTGAAGGAAACTCTTTGTATACCAATTTACCTGCAACGATAGTATTAGTGGGTGTGGAGTTGCATAGATTCTTATTCCTTGTAAGATGGCTAGGAAACTGTCTTATTCATAAGGCTTCACAGTTTTCAAATCCTTATTCTCCTATCAACACCTAGTATAATGTACTTCTCGCTAAACCTGCTAACTGCTATGTGTTTGGGCTTTCATTTGTGTCACCTTATGTGTCCTATTCAGGGTTTGTGTGCGCTGATCTTGTAGATTGATTAGGGTGACATGTAGCAACAGGTGGAGGAAACTCTTTGTATACCAATTTACCTACAACAATAGTATTAATGGGTGTGGAGTTGCAAATACCCTTATTCCTGGCAAGATTCCTGAATTCTTATTCTCTTACTAACATCTAGTATAATGTACTTTTAGCCAAATCTACTAACTCCTATCTGCTATTAGCGATTGAATTATAGCCAATTATTCTAAAGTACCACCTATTCCCAATTACAAGTTGAATTGTAGCCAATTACGCAAGTTAACAAAGTCTACAAACACATTATTTCCATATTTTCTGAGAAATATTGAAAACAGGGGAAAAACAGAGCTGAAAAATAGAGCACACATAAAATTTCAACACAAACACAATCTTTTTTATACTTCCACCAATTAGATTTTGCAGGCCTAATTCTGAGATTACATTAATGCAGCCTCTAAAAATAATTCATATGCAATCAATGCATTATTTGAACAATTTAAAACTACAAGTTAATAATCATGTAAACTATGACTAAAATCCATAGATTATGCATGGCACTAAATGTGCAAACTGGCAGTGCATGGAGAAACATCTAATTTTAGTTTATTCAGTTATAAAGAAATTGAGTTTATAACATGCAATCTACGCATAAGTAGATGAGGCTCATGCAT
This sequence comes from Chamaecyparis obtusa, assembly GCA_027943335.1. Taxonomy (NCBI): domain Eukaryota; kingdom Viridiplantae; phylum Streptophyta; class Pinopsida; order Cupressales; family Cupressaceae; genus Chamaecyparis; species Chamaecyparis obtusa. The sequence goes on along the minus strand of BSBK01002580.1, from coordinate 477,679 downwards.
GGCGGTGAGGCTCATGCACCGCTTTTACTTCTACTTTAACTTGTTTTAACATTTTCCATCTTAGAATTAAGGCGGGCAAGAAACGTTTCAGCGATTATAAGTAGCATTTCACCTCCCATTCTTTCTTGTTTGGCTTGCGTGTTGGCGGGAACATTTCAGCGATTATAATAACGTGTGATGCAATTAAGGATATGTCGAGGAATTACTGGCCTTCCATCATCCACAAATATTATATTTCTGTTATTATTTCCACAATTAAGCAGTCGTGGAATGCTAGTAATTACTCGACATATCCTTGATTGCGTGTTCGCGTTAACGTTAACAAAATGTTCTTGCAAGAAAATATGACTGGCCTTTCCAGACTGCTTTCTTGAGGCTCCTCATGGCTTTGGATTTTCGTGAAGGTTTTGGATTGTGCTCTGTATCCAATGAATTAGGAAACATGTTTTCAATTTTTTCATGTTTTTACATTTTCATTATTTATAACTTGGTATGATCTTGTCTTACATATATTTATCCTTTCATTTTCATGAAGGTTTTGGATTATGCGCTGCTCTGCTCTGCTCATCTCATGGAAGGCCACTCGTATTTCCTCTTCTTCAGACTGGCCTTCCATCATCCACATTTCGCGTTAACATTAACAAAATGTTCAAGAAAATACGACTGGCCTTTCCTGACTGCTTTCTTGAGGCAATAAGAACAAGAATTGAAAAAGAGGTTTTCATGAATGTTTCTCTCCTGTCAACAATTCCTATCATCCTTTCTGAAGGTTTGCAGCATTTCGTTCTTGAAGTCCCTTCTTTCAAAATTTGTTGATATTTATTCCTATAATCTTGAGAATGGACTGCAGTTTGTAATTGTAGCTTCTGATTTTCCTTGAATGGTAATTGTAGCTTCTAATTTCCATAATATTTTAGTAGAATATGTGTTTTATCTATCCCGGGGACCTTTCTTTTCTCACATTCCTTGATGCGATCTTAGTGTCACGCATCGATGATTCATTTGGTACATCAGCCAAAGCTTTTCTTGTTTGTACATCAGCTCTTGCAGAAGCTGTAAATCAGTTTAAGTACGCATTCCTTTCCTTTACTATCAGAAAAGTTGCATTCCTTTCCTTTATTATTTGTTAATGCGGAAAACACCAACTTGTTAGCAATGGAATGGAAAAAATATTTACTGATATTTCCTTTGTTGACTGTAATATTTTTGACAGGTTGATAAAAAATTTTGTGTTTTCTGGGAGGCCTTGTGTGCTGTTGGATTCCATCTAAGCATCTGTGCTGTTATTGCTTAGTGCAAGACATGTCGTGTTCATTGTATGTGCGGTTATTGCTTAGTACAATTGAATCTTGTTTTCCGTTCTTCGCTGGAAAACAATTTGATTGCATTTGTTTTCCAGTGATTGCATTTGTTTAGCATTGATTCCATTGATCAATTTTACTAGGTCACTATTTCTATAGAAGGTGGTGTTTGGATCTTGTTCTTTTCTATTGTCTTTATTTTGGATTACGAGAATCTTTAGTTCTTTCTCCAAATGCCCTTTGCTCTTAGAACCCATCTGTGAAACATCTTGTATTAATTAATTTGCCTGACTTTTTCGTTTGGGAAGCTGAAATTTGATTTGTATGGCACGAGAAAGGGTCTTTCACTCCTGGCAGAGAGCAATCTTCAATAGTTAAAATTTTAAACCTGAACACGCTCTCACAGGACAGGAGGGGCAAAACAGAAAACAATGCTCATTCCCCTTTTAATGCATTTCCTTTTCACCAAAACTCACTTATTCATTCTTTTTTTTTAAATACGAATTCTTTGAATAACCTCTCTTTGACCATGCACAATTCTGCATATAATGTTTTTGAGTCGATTGACTGTTACAGTAATCACGGTTTTGACTCATTGACTGTTACACAGTTCAATGGATCATACATTCTTTACTATGAGATACAGACATACCATCTAATATATTCTTTTTTATGAAATATAGACATACCAGCTTATATAGAGTTATATTTAATGTAGTTCTTCTGTTCATTTTTATAAAATCTAATGTGATTCTAACCTGCAACTTCTATGTTTTCTCTATGGTCAATAAATTATCTTGTCTGATGTTGGTATCATTGAAATATTCTTGTATGTTGATTCTTGGATCAGGTTGAAATTTATCAAACATAAAAATGAGAATATGCCCCTCCTCTTGCACCACCTGGCTCTGCAACCTGCCAAACGGAGACTTTGTTTGAAGCTTCTGAGAAGGTGATGACTGCAAAACTTGAAAACCAATTCAATGTTCTAAACATCCAATTTATTTCTGTAGTCATATATGACTCCTTAAATTTGTTAATTATGTAATGGGTTATCATAGTTTTCCAAACTTTGTACAATAAGGACAATGAAAGTAAAAGATTTATTGCAGCTGGCATGGACAATAGGGATTAGCTTCCACATCTTCCTATTATATGGTAAAGTCATAAATATGTAATTTTGAAGGGGAAAATTTAGATAGGCTTCTTTAACACAACATACATTAAAGAAAAAACAATTGTAGTTTGTTTGACATTGTTATGATTAATAGTTTGTTTTCTTTTCTTTCTAAGCCTCTGTTTATGGTTTCTCAATCATGTTGTTAGTTTTATTGGCTATATATCTCAGAATAAGTTTTGTGGTTTGGTCTGCTGAAAACTAAAAGGAGGTTGATTCTGAAACATTGCAGGTAATGCAGACTTCTCTGATTGCTGTCATATCAGGAAGAACCAAATTGTGAAGCAGAACTTCTTGTTCGAAGCAGAATAGGTTTTTCTGATGCTGTTTATAAATCAGGTGCTTGCAAATTTGGAAGCAGTTTTTAGAGATCTAAATCAGACATCTTATAAATTAAAGGAATGCTGAACTGCGGATAATGAAGACTCTTTTTCAAAGGATGATTTTGTGAGTTGGCTACTAGGGTTTTCTAATATTTTCTTTTAATCTCTTTTTAGCTGAATCCTGACTCATCGTGCTCTACTTCAGCCCATAAAATATTTTAAAATTATGGAGAAGAATCAACTAACATGGTAAAAGAGTGTAAAAAAGAATGAAACTAGATCAAGATCAGAGGTACAACCAGATTATAATCGTAGTAGAAACATACATTGATAGGTTATGGAAAAACATTTAGAGAACTACAAGAAAGAGATTGTATAGAGATCATATTTAATGTGATTCTTTTGTTCTTTTTATGAAATTTAATGTGATTCTAACTTGCAACTTCTATGTTTTCTTTATGATTCAATATTGGAAACCCAAATTGGGCTCAAATGATCATAGGCCGAGTCTATCAAAATGATCACAGGCCCAGTCTATCAGATTTATAAATTTCAATCTGATCCAAGAATCAACAAACAAACGAGAAGTTGAACTTTATCAAACATGTGAGGAGTTGTTTGTAGATCATTCTAGATACCAATTATTGATCACAGGCCCAGTCTATTAGATTTATAAATTTCAATCTGATCATGTTGGATCACAGGCACTCTGCTCTTGTCTGTAACAGTCTTCAAAGATTTGTGACTTCTTTTCATCACTGTTTTGTTCTCACACAACGGTTTCCTTTTATCTTCACATTAACGGTTTTTCAGTTCTCTGAGCAACAAACACACAACCCCTCTCTATTCTGCAAAAAATAACGATCTTATTTTGCCCCAGCTCTATCAGCAATCTCAGCAATTTTGGTAGTTTCTCCAAATGGGTAGTCGAACTCATCAATCAATCTCTTTTGAAATATGCTACAGAAGATCTCCTCCAAGCAGTGGTCACTCTCCACTTTTCTCTACACCAAAACCTTAACATTTCTGCACACTGCAAGTTGTAATCAAACAAGAAACTGAGAAATGTTCATGCTCCTCAACCAACTATCCTGAACCTTACAATTCTGATACTATATTGGAAATCCAAATTGGGCTCAAATGATCACAGACCCAGTCTATTAGATTTATAGAGAAATACACGTTAAATGCTTGATTCACTGTAGACCAGACCTAGCTGCAGAATTAATTGTGGATAGGTGAGGGGCTATTTGTAGATCATTCTAGATACATGTAGGTGAGTGCTAGGCAACAGATCATTCTGGATGATTCTGGTCTGTACGGATGATACTGGTTGCAGATAATTAATTTAACTATTCAAACATTCAATAAAGTATCTTATCTAATGTTTGTTTCATTGAAATATTCTTGTAGGTTGATTTTTCAAAAATATTGCCTTCAAAATTGTACTAGGGATTGAGAACCACATTCTTAAGGCATGCAAATGCTCTATCTAATGATATATGATGTAGAATTAAGTTATTTATAGGTGTTTCAATTGAAATGTTCCTATCAAGCTCCTTTCTTAAATCTTAATGGTTTCATATTTTTCCTAATGTGTCTAAATGAACACCTCAAAATGCAAGGGCATATTAATAAATCATTCAAACATGTGTTTAAATGACTCATAAGGAGCAGCAAAATGGGTGGGCATTAGCCAACCAAGCAATCTATCCTACATCTATTGATTGATTGAGCTTAACTTGATAGTATTGTCTTTTTAGGGAATGAATGATCATAATATGGATTGTATGGAGAATGTGTGTACAAACTGATAAGATGTAGTGAGAGGTAGATAGGAGAAAACTAAGAAAATAAATCCAGCCTTACTCAAGATTGGGTCATTTATAATCATATAGATCTATATTAACATTCTTTCAAAAAGCAAATAAAATAGGGTGACATGTGTGCATGTACATATACATGTATCTATGTATGTATATATAGACACACACACATTGATATGTGTGTGTGTGTGTGTGTGTATAGAGTATGTATGTATGTATACACATATGTATGTATGTGTGTATGCCTATACACATATATGTTTACAAGTGTGTGTGTACACATATATGTACATGCAAATTTCAAAGTATGGTATGATCGAAAGATGAATTGATGAGATATTGCATGAGTTCAAACTTAACAACACCTTCAAAATAATTGGTGAATTAAGATTTTAGTAAAATTTATTCTACAAAATAGGCCATGGAGATTACATAGTTCTGCTTTTTGCACTTGAGAAAGGAGTCCCATTTTTTATACTCTTTTGTTCTCTCTTAAGGATGCTCTTTGTTGGATCAAACTTTATAAGTTATCCTAAGAAAATGCTTGCCACTCAACTATCTAATAAAAATAGATAAAGTTTTGGGTTATGTTTATTCAATTGATAAGATTTGATCAATAGAAACTCTCATATCTATGCCCAAATCAAGATGGAAGAGCCAAAAAATATCCTCATTGTAAAATTCAATATCATTTGGAGAAATGACCCATTAGGAAGCATATGCACCATAAGGGTTTCAACATTAGGTCCCCAAATACCAAACTAAAAGGGGAGTGAGGTTGAGTTAGAAATAGAGTGATCCTACAATATTGGGTCACACATTTCAAAATCATATATGCATCAGGTATTGATGTCCTCTTTTCAACAGTAAAAAATAAGTAAATTTTAATACATACACCACAAGTTATGAGGGTCAAAGGGAACCTATGCGTAAGTTATAGATAAGTCGACTTTAAAACTTAATAAAATAAAAAATGTTCAAGATAATGAAATGAAACTAATTACAATCAGTACATATATTTTTTTTCAAATCCAAATTTGAAAGAATTATAATTTTATCCCTTTAAAAAAACATTATGCGACTTTATGTGAATGTCACTCTTTAAAAATGTTGTTGATTGTTAAAAACTAGTTTTAAAGAAGATGAGAAAATGAATAAAACTCAATTTCAAAAAAATAAATTTACAATCTACACACAAAATGTCCACATCACTATTTTACATAATCTTTAAATTCCTAATGCTTTAGTGACAATAGGGGTCTGAAAAATTATTTTTTAGAATGTCCATTTCAGTCTTAAAGTTGGCTAAAAAATGTCAAAATTGGCTACATATCACTTTGATAATTCAAACTCACACCTTCCCTATCAACTCTCTCATCAGATTATTCATTATATATGACTAAGTCAATCTTACCCCTCCCTATTATGTTGGTGCTTTAGAACTCAATGTTGGAACTCTCTTTGTGGGGTTGGGCTTAAATAATACACTCTAAGCATTTACCCTTAGGTCATTGGTGGATACCTACAATTCTTTAAAAAAATTACTTCACATAGCTCAAGTTTTTCATACTAAAAAATTTAGCTACTATGATATAAGAAGACATGAGTGCCCTCATGAGGTAGTCACACATCAAAAGGGTCTCGAAGCACTATAAATTTGCAGTGGTCAGTATAGTGTCAACCTATGTGAAAATGGAAGCTTCAAAAATAGTATTTTTGAAAAGCATAAAGGATATTGGAATTTTGTCAAGTGTAACTAGAAATGCTTGGCTACACATGTATGGAAAATTTAGAAATAAAGAGCAAGCATGTGAATTTAACATATATTGGTCCTAAGTTGCATTTGTCATTCAATATATTTGATAACCCTGTTGGACATTTCTTATGATTGTTTAATTTCATATATTTACTTGTTCATTTAAATGGTGAATGTGATGGTAAATTTTGATGCATATAAATAAAATTTAATTGAAATGATGTTAAATTTAGAATGCTATAATTAAGAGTTTAAATTTTTGCACATGCTTTGACTATAGTTTTCTAGAAAACCCTACTAATGATAGTCTAAATACAACAATAATTGCAAGAACTTGTTGAAGATGAGAACATGGTTGAGGTAAAAGTGTCTTATCCATCTGGTAAGAATGGTCATGATGGGATACTCTATGCATACACACTCAACATAGCTCATATAGTTTGCATTAATGGATGAAATGATGATTGCATAGTGTGCCTACATGTGTATGTAGTTGAATTTGAATATTATGTTAAAATAATGTGCATTAATATGATACAGATTATGTAATTATTATTTTACATGTCTTGTTAGAAAAATAAAATTGTCTTTCTCTCTTTACATAATATTTGTACTTGATTTTAGTAGAAAATAAAATGCCTAATTTGTTCAAAACATTTATATTGTTTTCAATTTTTTAATTGGCTTTATAGAAATTATTGTGTGTGTGTGTGTGTGTGTGTGTGTATTCATACACCATAATTATTAATCATAGAAAGATGTAAATGTGAAAGAGCACATAAACCATCATACATAAGGAATGCCAGATTTATGTGAGAAACATTGTTAAGGTAAAAACCACATAGAAGATTAATTCTCAAATATAAGAACACGTATTAGGGTGACACTGGTTAAGGTGATTTTTTATAAGAAACACTCACTGCCACTTGGTCACTGTTACACATAATGAGATGTTGCTAGCATTGTTTTCATTGATGTCAAAACCTTTATATGGACTACCTGGAAGTATCGGTTGGTTGTTGGAAGTATTGGTTGGATACCTATTGCCAATCAAAAAAGTATGAGTGGTTCTAGTTATATACATAACAGGTTCAGTACATATAGTTTTGGTGCTTGGTGATAGGTGTACTTGATTTTACTTATTGATTACATCTTTTGGTATACTTATATACTTTCAGGTGTTCAGAGTTGCATCAAGTTTTATGTCGATACCTGATGAGTGCTATGCTTATAGTATTCTTCTAGGTGTTTTTGATATCTAGACTTTCTTGCAACTCATCAAATGGTTTTGATATAAAAGTTATGTCATATTTTGGACATGTTCTAACTAGTTTCATCTATCGGTGGGCTCAAATATTTTTTATCAAGACATGGTCTTGGTTGTGGTGTTCTGATAGTTCTAGAATTTTTCCATATTTTGGTGAATGTAATATGCATTGTATACATCTTAAGTGTGACCTATGTTTAGGTCATGTGGTAACATGCACTATAACAATATCTTAAGTATGACCTAGATTTAGGCTCAGTGGTAGTGCATTAATACAATTGTTATATCTTTTTGAATCATTTTTGACACACTCCTTGGTGTGGACAACATGTATATGTTCAGATACTTGTATAAATAAAGAAAACATGTTTGTATTCAAGATATGAGAAGTGTGAGAGCAAGTGAGTAGATTTTTATTTTGGTATATCATGCAATGGTGTATAATAAGTTGAGGGGTACAAAAAGAAGGCCTTATATATTATGTTGTAGAAGTTTGGTGTATGTCGGCAGAAGGTTTGTATCAAATCTCTATTGTTGATTATTATTGCGCTATCAACTAGAATTTTTTCATGCATAATTAGATGCAATTCTATCAGTTCAAATTTTGTATTGGAATTGAGTTACTTTTATATTTCAAGGTAGTTATCCTAACTGGTAGTGAGCCAACTTGTAGTGAGAAAACTGATAGTGAGCCATTGTAAATATCACCTTAACTAGTGTTCATTTCATGAGAATTAGCTTCTCAGTGGCTTTTCCTAATTTAGGTTTTCACATAAAATTTTGGTGTCCATTGTGTTGATGGTGTTGTGCTTTCATGGTTATATCTGTTTTAGAATATTTTAAGTACTTACCGGTAGAATAGAAGTTAACATATCTATATCTATTTTGAATGGTTTATGAGTTTACCAATTCAGTAAAAATTTTAGAAGTTATTTATGAATAATTGATTCACACCCCCTCTCAGTTATTTGACCTATTGAGCTATTGGTAACAGAGCTTGGTCCCTTGCATATAGAGCTTAACCTCTTGAGGGAGATATTCTTTGTTTGAACAAATAGAAGGTGAGTACTATTCAGATGAGGATTGAAAAATCATGATTAGTACATTAAGTGAACTGAATCAAAGAATGAGGAGTTGATAGAAAACCTACAGGAAGAAAATGCATGTATCAGTAAGCTAAGAGATCAGATCTAAATGTTCAAAGAAAGGCACAAGGAAGTCAATTAGGAATTGAAGGAATCAAAAGAAAAGGTGACAGAGTTGGGAAAGAAGCTGAATGAAAAGAAAAATATTGAGGAATTTATCAAAGATGTATTAAAGCATAAAATGAAAGGCATGAGGAGGATTGAAGAAGAATTCGAGATTGCAATAGAAGAATGGAAGAAAATTGAAGAGAATCTCAAGGATATCATCAAGTTAAATTCAGATGAAAATGAGAAGATGGAATTGGAATTGAAGAAGTTGAGATCTAAAGCTAAGGTCTGTGAGAGCAATACTATTTGGATCAACTTTTAGCTTTGCATAAAAGTCACATAGATAGAGAAGGATTAGGATTTATTGGTGAATGTTCAAATGTGAAGGACAAAGAAAAAGAGAAGGTAGTTGAAGATCAAGCGAAGGTTGAGATAAGAAGTGAGGTTAGAAATTTGAATACATCCTTAAGAAGGGATCTGATAAGGAAATTGAATGCTCAAATGTGCTTATCATTTAATGGTTATTGTTACATTTGCAATAATTTTGGTCATAAGGTAGTTTATTGTAAGATGACAAAGGAACAGAAAGTTCAATTATTTAGTTGTCCTAAGGTTGGTCATAAAGAAATTAAATGCATAATTCAAGCTTCTAATTCGATTAAGAAGAATGAAATGAATAATATCTTTTATGGGAGTTGCTATGCATGTCACAATTATGGTGACAAAGATAATCAATGAAGATCTAGAATTCAACCAATAAGATTAGATCAGAGGAATGTTAATTGTTTCAAGTGTGGTCAAATTGGTCGTTATGCTAACACATGTAGATCTAGTGGTGCTCTAGTAAATAATAGAAATGATAAAAATGTTACAGTTTCAAGTGGATCTCAGAGGACTAACATGACATGGAAGAAGAAAGATGTTTCTAGTGAAGAGAGTGTTGGCACCTTCATATTCTAAAGAAATTTCAAGGGGTCGTGTTAAAATTTTGACTAAGGCATGAAAGTGCACCCCTGAAACACTATCCTAAGTAGCCCACTTGCAAAGCATATAAATTGAAACCTAGTGATTTTCATGAGATACCACTTTGGGGGATGTGTTCAGCTCTTATCAAAAAACATAATTTCCAGCTTGTAGCCTCTTGTAGTCAGTTTTGACAAGTTTTTGATGCATGTATTTTTAGGAGTTTACACTAATCTACATTTTGCACATGTTTAGAAAAATCCAAATAGCCTGCTTTGGAGGCCTATATCTCATGCAGAGTTAGATATCCTGATGAAATAATTGTTCCCCTATATTGTACACATGAGTGAGAACTCTCATTCAAATTTTGATGCCCCAACAAATCTATTTGACCTATTTTTCAAGTAAAAAAAAAAGGAATTTATTCAGATTTTCATTATACACAGTATTATACCTATCAAATAGTCATTTTCATGAAGTCCTATTTCACAATCTTCTAATTTTCAAGAAGTGCTAGTTGTTGTCCCATATTCTCCATATCTCAATATACTCCTTTGAAAAGTTTCATACTATGAGGAATTTCTTTGATATTTTACTAATTTCATATGAAATGCAATTTGTTGTGTTGTAAGTTTACATGATCAGAATATATTGAAAATGGTCAAGTTTGATCATTAATATCTAGCAAACCTAAATGATTGGGGTAAATCTATTTGGCACACATGGTCTTTGTATCTCAATGAACAAGTCCTCCTAATGGCGACATCCTAGAAAATTATTTGGTATTTTTACAAGAGGTATTTTATCAGGGTTTCAGAATGGTTTCAGTGTGTCCAATTGCAGATAAAATGAAAGGGGCAACTTTGGTAGGTAATTTTTCTCACCTTGAGTACTATCGTGTAGATTCATTTTGCATAGTGTTTCTAGGTACATCGACCTGCATGTCATTCAACTCTTGGGTTCCCATAATGTCATTTGGTCAGTTTTCAAGAGTAGATTTGGAGGCCACTTGCTCAGTTTGGACATTCAATAAAATGATCAAGTTTCAAAGCTCACTGATTAATTGCTTGATGTTTTTAATCCAATTTCACAAGAATGGATTACAATTAGTCTCTGTGGCTCAATTATTTATGAGTGAAAATCTTTAGGCTAGGCCCACAAGTGGACATGACATGTCGGGAAGAATTTCAATCCCTAATTATTCAAGTTTGATATTATTATTTAAATCATTTGTGGTTTAAATAATAATGTACTAATTTTGGTGAGAGGGGGTTTGTTAAAATGTTTGAAGGCCACCTCGAAGATCTTAAGGTAAAATAGAGCCAACAAATTTGAAGAATATAGGCTATTAAATTAGTCTACATAAATGATTTAAAATGCATATTGATGCAAGGTAGAGAAGACCACTAGAAATAAATTATTTCAATATTCTAAAACCCCTTTAAATAAATACATTTGGTGGATCCCTAGCTAAGTGAGAATAGGTGTACATAAAATAAAATATTATTATCCAATGTTCAAGGCCAAAGATAAATGCCTCGTGGTCCTACTGGAAGGAAGAGGCAAAGGCTGAAAAATATGCACGAAAGTGTGGGTTTTTTTTTTCGATAAAAATGGCATTGCCATTATACTTTTATTAATATAACTGCTTCGAAAACACTCTAGGGGGAAAGCAGTAGGAAGAAAACCCCCCTTCGCCGTTGCAAATAAACAAAAAATACAGGAGGCAAAACCAAGAGGTTAGCCAGGAAAAACTAAAACTAGCACTCGTAGCCCCCACAATGGCCTGGGCATCTACAAGAAACTACTATCCACCAGAAAAACTCTTTGACACATACCCTACTGACGAAGAACCTGCAATGACTTCAGACCCTGATAAAACCAGAAGAAAGAAGATGCCGACAAAGCAGAGCATATGATGCAATGACCACTGAGCCTGGGAATTGGCCACCAAAGATGAAATTTGCTTTCTAAAAAATGCCATAGGCAAAACATAACTACTTCTAACTTGATGGAGTACATGAAATAGCATAAAATGAAAATTCCCTACAAAGGCACAATCCGGCTAAAGTGTAAGTAAGTCATGAAGATAACTCCCTTGAAAATCTCGCCAAGTTATCACTAGTACAGAGAGAAGACACTAGTTGATTATGGTCCCACTTAAAAGAACCCTAACGAAGAGAAACTCCCAAATTCGCTAGGTAGTCAGCAAGCCCATTTGCCTCTATATAGCAGTGTGATATCTTGTATTCCTCAAATAATGGAATGGATTTGTGCACTTCACTTAGAACATAATTAATCTCCCAGTTCACAGACTTACCCAACGAAACCACCGAGGTGACCAGCAGAGAATCACCTTCAAAGTGAATCTGCTTAATACCCAAATGGATTGCCCCCTGATACCGAATAATAAAGCCCTAGCTTCTCCCAAATTATTGGATCCACAAGGAAGTCTAACTCCTACCGCTCGAATAACATGGCCTTGTGAGTCCCATAGAACCCACCCAGCTCCCGAGACCCCTGGGTTCCCTTTGGAAGCACTGTCAAAATTTAACTTGACTCTAGGGGCTCCCATTTCACATCCTTCCTAATGTCCTACTTAGAATGCTTACCAATAAGAATTCCCTTAAACGGAATATGAATTGAAGGCCAATTATTCAAAATCCTGGAGTCTTTAGAAGAGAAAGTTGATGATAGAGACTTCGAACTGCTAACATAAGCATTAACCATCTCTGAGATTGACATCTTTGTCAGCACAGTGACCTGGTTAACCATGCAATATTCCTTCATAAAAATCCTCTTGTTCCTTTCCCACCATAAACAGCAAGTGATTGTAGCTGGAACAAGCCTCCAAATTTCTATGAAAAAAGAGTCTCTATAAAGTAAAGGCCATTGTAGGAGAAACTGATGAAGGTAACAATGTAAAGGACCCTACCAACCCAATTTTCCAAGATCCCAAGACCATAACTCATATGCAAAGTCACAATTCACAAGCAAGTGGTTTGTGTCTTCAAGAGTGTTCCCACAAAGAACACAAGGGAATCTATCTTAAATTCCCAATCTAAGGAGTTGATCACTGGACAAAATTCTTTTATGAAGTGCTACCCAAAGGAATGAACCTGCTTTAGGTAGAACTGTCTTGTGCCAGCAGAACTGAAACAAAGTATTATCCAACTAGGTGACTTTAGTAGATAAATATAAATATCCTTCCTGCACCGTATATCTACCAGAAGCTACTTTAACCTAGATAAGAGAATCATCATCCTCAGTGTAGACAAGAGGCCTCTGATCAAGTAGAACCGAAAATCTATCCTTTTCAACCTAAGGAAAAGGAAGGTGGGAGAAGTCCTTCCAAACTGCCCTTTGGATGCCCTCAACCACTACAATCACAAAATAATCCTTGACCTGAAATCCGTAGCATCCTTCCAAAACTTGTCTAGCTGAGGAAAAGTTATAAATAGAAGATGGAGGGGGAAAACCATTCTAGGAGTCAGTCCAAAACATAGCCTTGTTGCCTAAATTAATGACCCGAGAAAGATGTGGGAGGATGATTTTCCTATACTTGACAAGGAATTTCCACATGGCAGATCCAGCAAGAGGGTTCTTAATAGTAAAAATCCTATCTAGATCAGAATTGTCAAGATATTTACCTCTCAATATTTTAGCCCAAAGGGTCTGTGGATTCTCATAGTATTTCCATGATAACTTGGCTCCCAGACTAATGTTCCTCTCAAAAAGGTTGTGCAACCCAGCCCCACCATAATCTTTAGAGGTGCAGATGATATCCTAGGATATAAGAGAAATCTTAGGCTTATCATCAAGATTTCCTTTCCAAATGAAATTTTTTATGGACTTCTGAATAGCCTCCAAAACCCCTTTTGGAGCTAGCAGAACTGACATCACATAATTAGGAATTGAGCTTAGGATAGATTTTGCCAAAATAATTCTACCTACCAACGAGAGCCACCTGGCCTTCCAAGAAGCAATTCTATCCTAAATCGCTTGGAGGATGTTATCCCAAAAAGTTGTCTTACTTGCCCCTTGGAAAAAAAGGAATTCCCAAATATCTGCATGGAACAACTGCAACAACAAAACCCAAAAAACCAACAATGGCATGTTGGACCAGCAAGGGAGTGTTGAAAAAGAAAAAAAATTATTTTGCCACATTAAGCTTCTAGCCTGAAGCTGAGCAATAGTCATCTAGAGTTTTTTTAATGGCATATGCCTCGACAATGTTTGCCCTTCCAAACAAAAGAGAATCATCAACAAACAAAGTATGAGTAATGGTCAAATTTGTGCCCCTAATGGAGATGCCCTCCTAAATCCCCTAGGCCTGCTTATATGCTATTAATCTACTAAGGCCTTCAGCCATGATAATAAATAAAAAGGGTGAAAGGGAGTCACCCTGCACTCCACGAGTGGAAGAGAAGAAGCCACATGGGGAACCATTAATAAGAACTAAAAACTTGGCCCCATTAATACATGATAGGATCCACTTAACCCACCTCATACTGAAGCCCATCTTAATAAGAACCTGTGTCAGAAAAGACCAACTGACCCTGTCACAAGCCTTCATCATGTCAAGTTTCAAGATCATGGCTTGCATTCCCTTAGCCTTAATGGAATGAAGAACTTCATGAGCAACAAGTGCCCCTTCAACTATGTCCCTGCCAGGGATGAATCCCCCTTGCTGATCTAATATGATTCTAGGAATGATCTGACCCAATCGAAGAGCAATAGATTTGGTGAAGATCTTATAGATTGTATTGCAAAGAGAGATTGTTATGTAATCCGAAAAGGATGTAGGCTGCTCACATTTGGGTATAAGGGTAATAAAAGTATTATTAAACTATTTGAGCATACAAGCGTGTCGTCTAGATTCCTCCATAGCCAATAAAATATCCACCCCCATGAAATCCCAATATTTTTGATATAATAAGGGAGTAAGGTCGTCTGGACCAGGTGCCTTATCTGAACCCATAGAGAAAACAACCCCTATAACCTCCTCCAAAGTAAAAGGTTGCATAAGAAAATGGTTATTAGCAACCGAGACCAGCTTTGGAATATAACCAAGAACACTCTCCACATGAGGTGGTTGGGGACCATTGAGAAGAGAACTGAAAAAATGCACTACTTCCTCCTGAATATCATTCTCCTTCTTAAGCAGATTGCCATGAGAATCTTTAATTTGAAAAATAGCATTCTTTTTTCTCCTAATCTTGGCTGAAGCGTGAAAAAAACTAGTGTTCCTGACCCCCTCCCTAAGCCACAACTCACGAGATCGTTGCATCCAATAGGTTTCCTCTCTGAGTAATACTTCATCTAGTTTAAGATTAAGATCCTTCTGAATATCATAGACTTCTATCGAGAGACCATTTAGAATAACATATTGATTCCAATGTTCCAATTGCTCTTGAAGATTTTCCTTTTCAACAAAAATATTACCAAAAAAAATCCATTCCACTCCTTAATTTTATCTTTTAGAGAAGATAGTTTCTTAGATAATTGGAACATCCTTGATCCGTGAACAAAAGGGCTTTCCAACAACCAAGTTTTCAAAAGTATGAAAAAATCGGGGTCCCTGAACCACATTCTTTCCACCTTAAAGTAAGATTTTGGCTTGAACTTGTTTGACTGGATGTTAACTTCAAGAGCCACTGCAAAATGATCCGAGCCTGGAAGGGAAAGAATGGAAGAGACGAATGGGCCCAGGTCAAGAATCCATTGTGGGTTCAACAAGAATCTGTCTAGTCTAACACCTACAAATTGAGATCCCTTTCTTTTGTTGGACCATGAGATCCTACCATTAGAAGGGACACAGTCATACAAGTTATTACCTTCCAAAAAACTCTTAAAATCTTGGGTCACCCTCCATGAGGGATCAGCTACACCTACTTTATCCAAACTCCCTAGAGTAGCATTAAAATCACCACCCAAGATGATTTTAGAATCAACAAGATTAAGCAGACGTTGAGTGAGAAGACCCCATAATCTTTGTTTGCTCATAAGGGGAGTAGGACCATAGATATTCAATAAATGAAATGAGAGATCAAACACCGAGACCTGTACCATCATCCAATTAGCAAAGGAGCCTGAGAGAAGCAGTTGGCATTTATGAGACTTCCATAGAATTTCCAAACCCCTTGATGGGCCAAAAGATGGAGAATACACAAAGGACAAATTTTTCCAAGAGCTAAATAATTTATCACCATTTTCCTTAGACAACTTTGTTTCCTGCAATAGAATTATGTCTGCCCCACTCACCAAGAGTTGATCCTTGATGAAGTGAGCTTTGTTAAAGGCATTAATGCCTCTAACATTCCAAGTTATAATTCTTATTGTAACCTTGGAGAGCCCAAAGCTCTCCTTCTAGCTTTACAATGAGTAGCAATAAAAATTGCTGCATCCCCGCTCTTCCATGCATTTTATTAAAATTTTCTTAAGGATGGGGCATAAGTCCAAGGAAGTGGATGCCAGGGTAAATTTTAATACCCTGTGATTCCTCTAAAGAAAATCAAAAGGGGATGAAATTTTTGTGAAAGTACGGGGAAAAATAACTCTTGTCCTAATTTCTTGAGTGATAGGAAAATTCAGGGTTTATGAAATGAAGATGCAGAGGAATAATATGGAGTTACATTCAATTATTGTGTCATTTTTTTCTTTTCCTGTGCGTGGTTGTGGGACATCGATGCAATGTAAGGAAATAATGTTTCAAATGTTTGCACAACTGTAAATGGTTGTTGCCTTTGCCTCTCCTATGGTTTATGATCTGTACAAAAATGATTAGCTAAAAGACTTTAGAAACTTTCTAGAAAATGGAAACCTTTAGGTTGTTGTAAACTGAACATGACAAAAGGATTTCAAAGCCTCAAACCAAAGTAGTTGACGGGTGTAAGGTTTATTTGAAAGACCGTTGCCATCATCCTAATACCACATACATGGTGTATAGACAAGGTTTGAACTCCCTTCCAAGCTCAAACATCGTGCAAGAATTTCTTGACAGAATACCAAGATGAATGTGATCTCACACATTGTCATTTTTGTAGTAAGTGTACGAAAAAAATATTTGTTGAAAAAGCTTTAGAAAACTTGCAATGCTAATATGATTACAGCAGCCAGTACCAAGTTGGGAGTTAGTATATGCATCTGTCAAAGTATAGTGAAGAGGGTTTTGTCAAATGTTTTCTCTGGGTCGTGTTATTTTCAAATATTGGAAATTTACTATGGATGAACAACTCTTCATTTTAAGCGAGACAAAAAAGAACATTTTAATAGAAGGGGGAAATATTGAAAACATTAAATTAGATGGAAATGATACAATAAAGTAAAGAGGAAATTTAGTTTTTTTTTTATAGAGGCATGAGGTTTTAAATGGATATTTTGATTTCAAATGAAATATGCCTTTAGAAAAGGCAAATACATGAAGATGATGCAATAATGAAATAATTGCAAAGGATTTTATTTTACTAAAGGTGAAATGCTTGCAATCATTTTATCACTCAATTAAATTGTGCTCATGTAAAGGTATTTTATGGTGGGAAAAATGGCAAAGTTTTTTGTGCAACCACAAGCCCGAGTGTAGAACAAAGTATATGTGAATGAAATATTTTTAAGTCAAATAAAGAAAAGTGAAGATATCTTTGGAGAGTATGTATTCATGTAGAGGTTAAGTGTGAAGAAGAGAAAAAATTTCCAAGATTACAGACCAAGTAGAAGTGTCATTTTTAGGCACACCACATGTGTGAACAACAATGTCATGAGAGACAAAGAGTGCAATCAGAAGTGTTAGAGTAGACAAGCAAGGCATAAGATTCTTATTTTGCATAGAGAAGAATGTTCTTTTTGCCAAATTTGATCAGATGAAGAGGAAAGACACTTGTCAATAGCTGATCAAATCTGGAGTTTCTCCTCTTCTATTTATTCTAAGTTTCTTCTCTCTTTGGAAAGGGTTTTGAAATTTTGTTTTTCCAGAAGCTTGTAAATAGAGTTTTGTATTTTCCCAAGTTATGAGACTTTTATGCAAGTTGTAAGAGTTTGTGTTTTAAAGAAATGATCGGTCAATTATATGTTTTTGGAATTATTTTCATGAGATTGTCTCTTTTTCGTACTCTTGATTGTATAATTTTATTACATCAAAGATGCTTTGAATTTTTCATGATATTTTCCCTATTCTTGTGTTATTTATTTAGAGCTCTCTTTCAAGGAAAGAGTTAAACAAATTTGTTCAAATGGCAATAATCTTGAATATGAAATAAGGATTTGTAAGAACCTTATGATTTAAATAGAGGACTTGTTGGTGTTAGGAATCAATATCTTTTGTGTCCATTGGCTGAATTTTATTTATTGATAGGCTCTATTTACAACTTCATATTTGACTATGTGGCCTCGGAATTGGCATTGGTATGAATTGTAAAGCCTAAGGAAGTTTTCATAATACATTCATACCTAGAAATCAATTTATTTTCATTCTATCAAAAATTATTTTTACTATTTTACTCTCATCTATGTTTATAATGCATAAAATCATAATAGAGCCAATTCTAGAAGTTTTATTCACGAGGTTTGTTATAATTTCTAAGATTTATTTGATAATATATAATACTTGTTGTAGATGATATATTCTTAAGTGTTACAAGGGTTACCCGCTAGGTCCTCCAAAGCCTAAAGTGTAGAAGACTTCACTCTTGTGACTTAGTCTTGTCAATTGGCCATTTTCTTTCGATTTCTATTCATATGATTAGGCTTATTCTTAGGAAAATCAAAATGTACAACCAGAGGAATTAATAGAGTCATGTGGTAGTCGACCTTGGTACTACTAATAACTGAGCTGAAAGCTTTGGCTCAACAGGAGTATTAAAATGGTAATCAATCACTTACCCTTCTCTTAGGCGATATCAGTTGCAACTAGCTTGTCTCTGCTATGACGGATGGACGGATAATGATTGCAGGATTATTGATCAATTGATGTGTGTAGTATGAATGATTTGTGTTAATGATAATTAATTTTCAATGGGAAAAGAATAATTATGAAGGTTAGAGGTTATAAGTGTGAATTTTTTAAATCATTTGGCAATGTTGCAAGGAGAAATATCAAAGTTTTTGGCTAAGCATAAGAAAGGTTGATGAATAATTCATGATGTGATTATGGAATCTAAATTGATTGTCTCTAGTACTAGTGCGATCATTTTCAAGATGTTAAAGAAGGATGAAGTAAAGGAATTTGATCATAATAGAATCATACATATAGAGATTGGTTTGTCTGTAGAATAATTATAGAGAAAATAGAATCTTGGTTTAGATATATGGGGAAGATTTCCCTGGTGTGATGATTGCAAACCCTAAATTGAATTGGTTGCAGGGTGATAGATAAAAATTTGGCCTAAAATTGTAGAGGGTTTTGAAATCAAAGAGTCCTAGCTTGAATTAGTAGGGGACCAGATTTGTGAATCTGACCTACACTTGCAGAGGGTTATAAGAGGGTTCATGGAAGGAGAGATGTTGATCCTACGGCAATGGATTTATTGAGACAAATGGAAACAAGATTTGAAGGTGGGGAGATAGCCCAAAGAAGAGGAATACCTATTGAGGATGTTAGTTAAGATGAATTTGAGGAAGTTGGTGAGAAAGTTCGTGATCTTGAACAAGGTGATGAGAGATTCTTGAGATCTTTGACAATAGTCAATGAAAAACCACATTTTAATCCTCCTAATTATAATGGAAAGCTTTATTCTAAAGAAAATTTGGACTGGATCTTTGAGATGGAGAAATACTTTGAGTATGAAATCACACCTACATATAAGAAGGTGAAGATTGTAAGAACAAAATTGAAAGGGTGTGCATCATTGTGGTGGGAACATCTACAAACTGATAGACAATGTATTGGAAAGGAAAAGATCAAGACTTGGATTAAGATGGTGAACAAATTGAAAGGTAAATTCTTACCATGTGAGTATCAAGCTATATTGTTGAGAAAGTTGAAGAATTTAAAGAAAAGGGACAATACTATGAAGGAGTACACTGAAGAATTCTATCGATTGGATATCAGATCTAGAAATATCGATGGTGAAGTTGAAAGGATTGCAAGGTACCTAAATGGGTTGAGGACATCTATAGAAGATGAAATCAGTCTAGTGAAGATGAATAGCATTGAAGAAGCATATCAATTTGCATTGAAGGTAGAAGAGAAGTTAAACAAAATACATGAACATAGAGGCATATCATATGGAGAAGGTGGAAGGTCTCATGATGATCAACACAAGACAAATTTGAACAAAAGTAAATCAGGAGGGAAGGAAGTGAATTCATACAGAGGTAGAGGAATTTATTCAAGAGGTAATAATAATTACAAGAGCAAAGATAGATCTTGGTTTAAGGTTACTTGTTTAAAATGTGGGGAAGAAGGTCATAGGGCATTTGAGTGTACTGATGTGAATTTAAACAAGAATATTGGTAGAAAGAATGCACTCGTGAGAGAAGATTCAACTGATTTTATGAAGAGAATAGAAGTTGGAGAAAATATGATGATTAGGAGAGCTTTGTGAATGAAGAAACTAATGAAGACCCTTTGATGAGGAAAATATTATTCAAAACCAAGTGTAAAGTTGCTAGTAAATATTGTAAGGTGATCATTGATAGTGGAAGCTCAGATAATTTGGCATCAGAGGAGTTGGTTACCAAATTGCAGTTACCGAGGATGAAACACCCTAATCCTTATTAGATTTCTTGGATTTGGGATGATCACAAGTTACTAGTAAGTGAACAATGTCTTGTGAAATTTAAGATTGGATCTTATCATGATGAAGTTCTTTTTTATATTGTGCCACTGAATTGTTGTCACGTCTTGTTGGGTAGACCATGGAAATATGATAGACAAGCTTTGCATGATGGTAAATTGAATAGGTATACTATATTATGGCTAATGGAATGAGACAATCCTTGTTACCTTTGATAGAAGAATCCAGGAATGAAATTTTCATTATTGTTAGATTTTTCTTTGTGGAAGGAAAATAGTTCATAAAATATTCAAAGAAGGATAGTATGTGCTATGTTTTAATTCTTAAGAATCCTGATAAGAGGACAGAGGATAAACAATGATGAAGGGTACTCCCCTTAATACCACAAACACATAATAGAAATAGAGGCAAGACAACAATTTACAAGAATAGAAAATGGGCTTCTTATTATCTCCACAAGTGTGGAATTACCAATTTTAGAATTACAATATGCAAAGCCACATGGGCATTTTCCTTACAATATTTTGTAAGACAAAGCCTCAAATAACTACCTAGAACTGCCTTAGAAAACACTTGAGTTATGTGTATGAAGTTCCATTAATGGTTTATTGATTAGATTACATGCATTTACATTTTTAATTATATTTTGAATGTATGTTACATGCAATGGATTCAGTCGGTTGATGATATCTATGTTTACAAAAATTTAATTTGAAAAGTTTTAAAGGTACTAATTCACCCTTCCCCTCTTAGTATATATCTTTCTATAATCCCAATAATTGGTATCAGAGCTAGTTCTCTTGTTTTGGAAAGTTTAATCACTGAAGAGAAAAGATCTTAAGGATGGAAAGGTATAAGCTTGATAAAACTATTGAGAATCAAATAATACAGATGCATATCTACATTGAAAAATTTAAGGAAGCCAAAGTGATGAAGGGTGCTCCCCTTAATACCACAAACACATAACAGAAACAGAGAAACAACAACAATTTGCAAGAACAAAAAATGGGCTTCTTATTATCTCCACAAGTGTGGATTTCCAAATTTCAAAATTACAATATGCAAAGCCACATGGGCATTCCCCTTACAATATTTTGTAGGACAAAGCTTCGAATCATTACCCAAATCTACCCAGAACTGCCCAGAACTGCCTAAGACAACACTACGGGCCTTTTTTATATAGGCAATTTCCACCGCCCGAGAAGGTTCCAGAAATTTAGCCCATAGGGCCGACCAAACTTAGAATTATTTTATTTTTCAATTTATTACATCAAAGTCGGCTCAAAATAACTTTTGAAACCTGAACAAAATTTTTGAAGGAAAATCATTTTTTGTCATTTCAGGTGACCCGACTTTCGAAGACCATAAGTCATTGCCAGTTGACCTGATTGACTATTATGACCTCATTTCGAAAAGGCCATGAAGCGCTCTACAGGCTTGCTTCATGCAAGCACTTGTCACCCAAAGTTTCGACCTCATCCGGGGCCTCTAAAGCCTTCAAAAATGAGTTCAAAGTTTTTGTACCCTGCTGCCACTACCAAAAATCTTCAATATCTTCAAAACTAGACCTGATCTAGCCATGAAACTTTACTGGTAGGCTGATATGACTGAGTTGAACCTCCACATGTGAAATCAAAACATTCTGAGATCGTATGACCAACTTACTAAAAATAGCAAGTTTCCATAAATAGCAACTCTACACAAGATAGCCCTTATTGAATACAAAAATAGAAATATTTTTGGGTGATGCAAGATTGCTCTTACACCCAGGATGCTCCTGCATCACAAAGAAGAACTAAGAAAGTTACCAATCAAGAGGAAGGATATGGCACTTCGGTATAATGAGATTGATTGTCATGAAAAAGGGATAGATGATCTATTTTAAGGATCTAGATCTGGATCTCGTAGCATATCTAATGCATCTAAAGGAACCATATTAGATCTATCTGAAAAGTATCAATATCTTACTGAACAAGTGAAAGCACTGCAGATCAATCAAGAGACACAAATGGTTAGAATAATTGATGTCATGAACAATGCAAGATAGGTTGAACAAGAAAGAAATTTGGCTATTCAAGATAGCAGGAAAATAACTTTAAAATCTCTAATCAGATGGTTATCATAAGTCAGGAAGTCAACCGAGTAAATAGTGAGCTTACAAGGAAATTGGAAGACATCGGTGAATTAAGAGAAGACAATGAAAGATTGACGAATGAAGTAAAGATTCAATAACAACATAATGAGATGATCAAGAAAGCTGAAGATAGTACTAAAAGAATGGATGAATTCTAGAAAACTCAGAGAATACTTGATAGCACTAGTGGATTAGGCTACACCGAGCAAGGAGAGTCATCAAGACAAGTTGAACAGAAGAATACCTATGCTAATCCAAGGCCAAAGAAGCTATCATGTTATCATTGTGGAAAACCAGGCCACACATCAAATGTTTGTAGGAGAAAAGAAAAAGGTATTCCTAAATCCACTCATAAATTTAATGGTTATTGTTATAATTGTAATAAGTATGGACATCAAGCACATGAGAATGGATTAAAGTTAAATAGGACACCTAAGAAACCTTATATGGAAAATCATTGTCATACTTGCAACATGCATGGACACATATCATAGGAACGTAGGACAAAGATGAAGCAAGTCTTGACACCAAAAGAACAAAACAAAATATATCAACTGAGAAGGAAAGGTAATGCATATACTTGGGATTACAACACTTGGGTTAATTACATAGCATGTGGTAGATATTGACATATTGCAGCAAATTGCATGAGAAAGAACTAGAGAGGAAGATCTTGTAATTGGAAAAGTACTGGAATGGCATGTTTGCACTATCACAAGGTCGGTCACTTGAGAAATGATTGTAGAGACCGAGCACCAGAGGTAAATGAAAATACAAATGGAAATATAATTGAAGAAATCATGAGGATAAAAAATCAAATTTGGATAAAATTGGTTACCCAGAAACCCTTGAAAGGTAAAACTGGGGTAGGGATGACACCCACAAATCTTCGCTACTGCAGTATAAAAGTTTGCCTGTTAGGGCTACAAAATTTGATCAAAATATGATCTACCCTATGAGGGGTCTACCCTGTTAAGAGCTAAAAGACTTGTACATTCTACCTTCTAAAGGATTTGAAACTTACAACAAAGTAAGCACTCAGTTAAGAGATTACAATAGGTCTGTTAAAACCACTTGGTTAAGAGATTTACCCTGATACACTTGTTAGAATGTCTCAGTACCTGATCCTTCGATTTTCACTGTATGCTGATAACAGATCTTCTCCTTACAGTCTTGTTTTGATCTATTTTATCAAGTTTATCTCTATTTTGTCCTTCACTGCTTAACTCGGTCACTGAACTCTATCTGAATGCTTCAGTGTTTCGAATGTGCTTCACTACTCATTCCTTCATACTGTTTGCATCCTCTCTGATACTAACTCATTTTAGGGTTCGGATCTTATCCTTAAATAGACAACTTAAACATCTTCATGATTCAAGATCTACGATTCAGATTTACTCTTTTTGTCGCTTAAGCTTTACTAATTTCTAATTGGCTCTAAGTGTTGCATAGGGATCAATGATTACAAAATAGGTGCGTAATCACCTCCGTAATTTCCTCAACAAACAAAATACAAAACATAAATGTCAGCCAAAATGTTTTACCTCGATCACCGATACTTGGCATTCACTGTACTTGGCATTTGTTGATATCTTTGTCGCTTGGTAACGTTAGGATTAACAAGGCAGAAATAACAATTATGTGCAAATATAACTAATATCAGAAAATAATAAACCACACAGAATAGAACACAAGACACACAGATTTAACGTGGTTCACCCAATCCCTGGGCTACGTCCACCAACAGCGAGTCCAATATTATTATTATCCAGTGATTACAACCTGATTACAATCCATAATCCCTTACAGCCCAATTCTGCTGCAAGTACTAAAATCATACATAATGAAAAATCCCTAACCCTAAGCCATATTATACAATATTTTTTCGCTTTAGGGTTAGAATGAGTTATAAGTAGTCGGCCCAAATAATCGAAAAGTAGTCGGCCCAAATAACCGAAAAGTAGTCAGCCCCGAACCCCGACGAGGTCGGGAGGAAAAGTGTATAGTACTTTCCTGGATAGTACTTTCCTGATTAGTCACCACAAGCTAACAGGTAATCATTACTTACATAGCTCAACAAAAACTTAACTCGGCTAATATAAAAATACATAGTGACCATTGATTTGCTCGACAATACTACTGCTCAGTAAGTATACATTACATGACTCGGCCTATACATGATGACTTGGTCACGGTGATGACCAACTATCATTTCCTAGATAATGACTAAGTGTGAGTCACTAATAGTCAACAAAACTATAGAGATCTACAATCTCCCCCTTTGACATTAGTGGCAAAAACACTTTGTCATGACATTACATTTGTATTTACAAAAGTACTTAGTATTAGCAGAATACTCCCCCTAAGATATATATGCATACAAAATTTTGTTACCTTCCCTTTGTGCCTGAATATGTCATGTCACTTAATTTCCCCCTTGTTTTTGGCACGCCTGATTTCTTCGATAGTAGGGAGTGTGAGGTATTTCTCTAGAAATGGTTTATGAAGCATCATAACCATTTATAGTGCAGTTTCCCATCCTGATGTAGCAATGGTCAAAACTTTTGACTACACTTCTAGCTCAGCAGCTAGATTGACTAGGCTCTTGGATGTAGACAAATTTGGATCTTTCTGTGTTAAGTCCTTATCCTTGGCTAACTCTCTTTGAATGGCCTCCATATGAGATGTTAAGATTGTTTGCATGGAGAGTAGACAAACCCTTATCTTATCATCATTAGCCATCAACTCAGCTATCCTTCCTTTTGTATGCCTAAGCTTGGCATAATGTTTTGAACTTGATTCAGCATCCAAGCTTAAGGATTGACTGGTAGACTTGATTTCTTGATGTAGTTTATCTACGAGTGCTTGGTTATCCTATGTGAGTTGTTCTACATTGCATATTTTGGGAAGCAGAGATTGTGCATTCACAACTATTTCTTCTATCTCTATTACCAAAGTAGAAAGTGTGACATGTTTCACTGCAATCTCAGCAGATACTTTGTCCAACATCTTGGTCTCAAACTTTCTTTCCGACCACTGCAACAACTTATCACTGGCTCCGCTATCTTCATTAGTCACTTTCTGGACTATATGGACAAGTTGTTCTAGTATGGGATCAGAATTATTTACATCAGATAATTCAAAAGCATCAATAAATATTTCTTTTATTTCATACAAGACCTGCTTTTACTGATGTTCTCTTCTTAATTCTTCTTGTCTGCTTTTCCTTTTCAATAGATCTTGTAGTATTTACATCTACTCATAAGATAAGTTATCGGAATCCCATTTCGGAATGACAATAACTTCGTCAATTGTTACCTCCGGGGAAGATATTTTTGCCTTCTTTTTTAGTATTTTCTTCTTGGGTGTACTCTCACTCGGCATCCGTACAAGACCTTGTATTGCCTCTTGTTCCTTAGGCTCTTGTATGTCAATAGCTTTGACTTTTTCTTCTTTTCCCTTATCCTCCACATGAGGACTTGAATTATTTAATGCAGATTGCTCTCATTTATCTTGTTGTGACTCCTCGATAGATGTGTGTTTATTTGTTGTTGTTGATTGATCCTATTCCTCAGTAGTGCTCATACCGACGAGCATGTCAACTGTAATGACTTCAGGTTTGGTGGGGGTAGTGTTAACAGTTGTCGTATCATCAATTTTTGGATAAGCTTTCACTTGTAAGAGTACAGTATTTCTGCCTGGTAAAGATGTGTCTTTTTCTTCCTCAGCCTGTATATCCTCCTTGGTCAATACATAAGTGTCTAATGGGGTATCCTCTGTTATGCCAACAATACTTACTTCTGATACCTTCTAACTTTCCTCCTCCTTAGGAACTTCTGTCTCCCGACTAGGTAACTCCATTACATTTTGTATTGTGTTTAGCTCAGCATCTTTGTCAATTAATAACCCAAAAACTATTTTCCAAGCCTTCAAACTTTCCTTTACAACATCCTCAACCTTGTGTTGAAGGATAGAATAAGCTCTAAGTTTGGGAACGAATTTGTTCCTGTATTGATCCACAATTTTCTTGATATTTATAGGGGTGAGATCCGGTGAAACTTGAGCTAATGTGCTCTCTCTTATCTCCTTTTCAATAATAAGATCATATTCCCATTTCTGGGCAACTCTATTGCTCAACTCTTTGGGAATTTGTTTCTCTAATTGTATAGTTAACATCTTGAAGATGCAAAGCATTTCAAGAATAGCTTCTTCAACTTTTTCTTTATCTCCTATACTCAAGTTCCCAAAATTTAATTCCTTTAGATCTCCAATTCTAGTAGAGCTTGTGATAGTGTGGCATATTTCATCCACATTTGGTGTTACACTCTATAATGCAATCTTCTTCTTCACCTCTTCATCACTTTCTATTTCCTCATCATCTTCTTTTTCTAGAATAAGTTTTCTTCTAGGCCTTTTGTTTGCCTTAGTCGGCACTACCTTAGGTTTAACAGCTTTTCTTTTGCCTAATGCAGGGGATTTCTTTTATGTCTCAGCAGTTGAAGAGACTGACCTTGTTCTAGGCCTAAGTATAGGTGTCGACGTCACTTTAGGTTTTTGTATCTTTTTGGGTGTGGGCTCAGCAATTATTGTCTTTTTGCCTTTCTTATTTTCTACTTCTACCTCTTCTTCTTCTTCACTTTCACTGTGATTACTTACTTCATCTTCTCCCAGTCCTTGAGTTAATTCAAGTGGTGCATTTTTCTCTATTTCTTTCACCAATTTCTCTAAATTCTTCACTATTTTCTTCTTCTTTCTCTCTGTAGTTGCAACTTGCAATCCCATAGTTATTTTGGATTTTTCTTCTTCATATGTTCCAAAATAAGGTGCCTTATTATCAATTTCTTCAGCTAGAAGGGTTGTTATGGCATATGTAGTCTCATCAAGAGTTTACCTCATAGGGTAATGGCATTAGCCATGAAACCCTCGGTAAAACTACTTGTACATAGGTGAAGTCTATGTCAACTAGAAAACATATATCCTGACTATACTTCTCAACTAATGACATAGGAATTCTACTCCTCTTCCTCATTTTCTTTTTAAACTCAATGAAATAATTCTCCATTACACCATTAAAAATTTCTCCTATTTGACTTATGAACTCATTGATTTGAACTGTAATGGGTTTCTTCTTATCCATATCACACCTCGAACCGTAGGAAAATACTTATGAATGTAAAAGAATAGATAAACGAGCAAGGAACCAAACTTACACATAGAATTCTTTGCAGTCTGAATTGAGTTTAGGTTCTCGGCAAGCTGAGTCAGCTGGAGCTCAGCAAGATCATAAGTGTGTCCCTTCTTGAGGATTTTCCATGCCTGGTCCACTGCCATACATGGGACGTTGTCCAATCGACTAGATTGGTAGAATTTGTGTGAGATAACCCTAACTAAAAAGTTAATCTCTAGATCGGTGATTGTGGAAATCGTCATTCCACGCTTGTTCCAAACTACATGTTTGTTCGCCTGAATGTCTTCCTTACTTGAACACTTCATTGTTCTTTTTCCCTGAATTGTAGGGTATCCAGTTACCCGGTGGATCATTTCTTTCATTATCTTCACTGGTCCATCTTCTAGCCACAATTGCATATCATGCACTTGACTTAATATGATTTTTATCCATTCAACTTTGAAATTCTATGGGAAATCTAGGGCATGAACTAATCCTAGCTCGACAACCAATTTGTATTCTTGCTTCAACACACCATTATCACACAATTTGTCATATGCCTCCCTAATCTCGTAGTATCCAATCTCTCCAATTTTGCACATATAACAAGATCTAATGTCATTTATTATCAATACATTCTCCGGAATCGAGGATAGAGCACCAGTAAGATCTCCTTTGATCGCGCTCTCTGGAATTGCCTTAAATTTTTGTGGCTTAAAAACTTTGTTCCTTACCAATTGTGCATTGAAAACCTCCATCCCTTGTTTCTTCATTGTAGTAGACAATGATGATGCCATTTTAACTTTAAAAAAAATCCAAAAAGAAATATTTCTCGGTAGGGTACCTTTCTCGTAAGTGTTCTGCAGATGATTCATCGATGGCACACTGAAAAGATTTGGAATCACCCTTGATAAACTGGTTACTCACTCTCAGAATCGCTCAAAGAAATCTCAATTCGCTGAGTGAAATGAAATAAATAGAAACTTTTCTGCTGTATAGATTCCAAAAAGTCAAATTAGGGCCTCATAAATGCTCCGTAAAATTTTAAGTGGAGTACAGTTGTCTCAGAAAACTTATGCTAACCTCGGCTAACACAAGCTTGGTCGATATAACCGTTCAGACATAGCTCAGTGTACATCACATCTCGGCTACCACAGGTGCTCAACATACATTGATAACTCAGTCAAAACACTGATGCTCAGCATAAAAAATGAAATGCTCTACTTTGCTCAGATATGTCCTAATGCATCTTCATCTATGCAAATATGGACTTTTACTCAACTTATGTTAGGAACTGATGTAAGATAAAGCATTGTAATACTCAGCTCCAAACATACCTTCTTTTCTTATTTTGAAGAAGTGTGATTACCTGATCCAATCGGATTGGGTGACCTCAGATGTACTAGCTTCATTTGTGCTTTCTTCTTCTTTCTTCTTCCATGTCTTATTCATCTGATTTCTCAATTTCTTGCAAATATCTTCATTCTAATTTTGATCATTGCTCGACATAGGTGATCTACAATCTTTCTTTAGGTGACCTATCTTGTTACACTTGTAACATACCATGCTTCCATTCATCCAACTTTTGGATTTACCTCTAAAATGAGTCTTCATACAATTTTCTCCAATGTGTCCATATTTTCCATAGTAATGACAATTGTACCAAGTGTTATAATCCCAATTGTATGAGTTATTCTTCACATGTGACTTAGTCTATTCATTTGATGACCATTTGGGTTTGGATCTGCATTTAAATTCTCTATGCCCATACTTCTGACAGTTGAAACAGTGTCCTTGAAACTTTGGTGAGGTAGGTGGACTACTGACCTTAGACCTGCATTGATGTGCCTGATGTCCATGTTTCTTACAGTTAAAGCAATGTCCATGTTTCTTACAGTTAAAGCAATGTCCATTGAATTTAGGTTTAAGATCAGACTTACCATGTTTTCTTTTGCATATGTTGGTTGTATGTCCTGGCTTTCCATAGTGATGGCATGTGGGCTTGTTGTTATTTGGTTTTGCATTCTTTTGCTCTCCATTCTTTGATGATTCTCTTTCTTCAGTGGATGATGAATGCTCATTTAGTCCAAGTCCAGATCTATCGCCAGATCTTCTAGGTAACCTTAACATCTCTTCAAAGTATTTTGCAGCTTCATTAGGTTTGTTCATTATTTCATTGATTTCCTTTTTAGATCTTAGTTCATTCCTTAGTTGATCATTTTCAGATCTTAGATTGTTGATTTCCATATCTTTCCTGCCCAACTCTTGATTAACTAGCAGCAGTTGATTTACCATGTCTAGTTGGTTGCTGGTCAACCTTTGCATGTCACTTTTCCTTTCATCTAGTCTCATTGTTATTTGTCTTTTGTCTTCTTCAGCCATTGTCTTATCTTCTTCAGCTTTCTTTTTCTGTTCAACTACTTCATAGGGTCTGACAGATTGAATTTCTTGTTCTCTCTTCAGATTTTTGATGTCATCATTTAGTATGGTATTTTTCTCCACTAGCTCTTTTATGGCTTTGTCACTTTCTATAGAGTTCCCATTATCAAATAGTCCAGTGGTATCTTCTTCTTGATATTGTGAATCATTTTGTTGAATAGCAATTTCTCTCCTTCTACTCAAGGATTTCTTCAATTCACCTTTGCCTACTTCCAGTTGTTGTAATGCCAGCTATACATCAATCTTTTCATTCTCTATAACCTTTCCCAGCTTATAAAATTCCATCTTAAGATCTTTTTCTTCAAGTGGTTAGACTTTCTATGAGAAACCTTGTAGCTCTGATACCAATTGTTGGAAATATAGTTGGGAAATGTGATACTGAGAGGGGGGTGAATTAGATATCACCTACTAAACTATTTTAACATTCTATGAAACTTTTGCATAGCATCAACAAATTCATCAAAACAAAGTAACTAATATACTAAGCATCATTCAAGAAAGTACTCATAACTCAGTAATTTTGGTTACCCAAAAACCCTTGAAAGGTAAAACTAGGATGGGGATGACACCCACAAATCTTCACTACTATAGTATAAATTTTGCCTATTAGGGCTACAAAATTTGATCAAAATATGATCTACCCTGTGAGGGGTCTGCCCTATTAAGAGCTAAAAGACTTGTACAACCTACCTTGCTAAAGGATTTGAAACTTACAACAAAGTAAGCACTCGGTTAAGAGATTACAATAGGTCTGTTGAAACCAATCGGTTAATAGATTTACCTTGATACACTTGTTAGAATGTCTTAGTACTTGATCCTTCGGTTTGCACTGTATGTCGATAATAGATCTTCTCCTTACAGTCTTATTTTGATCTCTTTTATCAAGTTTATCTCTGTTCTATCCTTCATTGCTTAACTCGGTCACTAAACTCTATCTGAATGCTTCATTGTTCTAAATGTGCTTCACTACTCATTCCTTCATACTCTTTGCATCCTCTCTCATACTAACTCATTTTAGGGTTCAGATCTTATCCTTAAATAGACAACTTAAACATCTTTATGATTCAAGATCTACGATTCAGATTTACTCTTTTTGCTGCTTAAGCTTTATTAATTTCTGATTAGCTCTAAGTTTTTCATAGGGATCAATGATTATAAAATAGGTGTGTAATCACCTCCGTAATTTCCTCAACAAACAAAATACAAAACATGAATGTCGACCAAAATGTTTTACCTCGATCACTGTGCCATAAAAAAATCATATGTCAATTCTGGCTCACTCGGCAAATGATGTCCCTGATACTCGATATTCACTGTACTCAGCATTTGCTGATATCTCTGTCGCTCGGTAATCATTACTTACATAGCTCAAAAAAAACTTAACTCGGCTAATACAAAAATACATAGTGACCATTGATTTACTCGGCAATATTTAATGCTCGGTAAGTATACATTACATGACACGGCCTATACATGATGACTCGGTCACAGTGATGACCAACCATCATTGCCTAGATAATGACTAAGTGTAAGTCACTAATAGTCAACAAAACTATAGAGATCTACATATATTTCCTGAGAGAATTCAAAACTGAATGAATTAGGGTTTTTCTTAGCCAAGTACATGAAGGTAAAATGTTGCTAGATGAACTGGTTAAATTATCCAAGGATATTATTCATGTAGTTACCGATTACCCTACTACCGATAAAGCTAAGGCCATAAGGAATGCACCGAGGGTAGAGACCAAGAAGCTCATAGGAGCTGAATGGGATGGAAGAGGAATGAGAGTTGCTACAATCATTGATCTAGAAACAAGGTTTGGAGCCTATGTTATTGTCTATAAGATATTTCAATCGAGCAGGCCAAATAAATTACCTTGTGGAGTTGTAGATATTGCATATAAGATTGTTAAGAAGGGTCTTGATGAAGGGTGCTCCCCTTAATACCACAAACACATAATAGAAACAGAGAAACAATAGCAATATGCAAGAACAAAAAATTGGCTTCTTATTATCTCCACAAATGTGGAATTACAAACTTTCAGAATTACAATATGCAAAGCCACATGGGCATTCCCTTGCAATATTTTGTAGGAAAAAGCCTCAAATCAATACCCATGTCTACTATCCAGAATTGTCCTAGACAACACTATGGGCCTTCTTTATATAGGCATTTTCCACCACCCGAGAAGGTTTTAGAAATTTAGCCCTTAGCGCCGACCAAACTTAGAATTATTTTATTTTTCAATTTATTACATCAATGTCAGCTCAAAATAACTTTTGAAACCCGAACATAATTTTTGAAGGAAAATTATTTTTCGCCATTTCAGGTGACTCGACTTCCGGAGACCATAAGTCATCACTAGTTGACCTGATTGACTATTATAACCCCATTTCAGAAAGGCCACGAAGTGCTCTACAAGATTAACCTCATCTGGGGCCTCTAAAGCCTTCAAAAATAAGTTCAAAGTTTATGTACCCTGCTGGCAATACCAAAAATCTTCAATATCTACAAAACTAGACCTGATCTAGCCATGAAACTTTACTGGCAGGCTGATATGACTAAGATGAACCTCCACATGTAAAATCAGAACATTCTGAGATTGTATCATCAACTTACTAAAAACAACAAGTTTCCATAAATAACATCTCTGCACAAGATAGCCCTTATTGAATACAAAAATAGAAATATTTTTGGGTGATGCAAGATTGCTCTTACACCCAAGATGCTCCTGCATCAGACACCCAGGGTAATTTGAGAAGTGACCCTATCACGACTCAAGTGTGCAGAGGAAAACCAAGATGGTTAACATCCTCCTTTGTTAGCCATGATGAATCTTCAACAGGTCATCCTCTCCATTTGACCAAATACTCTTCATATGTACTATTCCTTGTGCTTCTACCAACATGACTATCTAGTATGTCTTCAATCTCCTTGATATCTAAACTGGTTTTTGGAATACTCCACTATGCTGGTGTAACCTCATATTCAACACCTCCTTCATGATACTCTATCAAATCTAAAATGTTAAACACTGGTGAAATATTCAACTTAGTAGGCAATTCTACCTCATATGCATTTCCTGAATCATGCTTCTTTAGTATCTTACATGGCCCAAAATTCTTCATTTTCAACTTGTTATATGTACCAACCAGAAATCGCTCCTTCCACAAATGAACCATGACTTCATCTCCAACTTGAAATTCCTTATGCCTCATTTTCTCATCTGCCTTAGCCTTATATTGCACATTCATCTTGGTAATATGCTTCCTCACCTCCTCATGGATGTTCTTCAAATGTTCTACAAAATCCTCAGCTTCAGCACTACTTATTTCTCCTTTATCTATCTTTCTCAACTCAGATGCATTTCTGGGACTACTCCCATATAGAATCTTGAATGGTGATTTACCAGTGCTCCTGTTGATAGAATTATTGTATAAAAATTCTGTCTATGGTAAAATCAAATGCCATCCTATTGGCTTATCTCCAACCAAACATCTCAGCAAATTTCCCAAACTCCTATTCACCACCTCTATCTATCCATTAGTCTGTGGATGATGTGATGAACTAAACATCAAATCTGTCTTCAACTTCTTCCACAATGTACACCAGAAATATCCAACAAACTTAGTGTCCCTATCTGAAACTATGCTTTTTGGCAAACCATGTAGTCTCACTACTTCTCTGAAAAACAATTCTACTACATGAATAGCATCATTAGTCTTCTTGCAAGGAATAAAATGTGTCATCTTTGAAAATCTATCAACTACCACAAAAATTGAATCATGTCCCCGCTATGTCCTTGGTAAACCAAGAACAAAGTCCATACCGATATCCTCCCAAGGCTTCTCTGGTATAGGTAATGGCTGATACAACCCTGTATTCTACTTCACTCCTTTCGCCATCTGACATACTCTGCAACTCTATACAAACTTCTTGACATCTTGCTGCAACTGTGGCCAATAATAATTTTCACTAACCAAAGCAAGGGTTTTATCTCAACCAAAATGTCCAGCCAATCCTCCACTATGCTTCTCCTTGATGAGATTCTCCCTCATAGAACTTCTTGGAATGCACAACTAACTCCATCTGAATAGCATATCATCCTGAATGATGAAATCGAGCCACTTCATTCTGTCTAGAGTAACAGGTTCTTTACAAGCTTTCCAAGCTTCACCAAAATCAGGATCCTTTGGATACAAATTCTTGAGTTCCTTGAACCCAACCACTTCAATCTGCATCTCTATCAGCAATAGTTGCCTTCTGCTAAGTGCATCTGCAACCCTGTTAGACTTTCCACTCTTGTGTTTCAAAACAAATGTATAACTCTGCAAAAACTCAACCCATTTCAAATGTCTTTGATTCAACTTTCCTTGACTATTCAAATATTGCAAAGCTTGATGATCAGTAAACAAAAAAAACTCCTTAGGAAGAAGATAGTGTCTCCACCTCTTCAATGCCTGAACTATAGCATAAAATTCATGATCATAAACATAATATTTTCTCTTGGCATCATTTAACTTCTCACTAAAATAAGCAATAGGTTTACCTTCTTGGCTCATAATAGCTCCTATTGTAGTACCACTAGCATCACAATCTACTTGAAACACCTTATTAAAATTTGGAAGTGCTAAAACAAGTTGTTCTATAACCTTTTGTTTCAACAATTTAAAACTCTTATCTGCCCCATTAGTCCACTTGAACACTTTTCTATCCCCTCTCATTGTTTCAGTCAAAGGTCCACAAATACTACTAAAATTTTTGATAAACTTTCTGTAAAAGCTAGCCAATCCATGAAAAGACCTTACCTCAGTAGCATTCCTTGGAGTAGGCCATTCAAGGATAGCCTGTACCTTCTCTAGGTCCATTTTTAGACCTTCTACTGAAACTACAAATCCCAAATACACTAACTCTTTCTTCACAAAACTGCACTTCTTCAAATTAATCAACAATTTCTCATCTCTTAACTTCTCAAACACCATATGAATATGCATCATATGCTCTTCCAATGTCTTACTAAAGATCAAAATATCATCTAGGTAGCCCACATGAAAGTGCTCAATGCATTGGTTAGCCCAAAAGGCATGACTAACCACTCATACAGTCCTTCCTTTATCTTGAAGGTAGTCTTCCATTCATCTCCTTCTCTAATCTGAATCTGGTGATATCCACTCTTCAGATCTATCTTTGAGAAACACATAGCTCCACTCAAACAGTCCATAATATCATCCATTCGTGGCAATGGAAACTTGTACTTGATTGTGATCTTATTTATTGCTCTCGAATCTGTACACATCCTCCACTCTCCATTCTTCTTTGGTGCTAATACTGCTAGTACAGCACATGGACTTAGACTCTCTCGAATCAACCCCTTCTGCAATAACTCATGTACTTGTCTGTTCAACTCTTCACTTTCTACTGGTGTCATTCTGTGTACTGCCTTGTTTGGAAAACCGGCTCCTGGAATCAAATCCATCTGATGACTGATCTTCCTTACCGGTGGTAATCCATCAGGTACATTATCAAATACAATATCCTCAAACTCATTCAACAAATCTGCAACCTCTACAGGTACATCATTTTCTTCCTCTTTACCAGCTTTTGGAATTAAAGAAAAATACACATGCTCATGCCTCATACCATCTAAGAATTTCCTTCCATCAACAAAAGTTATTCTTGCATTACCACATACCTTTTCTTCGGTCTCCTTCAATGGCTTTAGCTTGTCGCACTCCATCCTTTGTTAGGGAATAGGTATTTTCATGACCATCATGTACAGCACATCTTTCAAACTGCCACGATCTACCCAACAACATATGACATGCATCCATAGATATGATATCACATAGTACCTCATCTTGGTACTTGTCGATCTTGACCTTTACCAGGCACTGTTCACTGACCATGACCTTGTGGTCATCCTGCACCCAGGCAATCCGATATGGATGTGGGTGTTTCTATCTCTTGAGCTTCAACTTTGTCACCATCTCTTCGGACACCAAATTTTCAGTGTTTCCACTATCAATAATCACATCACAACATTTACCCTCACACTTTCATCTAGTGTGAAACAGGCTCCTCCTTTGTTCAGGTTCATTCTCAGCACTCAACAGGACTCTTCTGTTAATCAACGTTTGTCCTCTTTTAGCATCTTCAGAATTTAAGGATCTGGCATCTTCATCTACATGTGCCACTTTGGCCTGGCCTTCATTTCTCCTATCTGTCCTTCCTTGGTGTTGAGGACATTCAAATGCCCTATGACCTTCTTCTCCACAGTGAAAGCATGTTCGATGGAAGCCTCCTCTTCTTGAACCTTGTCCTCTTCCTCTTCCTCTCTTATCTCTATTGTTCTGATCTTGGAAACAATTGGAATGGTTTCCTCTCTGATTTTGACTGCTACTGGCCTCATCCTTCTTTTTTGGATCTCCATTTCGGCCTCCATTTGACCATCCACTAGATCATCCACTGTGACCTCTTCCATTTTGTCTGCTCTCAAACTTCTTGTTCAACTTTTTCTCTACTTTTAGGGCAAACTGGTATGCCTCTTCAATACTGTTCGTTTGAACCAAATTCAGCTCCTCCTAAATGCTCAGCCTTAACCCATTAAGGTAATGGCAACTTTCTCTTTGTCAGCTTCTACATGGCCTATTCTGATGAGGATTCAATAGAACTCCTCTGTATACTCCTGAATAGATCTTCCTACCTGCTTCAAACTTTGCATCTTCTTCAGTAGGTCAAGCTCATAATCAACAAGAATAAACTATTGCTTCAATGTATCCACCATTCAATCCCATCTTGTGATTTTATCTTTCCCTCTTCTATTTCACTCGAATTGAATCTCTTGCCACCAAATCTTCACATTACCTTTCAGTATAGCCTTCGCAAATTTGACCCTATCAGGATCCTCAATATCTTCATACTCAAAATATTCTTCACATTCATTGATCCAGTCGATCAACTCCTCTAGGTTAAGATTTCCTGAAAATGCAAGAACCTCAATCTTAGGTCTTTTTTCGATCTTGGAAATGGCCTGAAAAAATCTTTCTTCCTCCTTGTTCACAACTTTGACTTCTCCTTCTTGATCTTCTTCTTCAGCTTCATCCTCGCTTTCATCTCTGACATTAAGATTCATTCCTTTGCAAATCTCCTCTTGCAATGCTCACACTTGTCTCTAGAGCGCTCTAACCTCAAGTGTTACAACACCAATTCTTCCTCCACGTTCCCTTCATGGAGGCATTTTTGCGATGCGCACTAAAACCCTAACCATGGTCCTAGTGCAAACTGCCTCACAGTCGGTGATCTATTTACACACTTAGGAACTCCTACTCTGATACCACTTGATGAAGGGTGCTCCCCTTAATACCACAAACACATAACAGAAACAGAGAAACAACAACAATATGTAAGAACA
The DNA here is from genome assembly GCA_027943335.1 of Chamaecyparis obtusa. Classification (NCBI taxonomy): domain Eukaryota; kingdom Viridiplantae; phylum Streptophyta; class Pinopsida; order Cupressales; family Cupressaceae; genus Chamaecyparis; species Chamaecyparis obtusa. The sequence continues at coordinate 439,988 of BSBK01002580.1, read as the reverse complement.
GAAAATTGCCTTCTTATTATCTCCACAAATGTGGAATTACAAACTTTCAGAATTACAATATGCAAAGCCACATGGGCATCCCCTTACAATATTTTGTAGGACAAAGCCTCAAATCAATACCCATATCTACTACCCAGAACTATCCTAGACAACACTATGGGCCTTCTTTATATAGGCATTTTCCACCGCCTGAGAAGGTTCCAGAAATTTAGCCCTTAGGGCCGACCAAACTTAGAATTATTTTATTTTTCAATTTATTACATCAAATTAGGCTCAAAATAACTTTTGAAACCCGAATAGAAATTTTGAAGGAAAATTATTTTTTGCCATTTCAGATGACCCAACTTTCGGAGACCATAAGTCATCACCAGTTGACCTGATTGACTATTATAACCCCATTTCAGAAAGGCCACGAAGCGCACTACAGGCTTGACTTCATCTGGGGCCTCTAAAGCCTTCAAAACTAAGTTCAAAGTTTCTATACCCTTCTGCCAATACTGAAAATCTTCAATATCTTCAAAACTAGACTTGATCTAGCCATGAAACTTTATTGGCAGGCTGATATGATTGAGATGAACCTCCACATGTAAAATCAGAACATTCTAAGATTGTATGACCAACTTACTAAAAACAACAAGTTTCCATAAATAACATCTATGCACAAGATAGCCCTTATTGAATACAAAAATAGAAATATTTTTGGGTGATGCAAGATTGCTCTTACACCCAAGATGTTCCTACATCAGGTCTTCAATTGGACCTCGCCGAGCTACTATTGAAAAAATTGGAGGAAAATATGAGAACCATTCAAGTAGAAAAGAAAAATACATGTAAGTTTGGTTCTCTACTGGTCTATATATTTTTCTATATACAAAACTTCTTTCCATCTGTTAGTAATGTTAACTGGGATGTCAACTGACCAATTATTATGAAAATAAGTGAATTTATTCAAAATCTAGGTTAGAATTTTGTCATTGTTATGGATTATTACATTGGACAATTGAAGGATAGAATGCATAAAAGAAGTAGGATACCAAGTCAGTTGGTAGAGAAACACAAAGATGAAATAGTGGATACTGACACCACTCTAATCAAGGTAGTTGAACCAAGGACTGCTTGGTTACCCCCATGAATGGGTTATGAACTAGATATTAACTGAGCTTCTAGGTTAATAAAGGAACTGTTGGCCGAGCCCAAAGATCCAAAAACTACTAGATTTGGAACATATGAGGAAGCTAACTTAAGAATAAAGATGGATCTAGTCAGAGTGAAAGTAAATAGAAAATCTAAAAAGATTATGGAAACACTGGCAAAACAGTTTGGAAATGAAGAAGAAGAAGAAGAATCAATAGCTAAGTCGGTTGAAGAAGCAACTAAGGAACAAATTTTGATTGGGAATAGTGATCATCAGGAGGATACCGAGTCAAATAATGGCATTCAAACTACACCGATAAAGGCCAAAGGGAAGAGAAAACAAGAAAAAACACCTACAAGAGAAAGGACAATATCCTCAATATCTACTTCTCCACCCATGAAGAAATGAATGACAAAAATAACAAGGCCAACTCCCATAAAGACTTATCAGAGAAAGAAAAGAGGTTCCCAAGTCACCACTGATCAACCTAAGAAGAGGAGAAGGCTGATAAGAGCTAAATATGATGTAAATTTAAGGTTGTTGTAAATAAAATTCAGTCGATAGATAAATTAGTTAAAAATATAAAGGAAACGGGTAGACTAAGTCACCCTAAGATGAATCTGTTTGCATACATGTCAACCAAGGATTAGGAGAAGGTAGAAGAGGTTGTTATTCATATGATGATTAAATTTAAAATACTACCTATAGAGTTTGTAAAATATATTCCTAAGGAATTACATGAGAAGGTATCGGCAAGGTGGATATACGCCCTGCATATAGAAAAGAAAATGAGGGAACACTCATTAATTTTGGCAATGCCTACCTTATCTATTACCAATATTGATGAGCTGATCAAGTAGTATTCCAATTGATTTTTTATGAAAGGTAGAGCACTTAATATTTTGGCACGTAATCTTGAGGTAGTTGATGAGGACAATAAGCTTCTATAGGCTAAAATTTTGAAATCAAGGGGAGAAGTTAATCAACTTGCAATGTCTATCATACTCAAGAAGAAAGATAAAACCAAAGGAAAAGGAGTCCACTCAGATGATGTTCATATAGCCACCAAGGAACCAATTCATATATTTGATACTGAGCAGCCAGATGACATATGCCATGGATTTCTATCCAACCAGATATACTAAAGAGGATATACAAGATGCTCCCAAGCAACTAGTAACAACCGGGATAGATGATGTCATGACTAAGGACATCACACATGGAGATCCTGATGATGATGTAAAAGATGATGAGTACATCACTACGGCTATAGATAACATTGAAGAGAATCAACCTATTGAGGTAGCAATAGTTGATATACCGGGTGATTTACCAATATTAGTACAAGCAATTGAGATTTCTACACAAGGGGAACCCAAGGGCTCTACACCCAAGCAACATAATGATACAACTGAGGGATAGGGTGCAAAAGAACAAAAAGATATAAATGAGCTTGAAAATAAAGAGGTCAAAAGAAAATAACCTGAAAAGAATGCACCTATACAGACGTCTACAACAAAAACCAAACAAGATGCCCAAGGACAAGACATCGAGACACCAGTCATAGGGAAGGATAAGAAAGAGAGTGTATCTACCAAGAAAGACAAGAAAAATTCAAAGACCAAAGCTCTAGTACCATACAACAAATCCCCCACACCTAAGAAAAATAAAAAGAAGAAACATGCTAAGGGTCTAGTCACACTAGATGAAATTATAGAAATGTATGCATGTGACCCTGTGATTTTAGACCCTGAAGCCTTGAGAAGGTATGGTGAATTGTGCACAAGGAAGGCTGTAAAAGAGAAACTAAGATAGGAAAGTAAAAGCCAACAGGTCTTAGAGGATGTTAGAGACATTTTGATGCAAGTAGTCCCAGATATCAATCTTGATGAGGTAACTCCCATCATTGATCAACTTGCCACTCTAACTAACCACATCAATGCCCCTGATATTGATGCAGAGAAATGAATTGAGGAAAGGGAATAGGCCAAAATTCAATTGAAGCTAGTAGAGAATATAATCTAGGAAGTGGCAATAAATAAGGTCAAGCTATCAGAGGTAATCACCGAGCTTGACACCATTATTCAGCGATTAATTACAATTTTATATAATTTATGCACTATAGACCACTTCACTACCGAGCTTAGTGAAAAGATAAAGAAGCTAGATGAAGAAATAAAGGTTAGTGAAAATAATTCTTTAACTGGTCCCAATGCATTTCATAAGCATTATACAAAAGTTCAAGAACTCCAATTGTTAAGAATTTACTTGAGGAAGCAAGAAGATACAATCAGAGAGCAAGTAACTGAGCTTCAAGCTGAATTGCTTCCACATCTCACAGTAATGTAGAGACATGTAAATAAGGAAAAGGACTTAGTTGCCACCCCAGAGATATCAGTGTTAGAGAACATTTTTTATATGCATGCACAAGTAGGTTTAGAGAACATTTCTCTTGAGAACCTTAAGGAGGAATGGGAAAACCTCTTGGATACAATGAAGAAAACTCATCAGAATATTTTTGACAAGCTGTGAGTACATTATTTTTGGCATTCATTTTTAAAAAAAGGGGAAATTATATGTGTATATATATTCTTGTATGTACGTCACACCGAGAGCATGTACAAAGGGGGAGTTCACATAAGATTCATATTTTTGTTAAGTACAAATTTTTGAAGTTGGTACATATACATAAAGTTTTTTATACTAATTCCAAAGGGGGAGAATGTTACTCCTAAAGAGCATTAATGGTTGACACTAGTATCATTTAGTCATAAAGTCAGTAAAGGAGACAAGGCAGGACAATTAGTCAATATATAGAGCCATTACACCGAGTAGGACATAAGGAAGATCTCTAAGTTAACCAAACATAGCCTTGACCAAGCACTCTTTCCAAGCACAGTGATCACTGAGTACTGACCACAATAGTCACCGAGCATTCATATGAACCAAGAATCAAGAAATTATCAAGCGATGAATGCAGTGAACATTGAGTGTAACAAGAAAATGGCATAGCAATTTGGAATGGTAGAAACATCAAGGCAAACGGTTTACACCGATCAGGAAATGGTTTACCAAGATCGAGACAAAATTTAATATGGATGTAATCATTAAATTATTGATGATTCAGGTATGTATTGTTGATCTAGGTTATTTATTTCTACTGTTCATCTTAGGTTTTCTAAGATATTGTAAAACCCTAATTAGGTCGAATTAGTTTGATATAAAATTTGTAAGGATGTCATTTTGACATGTATCATCAAGAAGTAGCCGCACTTAGGACATCAAAAGATCAGACAAGGTTTTGACATAAGGATATTGACATAAGTATTAAGTTTATCAGAACATACATAAGGCTACCGAGAAGTATAGGACATATACATCACTACAAGGTGATATCTTTATAGTACTTTACATATCTGAATCAGGCACGTTTAAGTTTCTATTTATAGATAAATTCTATTGTTACTCTTTAACCATTGTAGAAAATTTTTAAATCTCTTAATAGAGTGAACTTAACAGTTCTATTATAAATCTCTTAATCGAGCGTACACTTGATTGTGTTGCTAAAATCCTCTAACCAAGTAGATATAGCTAATCTCATTGTTACTCCTAAAAGGGTAAGTTCACCAGAAGTGATCACAATCTTTGTAGCCTTAACCAGCAACTTTGTTACTGCAGTAGTGAAGCTTTATGTGTGTCATCCCCACCATAGTTTTTACCTTCTAACAAGGTTTCTACGATACCAAAATACTTGAGTTATGTGTATGAAGTTTCATGAATGGTTTATTGATTATATTACATGCATTTACATTTTCAATTATATTTTGAATGTATGTTACATACAATGGATTCAGTCGGTTAATGATATCTATGTTTATAAAGATTCAATTTGAAAAGTTTTAAAGGTACTGATTCACCCCTCCCATCTCAATATATATCTTTCCATAATCCCAACAACACCCTTTGGTCATCTTCCATTGACTTAAATGGATATTTCTTGAATTTGTATCTATTTCTTTCTTTTATATCAAAAACTTGAGGTGTATCCATGACTTCAAATTTTAAATATTGATAAGTAAGCTTGCAAATAGATTAAATACCTTGATAGAAAAAGTAGGGTTTATGCAACACGCGATCTTAGAGATTAATCAATATTTTGCAGAACACTCAGAACATTGCTCGACAATGCTTGAATGATGATCAAGATGAATATGTATGCCCTTAAATAGCTTTGCAAAGAATTTCTAATAAAAGGGATATCCAAAAAGCTATTTAAAGACAGTCACCCATATAATTCTTGGTGATTAATCCAGAATACATTCTAGGCATTGCGACTTTAAATATAGTATTGACACATAATTATGCAGTTGTACACAACCTCATAGACTTTCATTCTACATACCAGGGGCTAGATAATTTACTGGTGAACTCTTTCAATGCTCCCTCTAAGGCCATCCTTGGCCATTTAGGCTTAAATAAAGATATTAGCATTAGGAGAAGATTCAATAACATCTATTGCTTCACCCTTATCCTTAGATTCAGTCTGATTCTTCTCCTTCCATACTTTTTTACTGTCCTTGCTTCCTTCTTTTACAAAGAGGTGATTAAACTCATCTACATAATCTCTTAATTTATTTCTAGTGTCACCAATTTTATTTTTATTGTTGTAGGTGGTCTTATGTTACCAAGTGGACCATTATTTCTACAATACTTGGTTATATGTCCCTCATTGTTGTACTTAAAGAAGGTAATAGGTGGCCTCACATGTTGTGACCTATTCTGATTAACTCGCAGCTTACAATTCCTTTCAATGTGCCCAAAATTATTGCATTTGTGACAAATGGTCTTATTAGATGTAGTAGGTTGTCTAACATAATATTGAATCTTCCATCTTTCATCCAATTTTCTACATTCATTTCTTATGTGTTCATATGTCCAACAATTAAAGAAATAACCAGAAAAGGGTTTGAAAACACTCTTACCTATACAATCCTTCTTCATGTAACCAAATTTGTTTCATCCAAACCATCTTCCTCTAAACGGTTTGATTTGTGCCCCATTTTTCTTCTTTTTGATTCGATGTCTTATCTACCATGCCTTCGTATTTCTCTTCCTAAGATTTGGAACATTCAACTTCATTGAAGCCAACTCCTGTCTTGTCACCTTTAGGTTTTTGTCTCTCTAGTTGTTCATCAATTTTGTTACTACTCGCATGAAGTTTTTCAATATGATTTATTTCCTCCACAAGCTCTTCCTTAATGATAATATTGTACTTCTCTAATTATTCATACTTGGTCTTGACATCATTGATTTCTAATTGCATTTTACTCATCTGCACATTTGCATTTTTCAAAGATTCTTCAAATTTTCTCTTTTGATCTCTTTCTTTTTTAATATGCTTGGTCATCTACAATGTAGTAATTTCACATTCATTCTTTAATGTTTCCTTCTCATGCTTAAGCTAGTCAATTAGATTTGATGAATCATTTTCAGGTTTCTCCTGTATTTCATTCATAAGATCTTATCTTTGGTTCTATGAGAGTTCAAGTTGATCTTTAAGTTTCTTGATATAATCTTCTGCTCTTTTTAATTTGAATTTCAATTCTACATTTTTTGCATTAGACTTGTCCAAGTCCTCAAGTGATGCCTCAAATTTTTGTTTTAAGATACTTGAATCCATCAGGATCTCCCTTAAGTTTTTAGACTTTATCTTCAAGGACCACAACATCTAATACCAATTGTTAGGATCAAGCAATACTGAGAGACGGGGGTGAATCAGTATTGCAACACTTTTCTACTTTCTAAACCAATTCAAACTTAACCATGTAATAACTAAAATAAAAAGAACATACACATAAAGTAAATAACTCATAACACCATGATTTGTTCTCGGGGAAACCTTGGTCAGGATGGTACCCAAAAATTATGCACTAAGAGTATAATGTCCCTATTAGGAGACCTTGCCCTGTTAGGAGCAGAATATTACATTAGCACATGTCCTTGTTAGAGAAAAGACCTTATTAGGAGTCTATAACCCTATTGGGGTTGAATACAAAATAGAGCTCATTGCTCTTACAAAGGACTCATTGTCTAGTATTACAAAAATTATCTTGCAAAAACAAAAGGGTAAGTGCACAAAGATGGGGGACCAAAAAGGGGGTATAAGATACCACTTTTTAAAAAAAAAATCAGAAAATTCTAAACTTCAATGAGAAATTGAAGATAGTTAGACTCAAAATTTTAAGATATGACAAGAACAAGAGTTTCAATACTCTGAATCTAGTTTCTAAAATACTAATTTATTTTTAAAATAGTGTAGATTAAGGCCCTCAAAAAGGGGGAGCACAAAAAGTGGTCCTATTTTTTGTGAAAAAATATAACATAGCATCTGGTGTGCTCCCCCTAAAATGTTAAAAAAATTTTGAATTTTTTAATCGCTCCAATGAGAAGTTAGCTAACACCACGTAGTTTATCTCATATTTTTCTGCTAATTTTTTTATTAATGTATAATTTTTTGTGAATTTCCAAAGTGCACACATCTTGAAAATGTGAAATTTATGTGTGCTCCCCCTAGAAATCATTGAAAACTAATCAAAAATCAAATTTTAATTTTTTTTAAAGTGTGTTTAATGGAGTCTAGTTTCTAAAAAAGTAACTTGTTACAAAATTTGACGAACGAGCCAAAATCTATGCCCAAAATACTACATGTTAGTTTTTGACAAAAATCAGACATACATACAAAAGAAATTAGAGATGAAAAGCTTAACATAATCAGAATTCAAAATAAATTCTATGGTTAGATAGCTAACAAAGAGATCTACAATATCATGTCATCTGATTTTAACATTATTGAACCACTAGTAAACTTGGCGAGGAGCACACAAAAAATATGTGAATTTTTTGTATGTCTTCTGGAAAACATGTCTCAAACCTATTTGAATCCTCCAAGCCTTAGGATTGGTGGATTCTAATGTATTATAAAGTGTGTATGTACTATTAAAATATATGGCTTGAATAGCCCATGCGCGCTATGTAACATCCAGAAAAGGCTTAAGGCAGTGAGAGAAAAAGAGTGAGAAGGTGGTCGGGGCTAAGAGAGGAATAGAGAGAGTGAGAAGGTGAGAAGGATAGGGGAGAGGGAGAGAGAGGGAGAGGGAGAGAGAGAAGGATGGGAGGAGAGAGAGAGACAGAGACAAAGAGAGATAGAGAGACAGAGAGAGAGAGAGGTTGTAAAAATGGTAGAGGGGGAGGGTAATGGGTAGAGAGAGAGACAGTTTGTAATAAGTGACTGTAAATGGTGTGTATTAAACAATTTTAGGATTTTTTTACACCTTTGATAATCATATTATTGTGTCAAATAAATTTTACCACCCTTACATAATTTAGAATCCTTGGGAACTCATAGAATATAAAATATTTATTTCCATTTATTCCACGCCTAGTGCACTTTTTGTTGCCTAATGAGTCATAGATGGTCCTAGGACCTCTCTCTCTCTCTCTCTCTCTCTCCTCTTTTCACCCTCTTTCATCTTGTTAGAATAACTGACAGGGGGTGAATCAATTATCCACTGTCCCAAATCAAAATGTATAATCCAAAAACAAATTACTTAAACTTCTGCAGCTTGGTAACATAAGATACTATACTATCTGTGTTTTTACTGATTACCATTCAATACATATAATGATTACTAACCAAATCCAATATACAACATGTAAATTATGACATCAAACAAACATCACAATCAACACATAACATAAGAAATTTAACATGGAAACCCTATGAAGGGAAAAACCACCTGGGACCGGCAACCCAAAAATTGTTCACTCTTCTAAAGTGAGGTCGGTGAAGACCCAACCCAGTTAAAGGTTACAAACACACTATTAGGTGTGACCTTGTTAGATGATTTTAGACCAACCGTTATCATCCAACCAGCATTCACTATGGGGTTGACAGGATAACAATGTTCATTCTATGAATGATACATAAAAGACTTTCCTAGTACACTCTATTAAGAGATTTCTCTATTTACAATGGTTAAAATGTAACAGCGGTTGATCTGATCATAACACAACTTCAATTGTAGATTATCAAATCTATTTTAAGCTCATTCAAATCCTCTAATCAATATATCAATTCTGTATCAACAATAATCAATGACTTATTGTCGCTCGGTAATAGCTTTTTGATGCTCAATAAACTCTGTAGTTTGGTTCTCCTTAACTAGTTTGATCAGGCATACATGAAAACTTGTTCATGCAATAATTCTGCAGTCTCCTTCTTTTGGCATGTGTTTCACAATGAAACCCTAGTCTCTTACATAGACAAGTAAACAGTTTTCTTCTCCTCCATTAGATTTTATCGCTTATTCTCCTTCATCCATTTTGCCACTTAAACCTTCCTTGGCTGATGTGTCAGTAACACATTTTAATTTCATCCTTTAGATCTTTCTTGAATTTTGTTGGCTGTAGATCTTCATAATAAACTTTATCTCCATCTCCTATCACGAGGTACTTTACAACTCATCAATCCTTATCGACTAAACTGATCATTTAGTTCCTTTCTCTCTATTCAGTTAACAAAGAAATGTGTCAGTGAACACAAGCTTAGTTTCTACTGTGCTCGGTATACACTACACTGCTCGTTGTATACTGTGATGCTTCATCAACCGACCACACTGCTTTGTGTCTTTTGGCTCTTTTCCTTATCATAGATGAATGCAACATAATCAAGTCAATAACATAAGGTCATAGACTCATCAACAAGTTAACCAATGTGTTCCTTATCCTCATCTATCATATACATCATTCTCATGTAGATATTTATGTTCTTCATCTCTTTTTCTTCCTTTCTACAGATGTTTAGGTATTGTAACTTACAAGATAAGTGCTGTCAAATTTAGTTGACATCAATGACAACATATTACTAATTTAATCATCTTACATATCTAATCAGCAACTCGTTGTTCTCTAATCACAAATCTTCAATTAGGTTCTAAATCAGGTGTAGTTCATCAATCTCTCCCTTTGGCATTGATGGCAACTCAAGTAATTTGAAATATACCATACACATACCAAACATGTATTCTACAACTCTATAAACAAATGATGTAAAAGCTCTCCCTAGCTTAATATGTTTAATCACTGCGTTACTCAACAACATTACAAATGCATCTTTGACAATCTGCAGATATGATCTTTTCAGCTCTCAGGCTCTTGCTTCTACTCTCAATAACTAATCTTCAATACTCTCCCTTTCTTTCAGATTATCTCTCCCTCAGATAGATGTTTCAATGTTCTTATTGGTTCATATTATTTCATATTGTTTATCTCTCCCTTTGACAACAATGACAAAGAAACAAATAAACATATAGCTCTGTAGTAGCCATGTAACTCTCTGTTGTCCGATGCATACTCTATATCTCTGTATACTGATATGCCAATTTGTTCTGGTTCTTCAAACTTTTCACAACCTTAGATATGATCCAAAGTGTGAACTATGTTGCATCAACATGAATGATCTTCTGATAAGATTGGGCTGATGCAACATCCAGATCACATTAGTGACCGGTAGATAGGGGATGGACCCCAAGTCTATTCCTAAAGTATTCAAATGTATCCTTCAGTAGAGGCTTTGTAAATATGTCTGTAAGTTGTTCTTTTGATGTAACAAATTCTAGCTTTACTTGCTTCTCTTGTACTTATTCTCTTAAGTAGTGATACTTAATAGATATATGCTTTGTTTTAGAGTGCATCACTAGATTCTTTGAAATATTTATGGCACTAGTGTTGTCACAATATATAATCACCAGCTCAGTGATTACCTCATTCATACCTTCCAACACTTGCTTAATATATGAAATATTTGAATAGTTTATAGCAGAAACAACATACTCTTCTTTGATTGTAGACTGAGGAATGCAAGCTTTCTTCTTACTTGTCCATGTAACAAGTCTTTCACCAAAGAAAAATGCTCCTCTAGTGGTACTTTTTCTGTCATCCACATTTCCAGCCCAATCAGCATCGGTATAAACTCTGAGTTCAAATTTTCCTTTCTTAGGATACCATAATCCATAATCCTTTGTTTTCTTCAGGTATCTTAAGATTCTCTTTGTAGCAACCATGTGTGACTCCCTAGGATTTGCAAAAAATCTTGCAACAATTCCCATAGCATGTGCTATGTCTGGTCTACTATGAAATACATACATTAACTTACCAATCATAGATCGGTACAGTGTCTGGTTTACCTCTGTAGTTTCATATTCTTTTGTCAATTTACATCTAGTAGCCATCGGTGTTCCAACAGGTTTAGCATCTTCCATGCCAAATGTTCTCAGTATTTCCTTGATATATTTAGATTGTGTGATGAATATCCCATCACTCTACTGAATCACTTGTAGTCCTAGAAAGAACTTAATCCCTCCAAACATAAACATTTCAAACTCTTTTCTCATCTCATCAGCAAAAGATTTACATATGTGATATTGACCTCTAAAAATAATATCATCCACAAATATTTCAGCAATAAGAATAGTATCATCAGTATCTCCTTTCATGTACAAATTGTTGTTCTCACTAGTTCTAACAAATTCAATAATTAACAAATAAGTATCCAGCCTCTCATACCAAGCTCTAGGTGCTTGCTTCAAACCATATAAAGCTTTATATAATTTACATACCATATCCTTCTTACCTGGATCAATGAACCCTTCTAGTTGTTCTATGTAGACCTCTTCTTCAAGTATCCCATTCAAAAATGCTAATTTGACATCCATTTGATAAACCTTAAACTTTTTGTGTGCAACATATGCAAGTAACATACTAACTCCTAATCTAGGAACAAGTGCAAATATTTCACCATAATCAATTCCTTCCTCCTGTGCATATCCCTTGCATACTAATATAGCTTTATTTCGTGTTATCTCTCTATTTTCATTCAACTTGTTTCTGAATATCCACTTAGTACTGATAACATTCTTATCCTTAGGTCTAGGTACTAAACTCTAGGTTTTGTTCTTCTCTATATGTTTTATTTCTTCTTTCATTGCATTAACCCATTCATCATTTTCTAATGCAACTTTTACATTCTTTAGTTCAAATTCACAAACTAGACATCTACCTTATCTTGTCTTACTCCTTGTTTGCATGATAGCTTGTCTGTCTCCAATAATTTGTGTCTTAGGATGGTGTCTTTTGACAAATCTTGCCAGTATCCAATCTCTTCTTTCTTTTTCATCCTGTGCAGGTTCATTTTCTTGCTCGATAGGTCCTTCTTACTCGTTGGTTTCTCTTTCCTGTTCCTCGGTATTGTTTTCCTGTTGACCGATTGTCACAGTCTACAACTTCGGTAGATACTCTAGTTGTTCAATGTAAGTGAATCTACCATAGTCTTATGGTTCCTTTATGCTTTCCTCTGCATTCTTATCATCAAACTCATCAACTCGAACATTAGTACTTTCAATCATTTTATTTGTAACTTTATTCAAACATTTGTATGCTTTGCTTTTACTGTAATATCCTAGAAATATCCCTTCATCACCTTTTGAGTCAAATTTCCCATTTATTTCATCTTTCAGAATAAAACATTTGCTTCCAAAAATCCAGAAATAACTTACAGTGGGTTTGTGTCCAAACCATTACTCATAAGGTGTCTTGTTGGTGTCCTTCTTCAGTTGTACTCGGTTCAAAACATAAATAGTTGTGCTGACAGCTTCTCTCCAGTATGTCTGAGCAACATTTTTATCTATCATTAATGTTCTAGCACAATCAACAATTGACCTATTCCTCCTTTCAGCAATGCCATTCTGTTGAGGTGTCCTCGGTGCAGAGACTTGTCTTTTAATACCATGCTCATTACAAAAGTTAGTAAATTCATCAGATATAAATTCACCTCCTCTATCAGATCTTAAGCATTTCAATTATTTACCAGTCTCTTTTTCTACTTATGCTTTATACCACTTGAACATCTTGAATGCTTGAGATTTTTCTTTTAAGAACATGACAATCATCAACCTAGTATAGTCATCAACAAAAAGAATAAAATATATGTCTCCATAATAACTCTGAGTTCTCATAGGACCACATAGGTCAGTATGAACCAACTCAAGTATCTTCTTTGTTGAATAATATTTTCTTTTAAAACTAGATTTGGTCATTTTTCCTTTCTGACATTCATGACACATAACATGATCAGGTTTTGACAAGTTAGGCAAACCTCTAACTCTTTTCTTTTTACTGGTCTTAATCATGTTATCAAAATTCACATGGAATAACCTTTTATGCCACAACCAAGCATCTTCATTTTTCATCATCAAGCAAGAAGACTCATCATTATCAAGATAAAATAGATTACCTCTTGATTGTGCTCCAGTTCCAACTAGTCTTCCTCCATCATCAAATATTTTCATTTTCTTGCTCTTAAAAGCAACTCGATGACTTGAATTGTTCAGTTGTGCCACACTTAGTAAATTATAGTTTAGTCCTTCTACCCAATAAGCATTTTCACATTTTATCTATCATTTATCATCAAGGATCCTTTACCTCTTACCATACAAGGTGTATCATTACCCATCTTAACAGATCCTCCGTTGTATTGCTCAAGATGATCAAATTTATCATCATCACCAATCATGTCATGTGTACAGCCACTATCTATGATCCATCTATCATTTTTATTAACTTTAGAAATCAATGTTGTTTCTAAATGTTTTTCTTCTTCCTTAGAATCATCTTTCATAGCAACAAATACAACTTCTACATCATCATCAGAGTCAGATTCAGATTCATTTCTTCTGCTATGTAACATACCTTTTTGCCTCTATCATTATTGTATCGGTTGTCTTTGTTGTTGTGTTGATAGCTCCTGTTGTTTCTTCTCCCATAGCTTCCTTCAAATTGGTCTTTGGTTCTATCATCATCTTTCTTGTGTGGACATCTAGCAGCAATGTGACCAACCTCTTTACAGTTAAAGCATGCTAAAGGTAACTTACCTCTATAACTTCCTTTACCTTTGGGTAACCTTCTAGCCATAAGAGCTTCAAGTTCATCAAACTCATCATCAGTATTTCTATCACTATCATCCTTATTATTTCTACTACTAGACTTACCAATCTTCAGAGAACTCATAAAAGTTGATTCAATAGTTGGTACAACACTATTATCATAGTTGTTTAGTTCAAATCTTGTAAGCTTTCCAATCAGATTATCAAGAGTGAGTGTACTGTTAGGTGTTGACCTATTTTCATGAATTGCAGATATTTTGATGGCATAAATAGGAAATAAGGTCCTTAGAATTTTACTTACCACAGTGTCTTCATCAATAACTCCATTTGATGCTCTAATAGCATGAACTACTTCCTTTATTTTGTTTGTGTACTGCACATTATTTTCACCTTCTTTCATCTTTATGTCATCAAATCTTCCTCTTAAGCTTTCAGCTCTTGCTCTTTTGACATTCACATCTCCACTATAAATTTGTGCAAGTTTATCCCACATGTCTTTAGCAGTAGTACATCCTTTGATATCTTCAAATTTGACATCTATCAGTGCAGCAGCGATCTCCATCATAGTGACATTATGTTCATGTCTGTCTCTTAACTGGTGGTGCAATGTAGCCATTCTCCATTAGAGTGAGGGCAGAATTTCCAATTCCAAATATGTGCAGCTTCATTCGGCTTTTTCATATAGTGAAGTTATCCTTGTTTAGCTTTGGCACTTCACTCTTATACATTTTGAGACCTTTGTGCTGAAGTCCTTAAAACTCTGTTCCAAGCAACCAACACTCTGATACCAATTGTTAGAATAACTGAGAGGGGGGTGAATCAGTTATCCACTATCCCAAATCAAAATGTATAATCCAAAAACAAATTACTTAAACTTCTGCAGCTCGGTAACATAAGATACTATACTGTATGTGTTTTTACCAATTACCAATCAATACATATAATGATTACTGACCAAATCCAATATGCAACATGTAAAGTATGACATCAAACAAACATCACAATCAACACATAACACAAGAAATTTAACGTGGAAACCCTGTGAAGGGAAAAACCACCTAGGATGGGCAACCCAAAAATTGTTCACTCTTTTGAAGTGAGGTCGGTGAAGACCCAACCCTGTTAAAGGTTACAAACACACTGTTAGGTGTGACCTTCTTAGATGATTTTAGACCAACTGTTATCGTCCAACCAGCATTCACTATGGGGTTGACAGGATAGCAATGTTCATTCTATGAATGATATATAAAAGACTTTCCTAGTCCACTCTATTAAGAGATTTCTCTATTTACAATGGTTAAAATGTAACAACAGTTGATCTGATCACAACAAAACTTCAATTGCAGATTATCAAATCTATTTTAAGCTCATTCAAATCCTCTGATCAATATATCAATTTTGTATCAACAATAATCAATGACTTACTGCCGCTCGGTAATAGCTTTTTGACACTCGGTAAACTCTACAGTTGGGTTCTCCTTAACCAGCTTGATCAGGCATACATGAAAACTTGTTCATGCGATAATTTTGTAGTCTCCTTAATCTGGCATGTGTTTCACAATGAAACCCTAGTCTCTTAAATAGATAAGTAAACCATTTTCTTCTCCTCCATTAGATTTTGTCGCTTATTCTCCTTCGTCCATTTTATCGCTTAAACCTTCCTCGGTTGATGTGTCAGTAACACATTTTAATTTCATCCTTTAGATCTTTCTTGAATTTTGTTAGTCGTAGATCTTCATAATAAACTTTATCTCCATCTCCTATCACGAGGTACTTTACAGCTCATCAATCCTTATCAGCTAAACTGATCATTTAGTTCCTTTCTCTCTATTCGGTTAACAAAGAAATGTGTTGGTGAATACAAGCTCGGTTTATATTGTGCTCAGTGTATACTGTGATGCTTCATCAACCGACCACACTGCTTTGTGTCTTTTGGCTCTTTTCTTTATCATAGATGAATGCAACATAATCAAGTCAATAACATAAATTCATAGACTCATCAATAAGTTAAGCAATGTGTTCCTTATCCTCATCTATCATATATATCTTTCTCATGTAGATATTTATGTTCTTCATCTCTTTTTCTTCCTTTCTACAGATGTTTAGGTATTGTAACTTACAAGATAAGTGTTGTTAAACTCAGTTGACATAAATGACAACATATTACTGATTTAATCATCTTACATATCTAATCAACAACTCAGTGTTCTCTAATCACAGATCTTCAATTAGGTTCTAAATCAGTTGTAGTTCATCACATCTCGCTCCCTCTCCCATTTTCACCCCCTCTCTCCCTTTACCACTTTTTTATTTCCTGCATAGCGCGCACACGCTATGCAAGACTAAAATAAACAGTCTTATATGTTACAAAACTCATGAAAGAGGCCCACATTTTCTATATACTATCTGATTTATGTATTTTTTTCAATAAATATTCACTTTTCATGGTTTTCAAGGTGACAAAGAAGCATATTCTATCAATTTGTACCACTTTTTTGTTTAAAAATCAACATCGAATTGTGAAAGTCAATCATTCTTCACCAAAATTTATTGATTGAGGTAAGTTTTTTTATTTTTTACATGTAAAATGTGAGTAAAGAGTCTTTTGATTTATAATTGGTATGATATAGACTTGTTCAATACATAATTTGATATAATTGTAATAAATTTATATTATAATTTGTCATATTGTAAGAGATTTATATTATAATTTGACTTATTGTAATAGATTGATATTATAGCTTGACTTATTGTAATAGATTGATATTATAATTTTAAAATTGTAATGAATTCATATGTAGAAATCATCATCGTGCCAAGGAAATGACAAAAGACTCTAACACCAGAAGAGCATGAAAGAGACAAAGAGAAGAAAAGGGAAAGAATGAGACAACTTCATGAACACAAAAAATTGCATACGATAGAAGAATATTTTTCTTTGGATGAGGAACATGAAACATCAATAGAAAGTAAGAGAGAATTGGAATTCAAAATAAAAATACAATGAATGATAAACTTTTTGTGCAACAAGACAATTGAATTATGAAGATGTGGGCACATCATATATGAGTTCCCAAGTTAAAGAGACATCATCATCCAATGTTGGAGGCACACAATTATATCATGTTGAAGGCACACCATTGTCTACTTCTCAAGGTGTGGGCACACCATTGTCTACATCCCAAGGTGTACGCACCCCCTTGTATCATGTTGAAGGCACACCATTGTCTACATCCCAAGGTGGAGGCATACAATTGTATCATGTTGAAGGCACACCATTATCTGCATCCCAAGGTGTAGGCACAACATGGTGTCATGTTGAGGGCACTCAAGATGGTACATAATTCAAACATAATGTTTCTGATGCTCCTAGAGTTGTTTATAGAAAGCCAAAATATTTGATTGATATTGATACTAATATTTTGCAAGCAATGCCTAACAAGATTCCCAAGCATACTTGTCAAAGAAATGCTAATTGTATTTGGAGATCATTTTTTGAGAATTTAAACGTGACAGGAAGATGTCAACTATTTGTTGAAATGATGAGAAATCTGAAATTTAGGCCCATCATGAAGATTCTTTGGCTAAAAATGATGGATGAGTCAAGTGAAAAATCTATTGTAAAAAATCTAATGACTGCATATGAGAGTGTGGGTTCTACATCATGCACGAAAGATAGTAATGTCACACAACGTGTACTTACATCAACAGTAATAAGCACTCAAATGAAGAAATCTTGATGCATTAGAAAGACAAGAAAAATCATTGAAAAATAGTAGAAAATCTCTAATGAGAGTCCTGGGAAGGCATCAAAGAGTGGAAGATCCAAATACCAATGAGTTATGGGCATTTTCCAATAGACTACCGTGAAAAGATAAAAAATTATTAAAGCTTTGAAATCCTTGATTGAATAATTTTGGAAGAATAAAACACGGGTATCTCTTGATCAAAGAGATGTTGTAAGGAGGATTGGTAGTCGAATTCATATTCCACATCCAAAATATTTTTTGGATTCAACTCAAACACAATTCTTTGCAAAATTTATACATATGTATCCTCAAATTAAAATTAGTCAGAGATATTTTGATATGGGTAAACTTTTTTATGTGAAGACAAATCACACATGCACAACTTGTTGTTGTAGGGTGCATATTGAATTTTTTAACCATTTTGATATTTATAGGAATATATGTGTAGATTTGCACTCTAACAATGTTTTGAATGATTGTAACATGTCCCACCTAGATCTTCAAGGGAATTAATATCTACAATTTTATGTGAAAGAGTGGATGGTCAACAATTTTACATATTCTCAATCTTGAATGGTACATGCATAGATTGTGGAGGTTTGCGGCATTTTCCAATTTGTCAACATATAGAGAGTACGCATGCAATCGGTAATGAAATAATGAAATTTGGAAAATATAAGACCGTGACATACAATCTAAAAGATGGAAAAAATGCTAAAAGATGTAATTTAGTAATTGAAAATATTCCAGTGTATCATATCATGGACATTTTTCATGAAAAAATTATTTATGAGTATGCAAGGCATACACATAGAGCGCGATGGTTGGATATGCAATTGAAGTTATGCAAGGAGACATTCCCACTTGATATCATTGTTTCAGTTGTGGACTTTGCAGAGAACTACACACTACAACCATAGAATGAGGTGCAAGCAAAGTATTACAGCTCTCAACAAGTTGCTATATTTGTTGATATAGCATTCATGCATTCACCTGACAGTACAGAGGAGAACATGAATATATTGAGGGATTATCATTTATATATCAGCAATGATGACTCACATTCTATAGAGTTTGTACACGGTTTCTTTCAAATATTTTATGGTGATTTGGCTAACAGGGGCATATCATATCATCAACACATCATATGGTCAAATAATTGTGCATCACAATTCAAGAATTCTCAAATTTTTTATTGGTTGTGCAGGATGCATAAGATTACTAGAATTCAATATATGTGAAATTTCACAGAGGCCGGTCATGCAAAGGGAGAGCACGATGGTGCAGGTGCATGTATTAAAAGAGCCTTAGCATGTGAAAAATCAAAGTACAAAGAGAAAGCAACATTGTCAGATGCGAGATGTATTGTCCAATGGTGTAATGCTACAATGGGTCTAGGTAATGAAGGTGAGTCTATGGTTCATGGATTTTTTTGGTTGATGGATGAAACTAACATTGCACCATATGAGGATTTTTGTACACTGATAGGATCGAGTGAGCTACACACTTTTAGAAGCTGTAATGCAGGTTCATGGATTATCCACACATGAAATATGGTACATTTTTGTTCATCATGTGTAGATGAAGATTGGGATGGGTGCGAGTCAAAGGAATGGGTTGAAGAATGGTATACACGTATTTTGAACCCACTTAACTCCTATTATCCCCATGAATCACTACAATTGATAGAAATGGAATCATCTATTGACTTTGATCTCTTATCTGATCTAGTACAACTAGGTAAATTTTCCACATACAAATAATCTCAAATTTAGTACTTTATCATAAATATTCAGTAAATTAATGCCCTCATTATGTTTATATCATTACAGGTCATGTTTTTGTTGTTATTGCACCTGAAGACAATGAAGAAGGGATAGATTATTATTTGTGTCGTGTTGAGGCAAAAAATAAATTGGATCACTCAGTTATTGATGGTGAAAAATTAGAATACCCTTTAGGAGCAGTGGTTGTAACTAGTACATGGCTTAAACGGTATAGTATGAAGAACCCTAGGTTGTGGTTGTTCAAGGATTGGGAGACACAGAAAGATTCTTCATTATTCAAACCTCATCGTTGCATCAAATGTCCACTTGATCAAATATGGGGGAAGACCACACAATAAAACTCTTTGGAAGGTTCGTGAGTCAGACCACAAGGAAATACTTGAGACAATAAAGGGTAGGGAAGATCCAATTGGTTCAATGGACTAAATGGAGATACAAAATATTGTAATGTTAAATCTATTTGAATACATGTGCATATGACATGTATACTTATATAGCACTGTAAATTAGGTGGACTGTAAATTGCTTATGCATTACCCTGTATGTATAATGGGAAGTTCGTAAGATTTAATGATAACGTTTATCTTCTATGTTTTGGGGCAATACTAGAGGTTTTCTTTGCTTAGCTCTTTCCTCCCATTTCTCCTAATGAGATGAGCTCTAAAAATGTTTCTCATTATTAGTAAAAAAAACTTTATAATGTTATGACAACAACTTGCGGGCACATAATACTTGCGTATCTTTCAAAATGTTGGTCATATCATTGAACCGTCTGTGCCAATAGCTCCAATTGGTTGGGTAAACACTAGTGGCAACCTCATTTGACACACAGACTTGCTCGAACGTTGCCAACCACTCTAGACCAAAGTGACCCTCAAGGTCCCTTTAACATGAAATCAAAAATCTCTATGGGGTCATATCATGGAGCTCATGTGAGGTATCATAAAACCGTCAGGTGTAGCAAGACCGTGTTTTTGAGGCCTACAATAACCTATCTCAATTTTTGAAGATTTAATTTTTTAAAAACTTGGCAACACAATCTCGGTTGATGTCAAAACTTGCAGTGTTCCTCAATTGAAATGAGAAACATAGCGTATCTTTGAAACCATCAGTCGTTGCATCAAACCTCCTACGCCAACAACTCCAATTGGATGGGTAAACACTAGTGGCAACATTGTTTGGCACATAGACTCGCTCAAATGCTACTGACCACTACGGACCGAAGTGTCCCTCAAGGTGCACTCAGCATGAAATCAAAAATCTTTACAGGATCATATCTCGAAGCTCGTGTGAGGTATCATTGAACTGTCAGGTGCTATAGGATCATGTTGTTGAGGCCTGCAATAACCTATCTCAGTTTTGGAGATTCAAATTCATTTAAATTTGGAAACATAGTCTTGGTTGATGTCAAAACTTGCAGTGTTCCTTAGTTGAAATGAGAAACATAGTGTATCTTTCAAACCATCAGTCGTAGCATCAAACCATCTATGCCAACAACTTTGATCGGTTGGGTAAATGCTAGTGACAACCTCCTTTGGCACACAGAGTCGTTCAAACGTTCTTGACCACTCTAGACCGAAGTGTCCCTCAAATTGCACTTAGCATGAAATCGGTGATCTTTATAGGGTCATATCTCGAAGCTCGTGCAAGGTATCATCGAACCATCAAGTGCTAAAGGATCATTTTTGAGGCCTACAATAACCTATCTCAATTTTTGGAGATTAAAATTTATTTAAATTTGGAAACACAATCTCGGTTGATGTCAAAACTTGCAGTGTTCCTAAGTTGAAATGAGCAACATAGCATATCTTTCAAACCGTCGGTCGTAGCATCAAACCATTTGTGCCAACAACTTTGACTGGCCAAGTAAATGCTAGTGGAAACTTCATTTGGCACACAGACTTGCTTGAACATCACCGACCACTCCAGACTGAAGTGTCCCTCAAGGTGCACTTAGCATTAAATTGATGATCTTTATGGGTTCATATCGCGAAGCTCATGCGAGATATCATTGAACCATCAAGTGCTATAGGACCATGTTTCCAAGGCCTACAATAACCTATCTCATTTTTTAGAGATTCAAATTTGTTTAAATTTGGAAACATAATCTCAGTTGATGTCAAAACTCACAGTGTTCCTCAGTTGAAATGAGCAACATTTCATATCTTTCAAACTGTTGGTCGTAACATTGAACCGTCTACGCCAACAACTCTGATTGGTCAGGTAAACGCTAGTGGTAAACTTGTTTGGCACACAGACTTGCTCAAACGCTGCCAACCACTCTGGACCGAAGTGTCCCTCAAGCTGCACTTAGCATGAAATCGATGATCTTTACGGGGTCATATCTCAGAGCTCGTGCGAGGTATCATCTAATCGTCAAGTGCTACAAGACTGTGTTTCCAAGGCCTACAATAACCTATCTTAGGTTTTAGACATTCAAGTTCATTTAAATTTGGAAACACAATATCAGTTGATGTTAAAACTCATAGTGTTCCTTAGTTGAAATGAGAAACATAGTGTATCTTTCAAACTGTCAGTTGTAGAATCAAACCATCTGAGCCAACATCTCTGATTGGTCAGGAAAATGCTAGTGGCAACCTCTTTTGCTACACAGACTCACTCGAATGCTATCGACCACTCCGGACTGAAGTGTCCCTCAAGGTGTACTCAACATGAAATTGGCGATCTTTATGAGGTCATATCTCGGAGCTCATGTGAGGTATCATTGAACTATTAGGTGCTACAGGAATGTGTTACTGAGGCCTACAATAATCTATCTCAGTTGTTGCAGATTCAAATTCCTTTAAATTTGGTAACACAATCTCAGTTGATGTCAAAACTTGTAGTGTTCCTTAGTTGAAATGAGCAACATAGTGTATCTTTCAAACCATCTACGCCAACAGCTTCGATTGGTTGGGTAAATGCTAGTGGAAACCTCCTTTGGCACACAAACTCGCTCGAACGTTGTTGATCACTCTAGATCAAAGTGTCCCTCAAAGTGAACTCAACATGAAATCGGTGATCTCTACGAGGTCATATCTCAAAGCTCGTGTGAGGTATCATCGAACTGTCAAGTGCTACAAGACTGTGTTACTAAGGCCTACAATAACCTATCTCAGTTTTTGGAGATTCAAATTCATTTAAATTTGGCAACACAACTCAGCTGATGTCAAAACGTGCAGTGTTCCTCAATTGAAATGAGCAACATAGCGTATCTTTGTCAGTCGTAGCATTGAACCGTCTGCGCCAAAAAATCTGATTGGTCGGGTAAATGCTAGTGACAACTTCATTTGGCACACAGACTCACTCAAACGCCACCGACCACTCCATACTAAAGTGTTCCTCAAGGTGCACTCAACATGAAATTGACAATCTTTACAAGGTCATATCTCGGAGCTCATGCGAGGTATCATCAAACCGTCAAGTGCTACAGGACCATGTTTCCAAGGCCTACAATAACCTATCTCATTTTTTGGAGATTCAAATTCGTTTAAATTTGGAAACACAATCTTGATTGATGTCAAGACTCGCAATGTTCCTCAGTTGAAATGAGCAACATTTTGTATCTTTCAAACCGTCGGTCGTAGCATCGAACCATCTATGCCAACAACTCTGATTGGTAGCATAAACACTATTAGTAACCTCATTTGGCACACAGAATCACTCGAACATTGCCAACCACTCCGGACTAAAGTGTCCCTCAAGCTACACTCAACATGAAATCAGTGATCTTTACGGGGTCATCTCTCAAAGCTCGTGTGAGGTATCATTGAACCATTGGATGCCATAGGACCATGTTGTCGAGGCCTACAACAACCTATCTTAATTTTAAGAAATTCAAATTCATTTAAATTTAGAAACACAATCTTAATTGATGTCAAAACTCGTAGTGTTCCTTAGTTGAATTGAGCAACATTGCGTATCTTTCAAACCATCATTTGTAGCATCAAACCGTCTACACCATCATTTTAAAGCACTTTAGATTTAGTTACTAATTGATGGGGAGGTTAGGATAGACTAGCTAGTCTATGCCTCTGATCTTCAATCAGAATCCTAGTGTTCTCCTGACACCTATGAAGGTCTATAGGATTCCCCTCTCATCAAAGGATCCCCTGACCTAGCCTAACCTGACCACCAAATATAGCTTCACCATCTTGCAACCTATCAAGCACTGCTTCCTAGCACCATCCCTTACATAGGCTTATAAGGGTTTATTAGGATTCAACACCTTCCTAAGCTCTGATAGAGAAATTGATGAGTTTTAGGAAGCTTTTAGGACATTTAAAGCATCACCAAAGTATTTGTGAGGATGGGTTATCACCTGATTGTGTAGTTCCTTCACAAATCAAGGCTACTAGAAAGTGCTCAATTAGGCCTCCCTCCGGCTTTCTAGGACTTTTAAGCACTTTCCTACACTGAATCAAAATTCTTTTTCTAAAGGAACTTCACTACAAATGCATAACCCTCAAATATTTTTGGGGTCTTGGGCCTCCATCTGTTCGTTCAACGCTTCTTCCAAGAATGAGGGTTTTTAGTGCTTTTGGAGCCTCACAGAGTCACAGGTCTTCTTGGCTTTCTTCAACACCTTTCTTGGATTACTCAGGGTCTCTCCTCCATAGCATAGGACCTTCATACATGCCCCTTGGCTCCCTCCAAAGGGCTCTCCTTGAAACTCTTTCCTCTGTCTTCTAGAGCACTTGTAATGCTGACCGCTCCGAACCGGGCATTTCCTTAGCTCGCCTAGGGCTTGGTCAAAAAAATAGATGCACACACACTCGAGGGCCCTGCTAACATATTTATATAGGGTAGGGTCTTTACTTCTAGATTCCAAAGTTCCATGGTGTGGCCATGGTGGAAACAGGAGTAACAGCCCTACATTTCACAATCTCTCCAAACTGGCAAAGAGTTGTCTAGAACAGAGAAATGAACAAAAATAAATACAAAACTTGAAAGAACTAAACTACACACATGCACATGAAAGATTAAACACTATTAACAACATTCCCTACAAAGATTCATCAAACTTCTTCCTATTCACATCCAATCAAGCCAAATGGCATTAACTGTTACACCGAAATTCTCAGTTCAGACTGGTCTTTCCGTACAGAACAGTACAAAATGATATCCAACCTCTATATTAGGGTTTTTCAGGTCATATATAACCTTCTCCTTGGGATGAGTGTTAGGTTAGGGCTTTTAGCCACTTAGGAAAAGGTTAGAAACTTCAAAGGAAAAGTTGCTAAGCAACTTTTGAGAAACTTTTAGTTGCTTGAGCAATTTTTGCTCCTACACACCAAAGACCAATTTTTAGGTCCTCCTAAGGCACATGTGCTCATATCTCAACCAAACACCTGACCCTAGACTCCTACTAACATGGAAGATCAATGACCTCAGGATGACATCATTCCCTGAGTCATTGTGCCATTTACATCAAGAACCAACTGAAGTTCTAGGTCCTAGCCTAGGCCTAGACACACACACACTGATCCAAGCTCTTATTTTAATTACATGCTTCATTTTTAAAGTTCAACACACACCAAAATGTGATGGTGGGAGCCCTTAGAAGGGTGCTCCTACACCATACTCCCCCTCAGCACAAACTAAGGCACTTTGGGGTCAAGAAGAGCCAGGTCAACTCCAAACTTCTTGAATTGTCCTTCCTCAATCCAAGTGGCTTCCGATTCAGGCTGATCCATCCATTTGATTAGATGCTCCATGTAAACTTGATGTCTATTATTTTTCTTCACTCTGGATTCTAATATCTTCTCTACTTTGGCTAGCTTCTTCTTGGGCATTGCATTGGTGTCTATGTCTTGCAGCACCTTTGGTGGATCCATACCTTGTTGTTTGATGTCTCCTTTGAACATGACCAGGTTTGCAACATTAAACACTGATGAAATGGCTAAGTCTGATGGCAAGTCCACCTTATAGGCGTTCTCTCCATATTTGGCTAAAATCTGACATGGGCCTACTCTCCTCATTTGTAGCTTGGTGGGCATGCCCTTCTGCATCCTTGCTTTGTTAATATGGACCATGACATAATCCCCAATCTGAAACTGTACTGCTTTCCTCTTTTCATCCACTTTATCTTTGAGTTTATGAGTGGACTCCATGATGGTTTTCTTCACTTGCTCTTGAACCTCCTTGATGGTTTGAGTGAAATCTTCAGCTTGTCCACTCTTCATCTCCATAGAACCTAAGTCCCTTAACTCACACACTCCTCTAGGGTGTCTTCCATATACAATCTCAAAAGGACTTCTTCCTGTGGTCCTATTTACACTGTCATTATAAGCATATTCGGCCTAAGATATAACAAGATCCCAAGTCTGGCCATACTCCTTTGTCAAACACCTTAGCAAGTTGCCAAGCACCCTGTTTATGACTTCAATTTGACCATCAATTTGAGGATGGTATGTTGAACTAAAAGAGAGATTAGTCCCCAACCTTTTCCAAAAGGTTTTCCAAAAGTGGCCCACGAACTTGCTATCCCTATCTAATACAATACTCAAAGGGAGTCCATGAATCCTAACTATCTCTTTGAAGAAGAGGTGTGCTACATAGCTTGCATCATGAGTAGTTCTACATGGAATGAAATGACTCATTTTAGAGAACTTGTCTACTACAACATAGATGCTATCCATACCTGATTTGGTTTTAGGGAGTCCAACCACAAAGTCCATGCTCACACACTCCCAAGGCCTATATGGAATTGGCAAATGTTGATAGAGTCTTGCATTGCTTGAACCTCCTTTAGCTCTTTGACATACTCCACATTGCTCTACATATCTTCTCACATCCCTTGCTAGCTTAGGCCAAAAGTAGTATCTTTGTACCAACTCCAATGTCTTATTTATGCCAAAATGTCCACTTAGACTACCATTATGCTTCTCTTAGATTAGATTTTCTCTCATGGATCCTCTAGGTACACATAGTTGATTACCTTTAAACAAAAATCCATTTTGAAGGGTATAATCTGCAAACTCACCATGGAAATGGTTCTCAAATTCTTGGCACACCTTGTAGGTTTGTGAGAAGTCTTCATCTTCCTCATATAGGTCTTTGAAACCTACTATTCCAATGCTTTGCAGTTGTACTTCTTGGATAGTCAAAAGCTTTCTACTCAAGGCATCTACTACCTTGTTGAGCTGCCCCTTCTTGTGTTTGATTGTGACGGTAAAGGATTGGAGATACTCCATCCACTTCAAATGCCTATTGCTCAGCTTTTCCTGAGTATTTATATAGCTCAAAGCCTAATTATCAGTAAATACAACAAATTCTTTTGGCAAGAGGTAATGCCTCCACTTCTTGAGGGATTGTACTAATGCATACAATTCTAAGTCATAAGCTGAATACTTTTTCTTTGCCTCATTGAGTTTCTCACTGAAGAATGCCACAGGCTTTCCTTCTTGGCTCAATACACCCCCTACTACTACACCACTTCTATCACATTCAATTGTGAACAACTTATCAAAAGTAGGTAAGAGTAAGATAGGTTTGGTAGCTACCTCTTGCTTCAATGTTTGAAATGCTTTCTCAACTGCCTTAGTCCATTTGAACTTGGTTTTAAGTCCTCCCTTGATGGTTTCTAGCACTGGTGCACAAATCCCACTGAAGTTTCTCACAAACTTTCTATAAAATTGGGCTAACCCATGAAAACTTCTAACTTCAGTCCCTATTTTAGGGGCAGGCCAATTCAAGATTGCCTCCACCTTGCTTGGGTCCATTTTCAAAGTACCCTTGGACACCACAAATCCCAAGTAAACTAGCTAATTGCTCCTCATGTAGCTTCTTCATAACCAGCCTCAAATGCTCAAGATGTTCTGCTTTGGTTTTGCTATAGATGAGTATATCATCTAGATACACCACTACAAATCTACATGTGAAGTCTTTCAAGACCTCATTCATCAACCTCATGAAGGTGCTTGGGGCATTGGTAAGCCCAAATGGCATTACAAGCCATTCATACAATCCATGTGTGGTTTTAAAAGCAGTCTTCCACTCATCACCCTCCTTGATTCTAATTTGGTGATAACCACTTTTTAGATCCAACTTAGTGAAATACATAGCACCTCCTAAGAAATCCATCAAATCTTCTATTTTTGGAATTGGGAACCTATACCTAATAGTGATCCTGTTGATAGCCCTTGAATATGTGCAAAGTCTCCACTTTCCTCCTTTCTTGGATGCTAAGACCACTGGGACTGCACATGGGCTAATGCTTTTCTTGATCAGCCCTTGATCCAATAATTCTTGCACTTGTCTTGCCACTTACTTATTCTAGTTAGGGGTAATCTTGTAGGCTTCTTTGTTAGGCAGAGATGCACCAGGTACAAAGTCTATTTGATGACTTATGGCCCTTCTTGGAGGTATTGTTGCAGGGGTTCCATCACTCACAATGTCTCTGAATTCTTCTAACATTTACTGCACTTCTAATGGTGTTTCTGCCTACAACTTCTTGTCATCCTCCTTTGGCTTCACCATGATAGCACATCCTATTGTCTCCTCATCATGTAGTGCATGTAGGAACTCCTTACCACTTCCAAGCAACACACTAGATGTTTTAGAAGTCTCTTCTTCATTCTCTATTATGGACTGAATCTTGAATGTTCTTCCATCTTTCTTGAAAGAAATGGAGTTCTCTTCTCCATCATAGATCACCTTCCTATCAAATTGCCAGGGTCTTCCCAATAAGAGATGGCATGCATCCATGGGCAGGACATCACAAAGAACTTTTTCCTTATAGCCTCCAATTGAAAACTCCACCCATGTCTGCTCATTTACTAGCACACTCTGCTCCTGATTCAACCAAGTCACCTTGTAGGGGTTTGCATGGGGAACCTTTGTGAGTTTGAGCTTCTTTGCTGCTTCCTCTGCTATGATGTTATCAGTGGACCCTGAATCCACTATAACTTTGCAAACTTTGCCTTGTATCTTGCATCTGACTCTAAAAAGAGCCCTCCTCTGCTTGGGTTCACCTTGGTTAGGTTGCCTTATGAGTACTCTTCTAAACATTAAGTTTTCACCCATTTCTGATTCTAGTTTGCTGACCTCATTGGCACATGAGCTACTGCTATCTTCTTGGGTATAGGCTACCCTCTTTTCATTGCTTGAGTTTGATGGCTTGTCAGGACACCTATAAGCAGGGTGCCCAAGCTGTCCACATTGATAACATTTCATTGTGGCAAAGTAGGAGCTACTTCTTCCTGCACCTCTTCCTCTATTTCCCTGAGAACCTCTTCCTCTACTAAAAGATCCTCTTGTGCTAGGATCTGAACTTTTTTCTAGAACTCTACTCTCCCCTTGGCTTCTTGAGTCACCACCTCTTCCACTAGAACCTCCTCTTTGACCCCCTCTAGAGTCTCTACCTCTGCCTCTATTCTTTAAGTTAGGTTCCTGCTTCCTTCTTTGCTTATCTTCAAGTTTTTGTGCCATATGTTGACACCCAAGAACTGTGGTGGGAGTGAAAAAACTCATCTCCTCTACTATGCTCCATTTCAGACCACGTAGGTACCTTGCCACCTTGATGCTCTCCTCCTCCTTAACTTTAGATCTCAAGCTCAACTTGTGAAACTCTTCAGTGTAGCTGGCTACATCCATCTCCTTTTGTCTGAGGTTCAATCTTCTCCTATGATGTTGGATCTCATAATCTACAGGTAAGTATGCTTCCCTCACTTTGTTGACCATTGCTTTCCAATTGGAGATGGGTTCTTTCCCTCTTTCTCCCTTT
The DNA here is from genome assembly GCA_027943335.1 of Chamaecyparis obtusa. Lineage (NCBI taxonomy): Eukaryota > Viridiplantae > Streptophyta > Pinopsida > Cupressales > Cupressaceae > Chamaecyparis > Chamaecyparis obtusa. Next base: position 410,592 of record BSBK01002580.1, on the reverse strand, counting down.
CTTCTTGCAGGTAGTTCCACTAGGTTAGAGCTTGACCTCTCAACCTAGATTTGGCCACTTTGACCTTTTGTGCCTCTAAGATCTCTTCACATTTGAAGTGATTCTCCATGCTTTCAATCCATTGCATCACAAGCTCTGTATCCATCCTGCCGGTAAGTAATGGGACACCCTCAAGTGCCTTGCCGGTGATAGCCTTCAAAGCTTTAAGAAATTGCTCATCTTGGGTTGGAGGATCAAGTGTAGGCACATCATCATCAATGGTCTTCTCTTTCTCTTTGGCATCCTACTCCTCCATCCTATCTTTCACCTTATTTTCCTTTTCTTGGACATCATCCAAGAGTTGTTCCATTTGCATCAATCTTTCTTGCAGGAGTCTATTAGCTTCCTCCTGATCTTCTACCTTCTTGGCAAGCTCTGCATTAGTCACATTTGCTTCTTGTGGGATGATCCAATTGACTCTTCTGAAGGTTGAAACATCCACTTTCCACTTCCCAAGCCTTAAGAGGCTCTGATACCAATCTGATGGAAAGGTTAGGATAGAATAGCTAGTCTATGCCTCTGATCTTCAATTAGAATCCTAGTGTTCTTCGGAAACCTATGAAGGTCTGTAGGATTCCCCTCTCATCAAAGGATCCCCTGACCTAGCCTAACCTGACCACCAAGTATAGCTTCACCATCTTGCAACCTATCAAGCACTGCTTCCTAGCACCATCGCTTACATAGGCTTATAAGGGTCTTATTAGGGTTCAACACTTTCCTAAGCTCTGACAGAGAAATTGATGAGTTTCAGGAAGGTTTTAGGACATTTAAAGCATCACCAAAGTATTTGTGAGGATGGATTATCACCCGATTGTGTAGTTCCTTCACAAATCAGGGCTACTAGAAAGTGCCCAATTAGGCCTCCCTCCGGCTTTCTAGGACTTTTAACCACTTTCCTGCACTGAATCAAAATTCTTGTTCACTACAAATGCATAACCCTCAAATATTTTTAGGGTCTTGGGCCTCCATCTGTCCGTACAATGCTTCTTCCAAGAATGAGGGTTTTTAGTGCTTTTGGAGCCTTACAGAGTCACAGGTATTCTTGGCTTTCTACAACACCTTTCTTGGATCACTTAGGGTCTCTCCTCCATAGCATAGGACCTTCATACATGCCCCTTGGCTCCCTCCAAATGGATCTCCTTGAAACTCTTTCCTATGTCTTCTAGAGCACTTGTAATGCTGACCACTCCTAATCGGGCATTGCCTTAGCTCGCCTAGGGCTTGGTCAAACAAATAGATGCACACACACTCCAGGGCCCTGCTGACATATTTATATAGGGTAGGGTCTGTACTTCTAGATTCCAAAGTTCCATGGTGTGGCCACGGTGGAAACAGGAGTAACAGCCCTACATTTCACAATCTCTCCAAACTTGCAGAGATTTGTCTAGAACAGATAAATGAACAAAACTAAATACAAAACTTGAAAGAACTAAACTACACACATGCACATGAAAGATTAAACACTATTACTAATGTTACCTACAAAGATTCATCAAACTTCTTCCTATTCACATCCAATCAAGCCAAATAGCACTGACTGTTACACCAAAATTCTCAGTTCAAACTGGTCTTTCCATATAGAACCGTACAAAATGATATCCAACCTCTATATAAGGGTTTGTCAGGTCATATATAACCTTCTCCTCGAGATGAGTGTTAGGTTAGGGCTTTTAGCCACTTAGGAAAAGGTTAGAAACTTCAAAGGAAAAGTTGCTAAGCAACTTTTAGTTGCTTGAGCAATTTTTGCTCCTACACACCAAAGACCAATTTTTAGGTCCTCCTAAGGCACACATGTGCTTATACCTCAACCAAACACCTGACCCTAGACTCCTACTAACATGGAAGATCAATGACCTCAGGATGACATCATGCCCTAAGTCATTGTGCCATTTACATCAAGAACCAACTGAAGTTCTAGGTCTTAGCCTAGGCCTAGACACACACACACACTGAGCCAAGCTCTTATTTTAATTACATGCTTCATTTCTAAAGTTCAACACACACCAAAATGTGATGGTGGGAGCCCTTAGAAGGGTGCTCCTACACCACTAACCCTTTTGAGTGCATTCTATGTGGTTTTCTTGTAGTAGCAGTGGGTTTGTACATCGAAGAGAGGATTGACGCAAGGGAGGATAGGGAGAGGGCCAAAAGCACACCCTAACTGGATCCACCTTGTAGAAGAACATGCGAAAGTGACAACACACAAGTGAGAGAGAGAATGCAGATCAAATTTCATATATTTGTTCCAATTGATCCATACATGTCAGGCTGTAAGGTCTTCTCAGTTTAGGCCAGATATTACAATTCAAGTACAGAAGTCCTCCAACATGCGAGGATCTGAAACAATCTTCTAACTTCCAGCTTCTATCAAAACTTACTTCCCCCAAAAACTCCTTCCTAAACTCTAACCTAGCAACTATATTTATACAAGAGGCTACCGAGCCAAGTCGGCCTTCAAATCCACCATCAACGAAAGGAATGACCAGATCTAGGTCCACACGCTTCCCAATGATAGATACCAGCATTAAATCCACAACCAAAATTAATTGCAAGAGTTAGCCTCAACAGAAATCCAAAATAAACAACTCGGTAAGAAAAGATAACCGAGCGCCACACAAGCATCACCGAGTGCCAGGGAAATAACCGAGCACCAAATAGATAACCGACCAACCCCAATAAACAAAGGAAACCGAACAACACAGGAAAACTTCAAACATCTTTTTGGTGACACAGGATTGCCGAAGACTCGAGATGCTCCTGCATCAAGGATGAATTAGTTGGATTCATCCACTTTCTGTGGTTACTATGGCTATGGGATGGATCCAACACTTGTATATTATGTAATTGGCCCTTATTATGTAGGAGTTTAATAAATATGCAGGGTAATTACCAAATTGTGCAAGTTGACAGGGTGAAAGGTGCATGAAGTAAGGGACACGGGTGTAGCAAGATTTTGGGTTGAATGAGAGGGTATTTTTCCTTTGAAACATGTTAGGACATGTTGAGGACATGGTGTAGGATCAAAGAGTGGATCCCAAAAGTGAGTCTTAATCCATTTGTGAGAAAGTCCTAGTTGTAGCTTGAGATGGTGAGGGATTGTGAGTTGGGGTATGTGCAGAGGGTCCGTGGTGTAAAGGATGTCAAAATCCTTGGTTTTACTTCATTTCAAGAGACTGTAGTAAGTGGCAAGGTTAGGGGATACAACCATGATAGGGTTGCTTTGTAAAATGGGGCTATTAGGCCTAGACATGAAAATGGAGCAACATTTTTTGGAGGAGAATTTCTGAAACAAGTGGTTTTGGTTTCAACACATGTTTAATAAATTGGAAAATGGTATTTGGATCCCTAATTTGTTTGGGAAGTCATTTGAAATAATTTGGAAAAATATGCAAATTTATCGCTGGATAGGGCTAGTAGGATAGGTCTAAAGAGAGCATTTTGGTTATGGGAAGATAACCACTGAAGATTATGAGTTTGAATATGGGAGATGAGATGTTTGGAGTATTTTAAGAACCTTTAAAGATTTTGGAACACCCATCAAGAGATTCAAGGGTGCTTGAATGGTTAGTTTGAGAAAAATCATGGAACATGAAGTATGGTTGAGCGATTAGGTATGAATATGTGGGAGAGAATCTAAAGTTGTGGAGTCTAGTGGGTTGCAAGATGTTGAGTTTGACCTCTGATAGGTCTAGTATGTGGGTTGGGTCTTGGAGTTAATCCTTGGTTCAAGGAAAGATTAGAGTGTTGTTGCAAAACAAAGGAGAAATATGATATTCTCCTATGAAGATTACAAATCCACCACTAGCCTATGCATCAAAATGAAACATACATATTCTAATAAAGTATAAATCATACAATAAAAATATACATCGATAAACATACAAGCATAACAACAAGGCATAGGAATTTTACAAAGCATAAGACATCCACATAAACATAAATTTGTATACATCAATACACCTGACACATGAATTGCATACCTAAAACATAAACTATATATATTCGTAGGGCATGAAGCCAAATATATATGTCCAATAATGTCATACATGGAATATATCCAATATAGTTAAACTGGCTTCCTCAATGCCAAATGGATGTACAACATGTCACTTATACAATATACAAAAATATGTCCACTAATTCCATATAGGAATACAATCTATATCCATAATCTAGTCCTTTTCTGCAAGGGGAAGAAAACAAATCCTGAGTTGTCTTTGATCGTCGCATCAATGGAGATGAAGTGGATGTTGTAATCTTCCGAGTGCACTCACTAGTCCTCTTGTCTAGACTCTTCTGCAACTCGAGGTGATAATATATATATATATATATATATATATATATATATATATATATATATATATATATATATATATATATATATATATATATATATATATATATATATATATATATATATATATAAGCATCAATAACTAATATACATCAAAATTGAATTATACAATGACATAAAATAGAATATTCGCTTACCACTAGCAAATAGTCACTATGTACATTCACTGAAGGCGCATGCTGACGATATGGAGTAATAAGTCCCTACAACAATTATCAAAATAATAATTAAAATACATACATGAATATCATTAAAAATTTTAATACAATTATTAAAATAACAATTAAAATTAAGTGTTCTCTTTCATACCTTAGTTAGTGCTTCAAAACTAGCTACTGTTGCAGCTACTCCATGATCCAAAGTATCACGAACAAAAAGAGGAGTCTCTGATGTCAATAACTAAAAATGAAACAAAAAAAGTATTACATATTTATCAAGATTACATATATTTTTTACAACCCTACTAATGAATAAATGGTACCTCTGTGAAGGTTCCACCACATCCTTTAGTGTGTGGTGTCGATGTCAAAGCTCCAATATTAAACTAGTGCACATGTACATGGCAATTTATAAGACAATCATTCATCTAAGAACATAAGTTACTGACATTTTAATTATAATGCATTATTACATATATAATTGTAGACTCAATGATGATGTCACAAAGCTAGGTGAAGGAATGTGATCATGACCACTTTGCCTCTAGATTTTGATCATAATTTGTGTAGTAATTTAGTTATTCATTCATTTATTAATTAAATATAATCAAGTAAATAAAATTAACAAGCAAATAAAGATACCTCAAGGAAAGTGGCACGATGCCCTTCGTTGTCTATTGTGAATGTCGATGGTCCACCAGTGAACTAATGCACATGCACAATAAGTTATGATATAATCATTCATATAACTACATAATAATCAAATATATTGATTAAAATTCTTTATTCGATACATACTTGTGAAGTTGACAATGAAGTGTAGAAGGGGACTGGAGGATCATTGTCATTGCCACTGACACTCTTGCTTTGAATTTTGATCATAATCAATAGATACTAAATTAATTAATATTTTTTTATAAATGAAATATGATCAAATAAATTTAATGAACTTGCAAATATTTACATATGTGTCAATGCTAAATGTCATATTTAGAAAATCATCGGTCATCATTCCATGATCCTCTTCCTCTTTCTCGATAGTACCAAATGGGCACAAGAATCCACATGACCAACAAATATTCCCCCTCGAAGACTGATCATGGTGACCCTCAACTAAAGGAGTGACACACTGAATGAGAGTCTCTGTTAGAGCACTAATCGTGCCTAGTGTGTCCACATCTACATGTTCCTTCACAATGGAAGGAATACTAACATGATCCATCTATGGCTTGCCAATATAGGAACCCTAGGTGCGTTAGGGTCACGATGTACCCCTGCTCTATCAAATGATGACCCCCCTCCCTCTACCTTGAGAATCTAGAAAGTAGAATAATTTGGCACCTCTTTGAGTACAGACTCGCAATAAAGTTTCCTCAAGAAATATTTATGAACCTCATGATTGTTACAGGGAGGGGAATCAAAGATCATCCACCATCTCTCCCCAAAGTTGTTTTTTATGACTTCATTCAAGCACCAATGAATTGGGAACCTCTTTGTTGTAGTTCTAAGAGTATCGTTTCCCCCTGGCTTTTTAAAGAGTTTGTAAATGTCATCTTTTGTGATTTTTTTCTTTTTTATGTCCTCATATGACAATTTATCTGCATAATATTATTTTGGTTCTTCTCTTTTATCATGTCATAAATTAAGTTGCCCACTAACAGAGCCTACGTGGGTCAAGATTGATTCCAATAATTTTGCAAGTCTTTCCCTTCCAGGATTTGAAGCAATAGAATCTTTTAACCTCCTAATTAGAGATTCTAATTCTATTTTCCCTCTTTCAATTTGGTTGATCAAATTTTCTTGTGTTCCAGGAGGAGGTTTCTCGATTGGTGGAGGCGGTTGAGGTTCATTTTCTTCGTTATTTTCTTCATTCATTTGTTCATGAGGAGAAGATGGAGGGTTTGGTTGAGGGTTTTCTTCAGGGAGATCATTTCTTCTTGGCAATTAAAAGAAAATCAATTTTAAAATCTTAATTAAACTTAAAATCTAAGAAAATAAATTTTGACCAAAAAAATTGCTTCAAAATTGAAATTTCAATACAAATAAGAGGCACGAGCTATAAAAACACTTACCTCTTCTTCCTATTTGAACTTGACAACGTAGTGGAGCCATTTTTTATCTAATTTGATGAATCAAACAAAAAAAATGCTTTGCCTACGCGGTATGGAAAGCTCTCCTTGGCTGCAAACACCAGGTTTATGGGAGAAGAATGTGTCTTTGAAAGGCAAAAAAATATTTTATAGCTTTTACAAAGTGTGTGCGCGCTATAGTGCACACGCGCTATGTTTTGAATTGCCCAAGCTTAAGGCTTGGGAAACCCAAGCCATAGCGCATGAGTGCTTTAGTGCATACGCACTATGGTTGTTGGGGGGGCAAAAAGGAATGTGGCACCTTTTTGGTCCACCATCTTTGTGCATATACCCAAAAATGAACTAGAATAGCATCTGTTATGCCAAAGTAGCTCCAATTGAAGCTCGTAGTAGTAATCACATAATCTCCACTTAATTAGTCATCACATATTATCTCTACATCATCCATATCAGTTCACAACTCAAAACCTTCATATATATATATATATATATATATATATATATATATATATATATATATATATATCTGATCAACTTAATTTCTTTGTCGGCTCACAAATTATTCTCAAAACATGTCTTTACAGTTCATTCACAGCAAAAAGATATCATGAGGCCATACACACACTAAGATAGGTGAGGACCTATAATGAATCATAAATCACATCACAAAAATAACTTATGTTAATATCCCAATTGTTGTGTCTATTCAAGTGTCATATTTTCACTGCATATTGTGCTTGCATACCTTCAGAAGCAAGTAACTATGTCCAAACAAAACCAAAACTCAAACGATCACAACAAAAGCTTTATTGTATCCCATATAACATATATTTATGCTTGCAGACCATAAAGATAAGTATCGTATGCTCACTGACCAAAATAGTATGACTGTATTATAGAAATTGTCTTTGTACTTAGACATTTTTCACTTATCTGATTACCAAAAACTTGTTTCCACTTTAGGCGACCATCATAGAGGTATGTGTTGCTAGAAATGACAACATATAAATCTTCATGAACTGCTCACTTGCCAACACCCATGTCTACAGAAGAAGAAAGCGGTCGCGAGTTCTAATCTATGCTAGGATATAGAGAGAAGGATTTTCCAAAATGGGCCACATAATCTCCACTACCATGTGCTTCCACACTATTCTCCTCATCTCCAGGCCGCACAACAATTTGGGCTTCTTGACCCTCTTCTTGGCTAATAAGCAAGCCTCTTCTCTTGGGTGCAACACCTTCTGTTATAATAATAGTATTACCTTTTGCACCGGCCGTGTCTTCCATCATGCTAGCCACAACATCTTCTACCCCTTCATCTTTTGTGCCTCTGTTATACTCATAGTAAATAATATTATCAGACTCTGCAAACTACACCTTTCATGTCCAATCATCCACTACCTGAGGTGCTAAATTCTCAAACCAGTACTCATCATTGGGGCCCTATCAATTCCTCTTATGTGATCACTACCAGATTCCAACATTCTTATGAACTCCTCCATAACCGAATTGATTTCAGCGTCCAATTCATTCAAAAAATTCCTCCCAGTAGCCCAAAAGTCACACAAAGGCGAATATTTGAAAGGATAAACAACTCCCACTTCATCATGACTTTCTCAAGAGCCATAGGACATAGATATGAGAGCTCAAACCCAATCAGCCATATTTGATTCATCTATTTTCTTGGAAATTCTTCAGGATTGCAAAACAGCTATTGTACCATAGCTCTGATAACAATTGTTGATTTCGAACTCAAAAGAGAAATGCAGAAAACAGAGTAAAATAAGATCAGAACGACAACACAGAAAACAAAGAGAGGACAAACAATTTATAGTGGTTCACCTTCTAAGGCTACATCCACTTTCAAGCCGGAATTCTCAGTTTTATTATATCTCTCAATACAATAAAATAGTGCAGATATAAAAATGGCAATCAATTTAAACACTATGGTGAGTCTTCCACAAACAGAATGTGGAAGATCTAGAGTTTTTTAGTTACAACAAAAACCGTTGAGGGAATTGATTCCTACCAGAGTACTGGCGGTGCATGTCAGATAATGACAGTCCCAATTAACAGGCGTTACATAGAATGGTTGGGCTTCATATCCCCAATATATTGAGCTTGGAAATTATATCAAGACTTCCTTGTTGTATACATCAGCAGAATTACTAAATGTGGGTGGAAAGATATATGGAAGTTCAACGCACAAAGATTTTCACGTTGTTGACCTTGCGCAACAGGATTTTAACAAGGGACAACTTGATCAAAGAGGAAAAGGAGGACCAAGCATCTGCTTCCTCTGCAGAGAATAGACCGAAAACATTCAATCTATCACATGCGGGTTTCATGTCACTTCACAAAAGAATTCTGATACGCTGCTCAATCCATTATCAGTTGCCCATTTTGGGAGGGATGTTCTTAATTCGAGGCTAGAGGAACGGACCGTACCTTGATTGAAATGTATGAGTTTTTGTAAATTGTTCTTAATTTCTTTTTGCCGCCATGGTACCATTTTATTTCCTTCTTTGAGATGAGTCCTCTGTTGAGGCATTACGTCAAACGGTTTGTAGATGGTCTATGACTGCAGATTCCATATGCGTACATCATGATGCCTGCCATCAAAGGACTTTCTTTATGCGCCTCTGGCGGATGTCCATTAACTATTTGAAAGTTTCAAGTTTGGTGTGGGGAGGCGCTGGTGAAGGTTGTGGAATTCAGTTTCACTACAGCCGATTACATTATATCAGCGGCTATCCTCCTGATAAAACGCACTACAAATATTTAAAAAAATTCAGATTTATGAAAATGCAGAGTTTTTTTCTAAAAAATTTTTGTTGTTTTTGATTTAAAACAGTCAGAAACAGATGCTAAAATTTTCATAAAAATCTGTAGTGTTTTCGGATTTTTCAAATTTGGTCAATAGTACATTCTATCTGGAGAATAGCGGCATCCCTTTCAAAGAGTCATTTTGCTGCTAATTTTGCCCTTGTTGTATTGTGAGAATATCTTTTTGAGGTGATTTGTTTAAAATTTGGGCATGTATCAATTCAAAACTTTGAGAGCTTTCTTGCAAACAGTTATGGGTTTTTGAAACAGGTTAAGCTTTTGGAATATATAGCCTTATAGGTAAGGTTTTGTAGCAGCTTTAACCAAAAAAAAAAATGTTAAGGTTTGAGGTTAGAAAATGAGAAAAGTTAAGGTTTTGATCTTTTTGTATGAGAGTTAAGGTTTTGATCACAAAGATGTAAGAGGTTGAGTTTGAGGTTAAAAACACGTAAAAGTTAGGCTCCGTTTGTTTGCAGGAATTGGATCGGAATTGGTGGCGACACTTCTCGATTTCCATGAAATCCGTTGTTTGGTTCCTTAATTTGCAATTCGGGTTATGTGGGGCAAAACTTGGTTTAGGTCCTAAAACCAGCGGCACTATTTTCCCAGCCAGGAGGTGGAATTTGTTTTCATATTCCGGTTTTGGTAATTTTTGAACCAAATTTAATAATTTCGTCGGATCCATGTTTGGCCGTCAGGTCTATGTCCGTTATTCATTTTTGCAGACTCGATATTAGGGGATGATCGATATTCATCCACACCTGTCTCACACAATCAAACAACTCTTCGGTTGCTGTTAAACTGCTAAGTAGTTTACCCATCACATCAAATGAAGTTTGATCTTCCTAAGTAATATCGAATTCTTCGTGTCAAATATGAAAGGAAATTTTAAGGCAATGTGAGAAGCGGTTTGCCCTGGGCGGCCATAAGAATAAGGTGATTGTGAGCAAGGGCATAGGTATCCACTCTGAAGAGTAGATCTCCGTTAGAATCAAAGACAGTCAAACCCTCACCAGAAAATAACAACGACTTGTTCCAAATCATGAATGTTGTGGCCGTTTCAGAGCAAAATTGTTGATCCACAACAGTTTTCCCGGATAAATATAGTAATTGTGGGGTAAAAGCACAATCGAGTGTCACCTTTTGGGCTAACTCAATTCACTCGGCCCAGTTAAACTCGGCCCAGTTAGACTCGGCTGAGTCCAACATGGCCAAGTACACGTAGGTGCCACACGGCGCTGAATGGCGTCTATGTGGCCCATTGGACTGGGCCGAGTGGTACTCGGCCGAGTCGGACTCAGCCGAGTCTAAATAATATTTTTAATATAAAAAAAATCACAAACCACTCATTTGCACACTATTAGGCTATTTGAGTGGGGCCGACCCCCTAGGGGGACTCGGCCGAGTCAGACTCGGCCCAGTCAGACTCGGCCGAGTCTACTTAGGTGGCATGCCATGTTGGCAGCCAAACCACCAAAAATACAAAAAAACTAAAATTTTGCACTTTTGTTGTTCCTTTCTTAGATCAAAATAGAAAATGTTAAAAAACTAAAAGTACCCTTTTCTAGATCTCGGAAGTACGATTCTGGACATATAAATTTTATATTGTTTCATCTACAAAATGTTAAACAAATTTGCTAAAAACTACATGTAGGTATATTAAACTTTGAGAAGATGTTGATTCAGAAAATATAGAAAAATACTAAATCAATTCAAAAAAAATTTAAAATTATATATGGCACTAGAGGAGAGAGTCCTCTTCAAGAATGTATAATTTATTTGGTTTTTGGTATAGTTTTGATAGGGTAAAAGTGACGGGAAACAAAAACTATTGATTTCAGGTAAGGTCGACTTTCAATACTTATAACGGGTAAACTATAGATTGAAAAAACTTCTTTCTTTTTTCCTACACTAGATATACATGTCATCTAAAACATATTCTGAAATTGGAGGGAAAAAAAATGTTTTACTTATAATCATTTGACGGGAAGTGAACTCCCTTATTTGTAGTATTTTCAGGATATGAAAAATAGACCTAAAAAATTAAAAAAACATATTAATTTTTGCTCAAATTAATTTTTAAAAATTATAGGCATAAAATTCATCCTATTTTACACATTTCATTAGTTTACATCATCTTCAAATTCTCAACAGAAATGTGACTTTTATGCCCTTGAAGTTTTTTAGTTTTTGTGTTGTTAGCCTCTTCCTTTGTAAAAGGGTGACAGCTTATTGTGCTTTTACCCTGCGAACATTTTAGGGACATTTTCTTCCAAAACAGTTACAAACTAGAGAAGCTAGGGTTTGTACAAGGGAAAATTTGCAGATTCACAATTTCTCAATCCTAATTCCAATTTCGAAAATGGCAACCAAACGGTCTAAGTTTATCTTCCGAATACACAAAACCGGAATTTCAAAACCTGATTTTATTTTGAGATAATCAGGTTTTGACTCAAATTCCAATTTTGCAAACAAATGGGGTTAGTGTTTGGAGTTAGAGAATACAAAAAGTTAAGATTGAGGACTCCAAACACATGAAAGTTAGTGTTTGAGGTTTGGAAAGCATGAAAGTTAAGATTTAATATATTTTCATGTGAAAAAAAGGTTAAAGACTTAAAATTTTAAAAAAATTGGCCCCCCTTTAAGACTCAAGGCAACATGATACATACCCAACAACATTATCATTGTTTGGGAAGGAATGTAATGGCCTAACATTCTCAAAAGTATACAATATTCATTAAAATTGACTTCACTAAGGCTTACAATTGCATTGAATAGCCTTTTGTTTTTTATATGCTTCAAGCACTTTGATTCAAACTCCATTTTTATTCATAAGTTCAAATGATATTCACCAATTGTGTCTCAACTTAAATCACCATAAATGACCAACAATCTAAGCCTTTAGGATTTTCTAGTCTCGAGGCTAGATATCTCCTTTAGGTCCACTTTATGTGTTTTCTATTAATGGATTTGGCTATCTTTTGGCCCATATAGTCTCTCAAATTTTGACTAAAGGCGTTGTCTTTCCTAATTAATCTACTTAGCTAGTCATTGTGGATTATGTTGCTGATTCTTTTCTCACTATTCTTAAGGATGATAATAGTATCAAACAAGCTCTTCTCTACCATCATATATTCTACTAAGACTTTGGCTTGAGTATTCAATAAGAAAGACAATATTATAGGCAATCTTTTTCTTAACAAACCTAGATGGGTGTGCTCTTTCACTCAAAAATAGATTGAGGATAGGGAAATATTCCATTATTGGGAATTATCTTTGTCTTTTAATCATTGTCTAATGATTGCAACGAGATTTCATTTCTAGGATTTAAAAAATATGAGTTATTGAACCAATAAGCCTCTCTTCTTGCTAGATCCCTTACAACACCACCTATTTTAAAGTTGAGAAGATCCTTAGGCATTTTCTATGGACCTCTATGATTGGGATCAAAGGCTTTCATCATATTTCTTGTCATTTTTGTTGTCTCTCTCATGATGCTAGTGACTTAGGGGTTCTTTCAATATATCCTGACATGACATTGCTCTCTATGCTAAATGGACTATCTAATCTCTAGAAGGCAACGATGCCTAGATATTTCTTATCATACATTCTATTTCTCTAAGAGTTCCTAAGAGATATCCAACTTGGAAAGGCTTTGGTTTCTAAGCTCTTATCATCATGAGGGAGCCTATTCAAATTAAAGACACTTTTGTTATATTAAGAGCATTTGGAAGCCCTAGGGTTCTATTAAGTCCTAGTTTATTTAAGCTAGCAATGGCTTCAAAATTAATCCATCAACAATCTCTTTGGTGGTCTCTAGTTCTATCCAATCAAGGTTATCCTCTTCCCAAGGTCCATTTGGTTGATGAGCTTTGAACTTTTTTAATATAGGAACCCAAACTCTTCCCAATCTCCTTGTCAAAACTAACAAGAATTTTCTCTCTTGACTTGAAGCCAAGCTAAGACTTTAATTATCCAATCGAGATCAAGAGACCTTTAAGACTAATTTTAGATTCTTAATGCCATCCCTCCTTGCACGGTTCAAAAGATTGGAGTTAGGTAGTGCAAGTCTTGGTGGAAACATTGGAAATGGTGCATTATGCAACACCATTTTGAAATTATAAACCTTGCAAGGGATCTTGCAGCTCACACATCATCTTCTAATGACAAACCAATTAAACCAATTTTGGTGCCTCTAGTGTTCTCTTTGAACTTGGGATCAATGGTTCCAAATATTTTGGGTGGTTAATATTTAGCCTAAATTGGCTTATTTTGTGTAGTGCATTATTTACCAAGGTGATGTGCTTGGTTCTCATCTAAATCACCTAGGAGTTCTCAGCCTTTGTTGTCTTTTTGTGGACAATTTGAGTCTCTCAAGCATATTTCTCGATTATGCAATAAACATCAAGAAGGTTGGAATATGACACATGACTTCATTAAGTCTTTTAAGCTTGAACCTTTCACATAACATATAGTTTTGTTAGGCAATTGATCTAGTCTCCAATTACATTTTTCAAGATTTAGCTTGCTTTCAAGGTTAAAAATCCCTTCAATATTTGGAAAAATAGGAATTCAACTCTCTCTTTTTATTATTTGACTAATGCTCACTTTTTATCCATGAAAACTATGATTTGTTTTAATGTGCTTATGCAAATATAGGGGTATGGTCACAATGTTGTACTAGAAGTTGTGCATCTATTGGGGTTTCTTCACCACCAGGGTAATTCTCCTTACATAAATTCTAGTTCTACTCTTTGTGTCTTCTCCACCTTATGGGCACGAGTATAGTTATGAATTTATCTACGTGACGAAATCATGAATTCCATTCTCAAGACTTGCAAGTTTCCAAATTAATGTTGCTCATAAATGGTCTCAACCCTCTCAACCACCTTTTACGTCTTCTTATGGGCATGGTGATTTAAGTTGGTCAAATTATGGCATGTTATGTCACTTAGAGCTAGTGATTTTCTTTGTTCATACTTGGTAAGCTATAAAAGGTCAAGAGGAGGAGGTTGTTCATACTCGTTAGGAGCCTATTGAGGGCATTACTATCCCATTGGTATTAGGGAAAGTGATCCATGTCTACCAATTTTGCACTTACCACTTACCAGTTTTATTGATGTTTTATTCAATCAGACTCTACTCTTTATTAATGTTTTTTTTTTGTTTTTTTTAACTTAATCTTGCACAAATTCTAAGAATGAAACCTTCTACTACCCACCCTTTTTAAAATACTATGTCATTATATTTTTTATCGATAAATAATAATGTATCTTACCCATTAAACAAAATTGTACATTGTGAACTCTCATTTTTATTGTTCAAAAGAAAATAAAATTTCATAAAAATACCATATATGTGTAAGGTAAACTATTGATAGTATGATAGTACTATCCCATTGGTGTTAGAGAAAATAATCCTTCCTACTAATGTTACACTTGCCACTTACCAATTTATTTATGCTTATTGTTAATCAGAATCTACTCTTTGTTAATGTGTGCCTTTTGTTTCAACTTAATCTTAAGTAATTTCTAAGAGGGTTGCATTAAGTACCCACCTCTTACCAATTACGTATCATTATCATTTTATCAATAAAATAAAATAATATACGTTTTATTTATTTTGAAAAAAATATTCCTGATCATTATGAATGCTCATTTAGCATCCAAAAGAAACAAAATCAAAGGAAAATTACATACCTGCAAGGTGTCTTCTCTGTCACTGAGAGGACACTTTGTCAAACATTTAGCCGACACCGAACACATTCCCCCAAAAGGCACAAAGCTTGATGGTCGCCTGTTCGAATCCCAGGTAGGCCCAGCGATCCGAAATCAGGGTTACAACGATGAAAACAAACTTTCCAGATCGAGAAATACAAGGTAGCGACAAAGAAAAAGAGTAAAGATTAAATAGTACCTGTATCAGCGACTGAATCCATCTCAATCTAAATGCCAAACTTACATCTCAAGTCAGCCTCAATTTTTCATCTCAACATAGTAATTACTTTCTTACCATATCAAAATCTTTTAATATTATCAAATTTCTTCAAATTCTGTATAATTTTGTATCAAAATTTCAGAACACGCTCTATAATCCATCAGAACTTCAATCCTCTTAAATTTCTTCAAATTCTGTATAATTTCGTATCAAAATTTCAGAACACGCTCTACAATCCATCATAGCTTCAATCCTGTTGGAAATATGCATCCTCTGCTTGTCCTGTTTCTAAGCATAGTATATTTTGCCCAGAGTTCGAATCTTAGCAGGAGATCAGATACTGTGAATGTGGGTGCTCTGTTTGCAGAGAATTCTGTTCTTGGAAAGATGGCAAAGAAAGCAGTGGAGTTAGCAGTGGAGGATGTGAATGCAGATTTCAGTGTGCTCAATGGAACTCGGCTTGTGATGACATTCATGGATTCAAACTGCTCTACCTTTCTAGGCACATTTGCAGGTACACACCATTCCTCTGTTAAAGCCCCAAATTGGAAAGTTTTTTTTCTCAGTTTGAATGAGAATTTTCATTATTTAAAAGATTTTTTAGTTGGAATTCCTTCAGAATGTAATTTAATTTTCCTTCTTGCTTTCCTGCACTCCCATTATGTGCTGATCTGCTGTGCCCTGCTTATATGATCTCTTTATCTATTCTTGGGAAGAGATTTCCATCTTTTGTTAAAAATCCTCCCTAATAGTGTTGTAGGGAAAACAAATTCAATAGTTTAAATGGAGATGATAAATATTTCAATGCAATTAGATTCTAAATTAGAGTAAGATGAGATAGAAATAATTGGAAGAGGGATGATAAATTATTCAAAGCAATTAGATTTTAAATTGGTACATGGTACAAATTGAGGTTGATTAATGACTAATATCAGATTGAAATAATTGGAAGATTAATATAGGCCAAGGTTTGTTAGGGAACTAGTATGATGGTTTTGATTGTTGAGAAGTTGTGAGAGAGAATTGAAAGTTGAAATTGGAAATTGAATTTTGGGATTTGAAATTTATGATAATAGATTTTAATATTTTTGGTGTTTAGCATTAGATCACATTTACAATCGAGTCTATTTGTAATGACTACATCTAATTTATACGATTTTATCCAAAATTTAGATCACTGATATTTGTTTGGATTTGGGAAAGGGTAGTGCTAAGAAGTACTATTGGGAGCCTTTTGTGTCTAAATTGGAGAGCAATCTATTTTTTTCATGATTGTGAACCATCTAGATTTGATTTAATAACATTAAAACAACTAAAAAAAGAATGTATGATATTGATACACGAAATAAAATATAATTGATGCAAATTAAGATTTAGAATGTGTGATGAAATATGTTTTATAAATTGTTAATAATTAATTTTTTTCATGATGAAAATGAATTAAAAATGTTGTCTTTAAATATCTTAAACACGTCTCAAAACTTTTGAACTCTTATAAATAATTAAAATAATCATTTTTAAAATAAATATCTTTAAAAATATATATAACAAAACATAGATCAATACATTTCACACAAAACAACATAAAACATAAAGAAAAGTAAAATATACAATTTTTTGTTTTACAAATATATTCTATTATTTTAATATCCTATCTTATGTCTACTTATTCTTTATATAACGTTGAATGATGTTATGAAGACCTCTGCTTTTTTACCCCATTTTTTGTGAGCTTCTCCAAATAAGCTACATATCTTAAAGTTTTAGGCATTATTCAAATGTGTTTAGTTTGTATATTTGACACAATTTGTAAGGGGATAAGAGTTGTTTACATAAATATTTGACACAATTTGTAGGGGGATAAGAGTTGTTTACATAAATATAGGGTATTTAAATAAATATAAATAATAATTTTAACTATTTTTTATTTAATTAATGTAGTTGGAATATGATAATTGAAATATTAAATGTGATCATCAAATAGAAGGATAAGTGTATTGAGCATTGAGAATAATAATAAAAAAAAAGTAAAGTAATGCTATATGACACATAATTTAGTTATTAAATACAAAAATAATGTGCTCATAATTTCATGAATATTTAGAGTACCGTGTAGTCTCAAAGAACTCTCTACATTGTGTTTGACTTCTTCGAGATCAAACTTATGCATCATAAGAATGACAAGTTGGATAGGAATAATCTATGACCCATAAGCGTGATTTGACAAAAGGTTGGAATAGTGATTCCTCTACTTTCACCTTCTTGGTGACATTTTTTGTTAGGGTTATGTTTATAAACACCTTAGAGGAGATCATTTAATCACAAGGGTCAAGTTCTCTTAGTTCAACTCCCTATCAAACTAGATTTATAGCATTCAAAAAATGACCAAGTACATTTTGTACATACTTATAGATGACCATGTATCATTTTGATGTGGACTAAGATTCTTTATCCCTTAAAAAATTATTCTAGTGCTTTTCTCCTTGTGCCAACATTTATATGTTTATTTGTATTGATTGCACAAAAGAATGTCTATAAATACCATTAGAAATAAAAATTCACGAAACATGTATCAAGTTAGCTCATAGAGCTAATAAAGTGGGTGAGAACTCTAGAACTTCAATTTGAATATTTGAATTTTGGAGTTAATCCCAAGCCATTAATTGTTGAACCAAGATAGAGAAGTGATGGGTTTAGGGCAAGGATCAAATTTGTGGATATGGATTCAAATGTAAGGTAATATATGGTGTGTGAATGGTGAGTGTGTAGGGATATACATAAATAGGGATGAGATCAAGTCAAGTATGTAAAACTATGTGTAAATGAGCACGACCATGAGAGAGAAAGGTATCAAGTTATGAACCAAACATAGCACAAGAGTACCACCTGTCAATATCTAATTGTATTCATGCATTCCATTAAAATGGTCCCAAAACTAAGTGGGAATTAGCATGGGGATACAAATTTCACCATCACATTGTTGGCCCTTCTTTGAGGTGCATGAGATACTAAAAGAACATATATATCTAAGTATGATTCAACAATTAATGAAAAGAACGGTCAAACATTTCAAAAATATATTTAGTTAATGTAATTTAATGGGCCATTCTTTGTTTCTTCTTTTTTCCTCCCCTTGTTGTGAGCACCCCATAGAAACCTACAAAACAAAGAAGATATGCAATAAGTATCTTTTGACACATAATTAAAATAAACATAAATAACAAGTAGTTTTCGTTATCTACAAAGAAGTAAAAATGGAGAATGAGTTCAATGGGTCCTTGGTGTACTCGTGAGTTTAAATGGTTCTAATGAGTCCACCAAAGATCAAGCCCTATTGAGTACAAGGCCCCGATATCAAAAGCGGTGAGGTTGGGATCATGCCCTCGACAAATTTGGTGGAATAGATATCCCTCGATTCTTCACTCTTAGCTAAAAAGGTTTCATCCTAATGGTTCATGCTCCCATATTGAATAGCTAAAAGTTCTTTGTGGATGATTAGAAATCCTCCATTATAAAAAAGTGGAGAAAGAGAGTAAAACTAAAAAATGTTTCATATATGGAAATTGATAGAAAAAATGCTCTACTTGATTGTAGTACAATGAGATATGGCTCATTCAATACAACCATGTGAATCCACTTAATTATAAAAAATGGATTTAGTTAATTGTAGTAATTTTGTAAATTGTCACTCACTTGTGGGCATAGAATGCAATCGAGGTCTATCTAGGTAGAATGGTGAATCTTTGTGCAGTGTAAGTAACTACCTAAAATGTGAAAAATACAAGTATTGGTGACAATATATTTGCCCCTTCTATGTGTTGCATCCACCATATGAAAGGAATTGTAGGAGAGGAAAGATAATTCACATGATAAAGTAATAAAGTAATCAAATCATAGATAAGCATGGAAACACATATATCATTTTAAAATGTAGTAATTTGGTCATGATACACATCATATGAAAAATAAATAAATACGTGGAAATAGATGCATATGAATGTAAAAGCTATAGGAAAAGATAGTGGGTTATGAACCAACATAAACACAAGAGTGTCCCACTTGTCAATATGAAATTGCATTAAGACATTCCATCAAAATGGGTTAAAATATTAGATGAAATTGGCATGTGTATAAAAACATTTCCGTCACATTTTTTCCCTCATTATGAGGTGTATATGAATCTTATAAAATGAACATGATTGTAGAGTATCTAAATGTTATCATGTAATGACATGAAAAGTAATATCCAAATGTTTCAAAATGATATTTAGTCCATGTGATGTTATTGGGTACTTTTTCATATTTGGTTCCTCTCTTTAACATGAGTGATCATATTCAATACAACCATTTAGCTCACTCGATTGTAGAAAAACATTTTTGCTTAGTTGTAGTACAGTGATATGATTTTACTCAATTGTCGCATGTAATGCATCAAGAACTATCTATAGGTATGGTGATGAGTTTTCAAGTAACATAAGTCATTAGCAACAATATATGTCGCCCTTCAATTTGTTTCATTCATAGGAGAAAGGGTTGGAGGGGAGAAAAATGATGCATGATTAAGTTGAAACAAAATCAAACTATAGATAAGCATGTAAGCATATATAGAATTAAAAAATATGTAAAAATGGTAATGATAAATATTTCCCAACAATTACATAATAAGGAATTGGAGGAGAAGAAAAATGACCCACGATTGAGTTCAAAAGAAAATAAACCATAGACAATCATGTAAGGATATATAGTGTCAAAAAATAAGTAATAATGGTTATGATAAATATTGTGCAACAGTTAGATAGTTCCAATGTCACAAGATAATCATGTAAGCACTAGATAATGCAATAAATATCATACACAATGTTGCATGATAAGAAACTAACAAATATTGAATGATGGCAATATTTTTTACCAAATGCTAAATAGGTTTTAGAGGGATCCTAAACATTATATGCTAGTAATGTTACAAACATTTGATGACAATGATAATCAAGGTAAAGTTTTCCCTAGCATAGGAAATTCATAAAGGAAAAGATGGTCTAGAAGGCTAAATAAACATAAAAGTGTATCAAGATAAAATCAAAATGAAGGATAGACATGTAAGAAAAAATTGATAAGGTGTAAGAATGAAAGCACATGTAATTATAATGTCCCCCAATATATGCAATATGATAAGATGGCTCTAGCAACATGATAAAGAAATGTAACCTCTTGTGATGATAAGATATAAAAATGAGATAAGGCTCATAAGTATAGTATTATAAGAATACCATAATTATAGGCACCTATGAATCATAAGTATGTAGGCACATCATGTATAAGAGAAGAAATCAAATGATATCAAGACATATGCAAGGTATCACACACATGTAACATGAGGATCATGGATCTTGAAAGTACATGAAAACATGAAATGATAAAAAAACTCAAGTTGGGAAATGAAGCATGAGTATGGAAAAAAGACACATGTGGACATGTAAGGGAGTAAATACATGTTTTTGGGGTAGCCAATATAAAATTCCAAGATAAAACCATTGTAAAAAATAATATGCAAGAAAAAAATTACATACAAAAGTGTTTTAAAAGGTACATAGAATCCCTTGCAATTAAGGAGGTAAGTGTTAGCATGAATGTTGAATATGCCCTATGGGGGAGTATTCTAGCATTTCTGGAGCAGTTGCATGTTGCATTCATGAGAGTGTGTGTCATTGATGTCAACATACTAATTATATTGAAGTTTAGCAGAGTAGCAGACATAGTCTGATTTAACGCACATGGCATATTACAAATGAGGTTATGCAGAGTTGAGTACATGTTTTTTATGGTTTCCTGATATCATGGTTAAGAGCGCATACATAAATTCAAGTATTTGTGTCAGTTATGAGTAATCTAGTGGAAACTATATTCTGATAATGTTCCTGAGAAGCGGTTTGTGATAATTGGATTATATCTCCTAACAAGGATAGAATTTGGTCAAGCGAAGTTATATAGAGGTTGAAGACATTACGGAGGATACTTGGATGAGCCAACATAGTCAGAAGTTTCACGTGTGATGATTTATTAAGTTTGTGAGCTAACAATTTTTTGTGATTATGGAAATATTATGTAACGTGTAATGTTTTGTATTTTGTAATTGGTTAAGCCTAATTGGCCGACTCAATTATGAAATATTGTGCATGTTATAAAGGAAGGATTTTTTTTCTTGATTGATATATGATGAGATGATGCGAAGGTGAAATAATGTGAATTAGTGATTGATGTGTGATGTGAAGTGGGAGTATCTGGTATTGAGGTCTAGTAAAGCATTTGGTGCAGTTTTGGCACAGTCAGAGAGGAGAAGAAAAGTTGTTGAGATCAATAATTCTTGGTATTATTCTATTCGGATAATACAAAGATTAGTTGGACAGTGTGTTCGGTGATCTTGCCCTTGAACCTATTTGGACAGTGGGTTCTTATGTCTTCCTTAACTCCTAACAGGGTTAGAATCTCCTCACAGGGACTCAAAGTTTCCTAACAAGGGTTGATGTATTGAATGTATTTCATAAGATTCCTAACAAAGTCCATCCTCTAACAAGTAATTTTCATATTAGTACATATTTTGTGGGTACCATCCCCATCGGGGTTTACTCTTTGATCAAGAGGTTCCCTAGTTAACAAAGTTGGTGTCATTGTGTATGATTATCCTTTTATGGTTGTTGTTTATGTTGATTACATGTTTCAGATATAATAAGGTTAATAGAAGTTATTTTTATCGGATAACTGATTCACAACCCCCGCCCCTCTCAGTTATCTTGGTGGACTTTACTTTCTAACAGTAAGAAGTTAGGATGGAAGTTTAGACTACCCCTCCAAAGGTGTGACACGGGTGGATAAACTTTCAAAAAGTGTTAGGACACATGTAGATTCCACATAAGGTTAGACAAAAATATACAAGTATTTAAGTGAGTTATTGATGTAATGTGATTAGGACCAACTAGATAGGATAATAAGTGTTCGAAGTGATAGCTAATCCTATAGCTCTTAGGAAAAACATACAACCAAAACACCTATGGTCCAAATAGGAATATGATATTGATATCAACCTAAAATGAATTGGATAGATTACAATGAATCCTTATAGAATCATTAAGATAAAACCCTAGATGAAAAAACTAGGAAAGGATTAAAAGAGAGCTTGGAAAATGTACACATCAAAATGAATGAGATAACATATGCTAAATAAAGATCAATATAATAAAATAAAAAGAAATCCTATGTTTGAATCTTAAGTGAATAAAGTTGTTTAAAGGATCCAATTAGACAATTAATTAGGTGATTATACTGATTACCCTCACATCCCCCCTTAAGATTAACTTAGGGAGAAGCTAAAACCCTAAAGATGAATGCAAAGATGGATGAATGAAAGAATGAATAAATTCATGGATTTGTCTCAACAACAAGGCCTAATGAGGTACCCTAGTACAAAAAAATTATTTCATAACTAGATAAAAGGAGAAAACCACAAGGAAAGAAATCCTCTCCATAAGAGATAAACTGAAATGACTGCACTAGTGAAAAAATGAAAGTGGAAGGACTCAATGTGACTCTCATAGGACTAATTTTATCACAAAATAATAATGAGTGTTTCCCTCATAAGAGAGAGAAAATAAAGATATGAACCCCCCCCCACAAAAGTAGCCTTTGTTCCAATGATGAATGCCTAAATATAGAGAACAATCCACTACCAACAAATAACATTTCTCCCGTTGTGAAGAAATAAATCCACTAGAGATATGAGAAGCCATTACCATAAACTAGAAGAATTAGAAATCCAAATCCAAATAGTGTGTGCCTTTGGAAAATGTTCAAATGCTTCTATATCCATGAAGGATGATGATGTCATAAACTAATCAGGTACATTTCCACTAAATGTAGAAGGTAACAATCTAGGATTTTGTGAAAATTAATGTAGAAAAATCTCCATGGGTGATGAATAATAGTTTTAACAAAATTAATAAGGCTATCAACAAAGAGAAAATTAATGTCCTCAAGATAATCCTGCAAATATGCAATTTGATACTCCAAAAAAAAGATGATATGCCTACAAGATTTGAATCCCAAGTAGCTTTATTTGGAAGATGAATGCCATATTATACTAAACTAATTGGGGCCATGTATGTGCCAATGAAGATTTGAATAGGTTCAACAAAATATGAAGCTTGATATGGAATCTTAATGTGAGAAGTGACAATTGAGAGACAAGCCTTTGATCCATCAAAACATGCAAGACCTGTAATCATCTCAAGCATATAAAAAGTATCATGGTCCTAGGGTATACAATTTGCATGTGTAAGGGGAATGAAACAATCTATTGCAAGATCCTCTTGAAATGGAGAAATATGAGGGTCTCTATATATCTCCCAAAGTTGATTCCAAAGTGTGTAGGGATAGTTGACATTTTGTAAATCACACATAGTGTCAAAACCAAAACTAGACAAAATATCTCCCACAACATGATCAATGATGATTCTCCAAGAATAATCACCCCTTCATCTAGATAATTTAGGGATGATTCCATATAGATAAATAAAAAATCAAGCCACCTAAGATGAGTTAGGATGCACTTTCGCTAAGACTCATAATTACCCTTTTCCAAAATCACAATAGTAGGATAAACTGAAAATCCATGATAACTCCTAAAAATGAAATAATAAAACCCCCAAAATTTGAGTGCTTGTAAATAAGATCAAATAAAGTATTCTCCCACAAAAAAAAAATCCTTTTTAGGTACCAAAAGTTCTAAGTAATTAAATAGTATGTGAAAACACAAAAATGAATAAAATATTCCTATGACAAAGTCTAGAAAAAGTGCATAAATAGATCTAAAGATCTCTCAATCACCTTTATAGAACTGCAAGAGTCATAAAAATTGGAGATTTGGTGAAAATATATGATCTCAGGAGAAAAATGAGATCTGAATTTGACTAAGAATAGAATATAAATATGAAGCCTCCACCATTGGAAAGTACTTGGAAAAATAATTTCTGAGGATATCTTATTTGCATAATTTTGAGATTGCATGCAAAAATTATGGCAAAATTAATATTAAAAAGTGATTCTATATGGGGGAAAATAAACCACAAGCTTAAATATAGAAATGCATTAAATTATGTACAATGGGTTGAGTTTAATTGATTAAAATGAAGTTCAATTCCCCATAGAGACATCTAAGGTGAAATTTTAAGTTTTGACTCTTGGTCTTCCCTAGGAGGTGGTTGATGCTCACAAGAGAAAGATATTTGTATTTGATATTCAATTGAAAAATGCATAATTAAAAAAAGGCTTAAATATAAAGAGGTAAGCAAAATAGAAAATGAAAATGAAAATATAAATATTTTGTCTATATGAGTGTCTATGAATCTTCGGATCTTCTGAGTATGTATCATAATATTCTTCTCCTTGAGTTATTATATTTGAGTCATCATTGCTTTCTTTTTCAATGACATCTCTTGATAAGATTGTGTACTTCTTATAAAATACACTTGTAATGGGTAGAATATTAGACACGTGTCTTTGTTTACCATTTTTTTTTTCTAAATGTGGTTGTGTAGAAATATTTTGTTTTTTTGCAACACAATGCTTTTATTTGGAACCATGAAGTTTTATTTGCAAATGCATTATGTTTCTTATTTTCTTCCTTCCTTGTGAATTGAGCAATTGGTTGTTCTTGTCCAGATCATTAGAAAGAATATTCTTATCAATACCCTTGTGTTTATTTATCATGGGTTGTCAAACTTGAGGCTCATTATGTTTTGGAGGATAAGCTTCCTTTTTCAGTATTTTGCATATTCTTACTTTCTTGCTTGTTTTCATTTTGTATAAATCATGTATAAGATCATCACATTCATATGATATGTCTAGATACGTTCTTACAAATGTTTATAGTGTAAAGTTACTACACTATGACATGGCTTCTAATGAGCCCTTTCGAATTCACTATGACATGGCTTCTAATGAGCCCTTTCGAATTCTACTCTTTTTCTTCATGTTGAAATTTAACACATGCATGCAATATTACATAAGTTTATTTTGATTATTCAATCCACAGTCTGCCAAGTAGTTTACCAAGTCTATTAAGTGTGGGATAATATTACATAAAATTGGTATGTGTTTATGCCTTACCTGAAAATATAGAATGATATGAGAGGAAGAAAGAGTATCAAAATTATTTCTAATCTACTTATTTGAGGAGATGTATATGCAAATAAGACAATCTTCTATGATTTAATACATAACACTTATTTATGAGGATAAAATCATTTTGAGAGAAAAATATCACACTCCAAGACTTGAACTAGTTGTATTATTAGCAACAAAGGTTATAATACAATCATGAGAACATGCCCTTATATTAGTAACACCAATAAGAGATCTAGAGAAATTCTAGTAGCATAGTAATACCTACAAAACTCATGATATAACCTCCATCTCAAGTAGCCAATAAATATAAATAATTAATGTATGAAACCATGATCTAGAAATGGATGACAAAATGTGGCACCCAAATCCCTAGTTATAAATATAACACATATTCCTTCCAATATAAAAATGGCACATTCCTCCCACCTACCATAAGCTTGTGATAATCTACTCACCAATTCAAGAACTCCATTTTAGATCCATTATCTGCATTCAAAGATATTAGATGTAATAAATTTTGCAGTATTGAGAAAAATGAGTAAGCCTAAATAGAAAATGATTTAGTATGGTAATTTGGGTATAGTTGTCATTGATGTCAACACAGCGTTGCAATGTCACCCTTTTTTTTATGTAGTAGTGTTGCGGAATTTTCTCTGCATATTTGTTATGTTGCAAATTTGTTGATGAAATTTTGATATGTTGTTAAGTATAGTTTGGAGTTGTTGGATTCAATTTTTTATGGTTTGAAACATAGTGTAGTAAATTTGGTGTTTCTATGAGTGTGATTGTGAATGTGTGCTTTGCATTTCTCCACTTAATGGTTTCTGGTAGTGCAATTTTGGAAATAAGGTATTAATGTCCTTAGCTTCATTCATTTTTAGTTGGCATGAGATTTTGGGCTTTAGAGATGTGGTTTCAAAGTTCAATAGGGTTTCTACTCTAGGTTGGCTAACTTTGGGTGTTTATACTTCAATTATTTGTCTCGATGAATGCAAGAAGATATGTAGCACATATGGTGCTATTTTTGGTCTTAGTTAATGTGTGTTGTGGTCCAATTTTGATTCCTCCCCACCATGGGAATTTTTAGTGCCAACCTATTTCAAATCTTGTTTTGTCCTTGCGTGGTTGATAATGGGAGATATTGCAAATGTAAACTTAGTATAAATAAAGGATGAGTCATTTAGGGATAGTGTGGTATGGTTGCATATGCATGTATTTGTGTGAAAGCTATGAAAGTATATGTATGTGTGATGAGGATGTATGAAAGAGGATCTATCTCCCTAATTGCATAAATTAAGTGTGAAGTGTGGTGTAGAGAAGTGTGAACTTCAATGTGTTGGCTACTAGAAGTAATAAGTCGAAGGTGACTATAAATATTTCAGTTTTGTTGTGGTTGTATATTAGCGATGAATCTATTCTCTCTTATCCTTCTTCATCTCAGTAGTGATCCCTCCAGCGGTGATCTTTCTTCAGGAAGCAAGCCTTTATTGTAATCCACCTTAATTGGTGTTCATATATTTGAGAATAATCTTCTCCATGGTTTTTCCCTTTACAAGTTTTTCCATGTAAATTTGGTGTTTCATGTGTTTATGGTTGTTTTATTTTTTGTGCTCATATCTTTCAGTAATTACAAGTTTAAAGTAAGTTTGTTGTAACTGGTTAAAGGTTTCTAAAGTTATAAATTTATGGATAGTTGATTCACTTGCCCCCCTCTTAGTTGTCTTGCACATTCAACAATTGGTATCAAATCTATGGTTCATTAGAGAAGAGTTTAACCACTTAAGAATACTCCAATGGTGCACAAACTAAATTTACCTATATTTGATGGATCTAACTATGCTTGCTAGAAAGTACAAATGTGAGGATACTTGGTCTCTCTCAGTTATAAGACTTGGGCAATTGTTGAGAATCATTGTGTGAAACCAGAAAATGGTCCAAATGCTTTAGATGAAATTAAAGATTATGAAGACAATGAAAGTGAAAGATATACAATTTTTAGTGCCTTGTCAAAATTTGAGTTTAATTACTAAAAGTTATATCTTTGGAAAATGCTTGTGACGATTGGGAAAAGTTAAGTTGTTACGAAGGAAATGATACAGTCAAACAAGATAAGTTGCAAAATGCTAAAGCCAAGTATGAAATCCTATAGATGGAAGAAGATGAAAATATAACTAACTACCTATAGAAGATTAATAATGTGGTGAATGATATTAGAAGTCTTGGTGGTAATCTAGAAGCAAATGATGTTGTGAAAAAGGCACTTAGAACTCTTACCAAACTATAGTTCTAAAGTATCTTCTATAGAAAAATCATATAATTTAAATTCATATTCCAAAGAACATATGTATGAATATCTACTTTCTTTTGAGATGGGAGAATTTGGCACTACCGACACAATGACAAAAACTACATTTAAGGCTACAGAATCAGGATGGGATGAAGACTCGGAAGAAGAACATTTTGATGAGATGAAGGAAAAATTTGTAAGAAGAATGAAGAAAGGAACATGGAAATAAAAAGGAAAGCTACCCTTTAAATTTTTTAGTTGTTGAAAGATAGGTCATTATGCTTCTAGGTGTTATGTCAGAATTGCGAACCAAAAAAATAAGGAAATCAAGGGAAAGTTTAATAGGAAGGCCTATTATGTTAGAGAACATGCTAGTATTTCTAATGATGAATCTGATTATGAAGAAGATGATCAATGTTTATTTTTGGAAATTAAAGAAGAGTTTGTTCCTACTATATTGAACAAGACTCTGGAAGTGAATATTAAGGTTGCAAACATTGTAACTTATGTTTTACATGTTAGAAGAGACAGATATGAATGACTTATTAATAGTGGATGTTCAAATTTCTAACTAACCATAAAAGTAAGTTTGTAAAACTTGAAAAATAAGATGGATGTCTATTTAGATTTGGAGGTAATCAAGTAGCTAGGATAGTGGAATTGGTTCTTAGTTTTGATGGAAAGCATAATACTGACAATGTGTACTATGTGAAGGGCTTGAATAATAATATCTTGAGAGCTAGATAGATGCGTGAAAATGTATATAACCTTTTTTTCAAGGAATAAGGATGTGATATAAGAAAGAAATATGGAACTTTGATTTTTGTTGGAAAAAAATTAGAGGAAACGTGTATCAGTTGAAGACTGTTGGAAAACTACAATTGAAACAATTGTTGTATTGTCATTGATGTCAAACCTTAATTGGTAAGACTTTTGCTACTTAGGAAAGTACTATATCTATTGTATTGTTGTGAAGGATTGGGGCAAGGTTGGTAACAATAGCACCTAGGGAAAGGTTGAGTTATCTTGATACTACAAAGTGTACTTGACTATGTTGTACAATGATGAGACAATGTATTGTTTATACTAGTAAGATTGAAGACTAAACTGGTAGGCTTGACCGAGCAAAGAATGGAGAAATCATGTTTAAGCCGAGCAATGTTAGTGTCGACCGAGTCAATGTATGCCGAGCAAAATTCTAGTGTCGATCGAACACCAGTTAATTGCCGAGGAAGACAATATAAGCTGAGGAAATTTTTTTAGTAATGATTGAGCTTTCTACATGAAGACCGAGTAGTTGATCACAGTATTGACCGAGCATCAACATTTTTATATTTGAAGAGAATTTAGTTTTGGAGCCAACATTGTTGAATTCTTGGATTATGTAAAATGTGTTGACTTTATTTATTGATTGTTTGAAAGCATTAAATGCACTATAAAACATTTTATTGTAAATCTTTAAGAGATTTGAGATGATTCTAGAAATGAAGCTAAAGAACATGAAGCGGGTAGATTCAATGAATCTGACCTAACCCTAAGATCTAGGAATGAGATTGAGTGGCATAATATGAGTTAACCTAATTGAGGAAAGTATTAAGGGAACCTGAGCATTGGATATGCGTGTGCATGGGTGAAAAAGAGAATGTTGGAAGATCAGTAAAGTTTTATTGGCTGTATAAGCAGAAAAGGCTGAAGGAGAATTGTGGTGGTTGCTTGAAGAAAAGTTCCGAGTAGATTAGAGATGGAGATGGCAAAGTTTCAAAGTCAGTAAACCAGCATTAGTGTATGAAATCGGATCTGATATTTGCAAAGTGAGTTGTATGTTTTTTAGATAAATAATGAGAAGAAGAGGCAATATTAGTAATTGAGGTAGAAATGGTAAAGGAAACATTGGGATCATGTGTAGTCATTATGATACTAGTAGGAATAAAATGAAAGGTAGGTCAAATGGTAGTAGGATGGAAAGAAGAGGGGTGAATGTAAAAAAACCCATATGAGAATTTGTTATAGTTAAAGGAAAAGATGGGAGATATATCATACTTAGGGACAAAGCAATAGATAACTAGTAAGTGTATACATAATTCAAAGAACTAGGGTTAACTTTAATATCAATGCCTTAACTAATTTCTACCCAAATTATTTAATATGTAATAATAATAAAAAGATTGAACTAAATTTTCAATACTATTTGTCTTAGCTAAACTAGCAAACTCATAAGTAAATTGTTGTTTGTTTCAAATATGCTTCACGATCATAATATGTAGCCTCGTTTTCAACAATAATAACATGATAATAGTGTTTCTATGAACATAATTAAGAACACCATTCTTAATAGATTGATCAATGTAAGGATTCAAATAAGGACTTATCCTCAAGGGAATGTAAAGATGGGAATGTAATCTTAACATGCAAACAACAGACAAAACCATATTTAAGGCTAAGAGAGAGGTAAGGGTTGATTTACAATTTAAAAAGTTAGCAAGAACTCAATTAAAAAAATTAATTAGTAAACAAAATCTTAGAGACATCATAGAATAAAGTACAAAACCATAAAGGAAGATATAGCTAAGGAGCAAAAATAAAATAGAGTCCAAATGAGGTTTAAAATTAGATAACATGTTTATAAAAATGAT
The DNA here is from genome assembly GCA_027943335.1 of Chamaecyparis obtusa. Lineage (NCBI taxonomy): Eukaryota > Viridiplantae > Streptophyta > Pinopsida > Cupressales > Cupressaceae > Chamaecyparis > Chamaecyparis obtusa. Next base: position 380,092 of record BSBK01002580.1, on the reverse strand, counting down.
ATATAACAACCCTAATGGAAGATGACAAAACCCTAAGGTCAAAATCTTAAAGATGCAAGAGTCGCAGGTTTATCAAAAAAGTAAAATACTAAAGGATTCATAAATTATCTAGGCTAATTAAATAAATGCAATCAACTAGCAAACAATTAACCTTGATAAATGAGATGGGACTCAAAACAATAAAATAACAGATTAAATATAGAAATAAAAGAATTAATTATAAAAAAATGTGACATGACATATGTTGGATGACGATTCACCTATGTATTAGAATTTTAGGGATAGTTTAGATGAAGATTTTAAACTCTATAACTTGAGCTCTTTTTTGCTAAAAGTGCAAACTTGAATTTTCAAGCTAACTTGAATTGTAACTCCTAGGTCTAAACTAACAAATTGAGGTTGTTGGTATTCAAATTGTCTCAATTTCGTTATATCTAAATTTATATAAGGATAGGCAATGTTTAGAAACATCTTCGAGGAATCTCTCGAAGACTCTTATTGGACTAACTTTATGGATTTAAGCAAAAGTTCAAAGACAAAAAGGAAGGGTGCAATGGACCTAGGATGATGCCAAAAGTAGAAAAATGCAAAATACACGTTCCTTGTAATCTTGAATTAATCTAAATGTTATCACATTCCAACACAATTTCAAATGAGTTAATGCGTGTCTTTAAACATAATGATTAGTCACTCAAATTAATAAATCATGGATTATGTTAGCTCATAATGATTAATGAAGTGGTCAACAATGTATAGGTGCAAAATGATTTAAGTCAACTTTGTAGTTGCAAATTTGATCTAGGATGATACTTATGAGACCTCATAATCAATACCAATCTCTTAGGATGAGTAAGAATGAGATCAAGACATAATGATAATATAAACTGAGTGTAAACAAGAATATGCTAGTTATAGACTAGTTATTCACTTAGGATATTTTAATCAAAGTACACCAAAATTATTAATGAAAAGGACATCCATACACCTATTTTACCTTTACAAATAATAATACCTTATAAAAATCTAGAAGAAAAGTTAAAACATTATAGAAACACCAAAATTCTTAGAAAGTTTTTTTAAATAACGATTTATCAAAATTTTGACTCAATCTTTATGATAAAAAATAATTCCTTCATACATCACATTTAATAAAAATCTCACACAAGTAAATAAAATGTGTTCTTTTATTTAAGAAAAAGAACCTTTTGACCATAGTATTAAGAAAGTGGGAATTTGTTTTGTAAGTGTGGTTGAATTTAAGATGTAAATGATAATTTGTAAAGATGTTAGATAAAATAAATGGTTTCAGATCTAACATGATGTGTAAAAAACTCGACTTTAATAAAGAGTAAAAAAACAAATTGATTATAGCTATTATTCTTCCTATTTTTAAAAATTTTACTTGACTTATTATATAAAACAAATAACCCCACATGTTGACAATGTGAGGCAAACAAGAGTTTTCTAAGGAGAAAGATAACGAAAATCCAACTGCTGATTAGCCAGTTTTTGAATTTTTCTATGAACAGCTTGATCTCCACTACCAATAGTTTCTATCGGCACATTAAGAAAATTGTTTTCCTGGAATCGCGAGATTTTTACTCATGAAAGATTATTGTCACGATTATTGCACAGAGTCCCACAGTTTTGCTAAACCTTTTCTGGAAAACCCAAAAGCAAAACTATGGTGCAGATTTTAAACGCCGTCCCGTACATTTCGCGAGGTACAGTTCCTTAAAAGCAATTTCCTCATTATAAATACCATTAACCTATGCTTGAAACTGCAAATAAAACAGCCTTGAATCGTTCCTTTCCCAGCCCAAACCTACTTTGGAAGCTATCTTAAACATTTTCTTATATTTAGGTACATGTGCTGAACAGAATAAGCAGTATTACAGGGCATGGATTATATTTAGGCTTGGCTGATGGAGAAGAAATCTTTTCCTTAACCTATTAGAAGTTCTTAATTACAACTGGGTATGGCTTCCTACTCACCCTTCTCTTACATAACCTTGAAAACTCTCTCAATCTGCATTGCTTATTTGCCCCTGAACATACCAAGTTCACTTTACTTACTCCATTTGACATTTGATTCTGAATAATCCCAACTTAAGCCCTTTTAGTTTTGGCTCCTTGTACATTCCCAATACCTAATTTCTGTGCAAGGAAATTTTAAGACAGGCCTGCTTAGCCCTCCTGGACATGCACCTCATGGTGGGTTTTTTCCTGGTGATGACTTTATGCTTATTGTTTCCCCAAAATGTAAAACCCAAATCTATAAATATAGGGGTTCTGCTTGCATACAATACTACCATTGGAGATGTTGCAAAGAAAGCCATTGAGGTCGCTGTGGAAGATGTGAATAGGAATTCCAGTGTACTGAATGGGAATCGGCTTGTGCTCACTATGGTGGATTCAAATTGCTCTGCATTGTTAGGCACTGCTGCAGGTACATGACATTTTGCTGTTTTCCTCCACCTATAAATTTGCTTTCAAATGCATCTCAATTTAGATGATCAAATTTATGGTCTCTGTCTTTAATCTTTTCCTTGATGATGGTCCATGGGGGAACCCATAGAGAGACCTGACACATTGGAACATACACAACATATCAAGCATAACCTAAAAGAGGCTTACAAATTTTGTCATTCCAATGATAGTTTTCAAAGCATTTTTTGGACTAAATCCTTCATTTAGTAACATTTTCTCATTCTAAAGAAACTTGCCAGTGTCAGTTTTCTACTTTTTTCTGCTCTGTTAAATTTGTTTAGTCTCTTCATAAATACCAATGAAAATAGCAGACACAAGCATCTTGGTCCTAGACATTGAAATGGGTTGTATCTGCACAACCCACTTCGTTTTCCTGTGCAATGGCAAGGTTTTTGGATGAATTCCAGTGAACTCAGAAACTGATGCAACCAAAAATGTCGAGATTCCTCTTAGATCTCTTTCTTTGCCAAACTAAAACGCATAGCAAAGATAAATTCCTGATGATCGGCTTCCTCTTTAGTCCCTTTTCTCCTGCTTATAATTTTCAATCTGAAGCTTTATGATAAAATTCAAATGATGTTCGACATCGACAAAATAATTCATGATTAAATATGTTTAAAATTTTAATTTAAATAAAAATAAAAATATCAAATTTATATATTAAATAATAAATATTAAAATATATTAAAATTATAAATCTAATATTTAATTTAAATTTTGTAATGTTCATCATAATAAACATATTAGATTTTAAATTTTAAATAAAAATATGTTAACAAATTTATATATTAAATAAAAATATATTTTAATATCTTTTAAATATTTAATTATTAGACATTCAATAAAAATAATTCAAGTCGATATATATATATATATATATATATATATATATATATTAATAAAGTCGTTAAATTTAAAAATAGAAAATAAAAATAAAAGTAAAAACTAAAATCTAAATATTAATAAATAAATATTATATTTTATATTGATTTGGAGATTTATATTTGATAGACCATGGTTTTGATGTTTGAGATTATTCGTATAATGCTATTATTCTACTAATTTATAGTGTTTCTGTTATCATTTATGCTGTAATACTATTGTTGTAACTGGTGCATCCGTAAATTATTTGCATATTATCTTGTTGTTATCAATTATTGACATCTCTCTCTATAATATCTTAATATATTTTGAAACACACACACACACACATAGATAATTTGTATATTGTCGTCCCTTATTTATGGCCCTTTAGGAAACACCTCCCCCTTCCCCATCGGTGAAATGCCGTGGAACATATTTAAAATACTAAGAAGATTGTAGTTGATAAAAATGGAGCTTTCAAATTAGATTGTTAGAATTTACATGAGATATTTTTTATATATGATTTTATTTAAGAAAATACATTTTAATATTTGAAAGATAATTTTTAAAAGAATAACGGTTATAAACTTGTGTAGTCTATGTTAAAATCTCTTCTTCTTCTTCTTCTTATTCTTGTTTACGAATAGAATTGACATATGTTTTAATTGCAGGTTTAACCTCGTCAACATTAATATGTTTACAAGTAGAATTGATAACGTTTTAATATATATTTAGCCTCATGGATGTTGAAATTGTCTTCTTCTTCTACTACTAAATAAATTTGTTTACAAGCATAATTGATTGTCACGATAAGGTTTTGAATGGAAGAGAGATCATTTGGCTAAGAGGTTTTAGTTCACTTAATATGTGTGAAGGTCTTGAACGAAAGGTAATTAATCCCATCTTAAATAATTAAAAGTATTAATAATAATATTGTAAAAAATAAGTGTTGGAGGTTGGCTTAATTGGTGAGAGCTTCTTGTGGTAAAGCACAAGGTCATGAGGTCCTGTCTCACATGGTACCAAACCACAAAGGATGTGTTGCGCCAGCATCACCGGTCACATTAAAAAGTTTACCCGGCGCACTACAGTTTATAGGGGTGCTATACCCGACGCTTGTAGTCTAAAAAAATAATATTGTAAAAAATAAGTAAACTTTTTTTATTAAAATTTAAATATAAAATTTAAAGAATTTGATTTGGAGTTGTGTTAGATTATGTAATAAATTTTAGAAATTTATAAATAACTAGAAAATAAAATACTTAGTACATTTTACTTAGTATATTTGAAGTAGGTAACTCTCATAATTTGACTATTGATTCCAAGAATTGTAGGTTTGATTCGTGTAGATAAATTTGTACCATGTGAGAATGATACATCAAATTTCACAAGCCATGTGATCAATGTTGCTGGAGACGACGATTAGGGTGGATAATGCTGTCATCAACATTCTGTGAGGAAGGCTTGACATGGAAAGCCATCTTGGTTCGAGAGGCTGCCAGATAGAGAGATCCCAAGGACTTATAATTGCCAATAGATGTCCTCTCTTGGAATAATGCAGTCGTATACAACAAATGTTGCCACAAAGACTTGTGATCAGAGTTGTTTTAATCTGAAAATTGTTTACATAGAAATTCTACAAGAAGAGATGTAGAAGTGGAATTGTTTTCTTCTTATCACTAGGGTTTGATAGGATTGTACAAATAATAATTGAAGGAATGTAGAATACAAAATGAAGTTTTGTAAGGGCTGCGGCTGCTTCTTGCTCCTGAAAGGGATGCTGGGGAAATAAAAGTTACTTTTGTTGTTATGGTCGTGTGCTAATAAAAGTGGTGTGTGGTACCTCCCTCGTTAATCTATCACATGGATCATATATGTTGAGAATCAAGGTAGAAATGCTGCAATAATAACTCTTACAAAATTATGCAATCTGAAATTATATGATTATTCAAGATTTTACCCAAATAGACTAATGCAATTGCACATTCAACATAAAGCATAAAATCAGCAATACCAAAGATGAAACCAGATTTACGTTGAGAAACCCTTTTGATAAAAACTACACACAAGAAAGAGGGCAAGTATTTAATTAATCTTTAAAGGGAGATGTACAACAATATACTTCACTTCAAAGCTCTCAGCAATTTGGTGGCACTTGGATAGCTGCAACTGAACATATATAAAATTATTAACCATGTCTCCAATTTTTTGAAAATAGCCAAAGGGAAAACCATTGTTGTATCCTAAAACAAGAGGTAGAAACCACCTACAAAAACCAATGCCTAGCATAGTAGACAACCCATAAACAAAATAAATTTTTTAAAGTATCGCATGTCTTGCATATGGACCTCTAACCATAGCCAATTAGATTTGATCTATCTTGGGTGCTCCATAACTCTGTGACAGCTCTGATGTGTACAATATAAGACATGCAACACCATGCACACTTTGGCCCCTGACTCTAGAAGACATGCAAATGATAAGTCTTAACATTTGTCAACATGCAAAGCAAGTACTCCCACTCCCAAAGTGGACACCAAAATAGAATATTCTTCCAAGGTGCCTTGTAACTGCCATTGAACATGTGTCCACCTCTATGAATGCAATTACAATATGTCATAAAATGATAAATATTAAGTATTTTAGCCTCTCATATCACCTAGGCATCCAACCCATTACAAGGAACATGGAGATATATGAAAAATGTCTTAGGATTGCAAGATCAATGGCATCTTATCCTAACAATATAGAGCTTTTGAACTAGGTTGCTTTGGAGGCCACAACGATTTGTGTTTGGTCAATCAATGCATTGATACCAGCTTGATTTCTATGTATCATGTTAAATATTTGATACCAACAATGATCTGTACTTTGTAAGGTTTTTGCTAACTACATGTGTACATAAATGCAATCCATAGAAATACATAATAGTATAGAAATAATAGTGGGTTATTTCTGAGCTTTGATAATATGTAGAATATGCATTACAAAACTGCATGATTGTTGGAAACCACAATATGAAGGATGAAGAGATATTTTTATGTCTTTTCCTCAGTGAAGCACTTGCTAATTTGAGGACATTCTTCTTCTGAATGACACTTGTGCAATTCATCATTATATTTCCTCAGTTACGTGTGTTGCAAGGTGTGATGAGCCAAGCTGGCTCAATCTCTAATCACTCTGGCAATTGACAGGTTTTTGATTGTTTTTGCAGTGTTTTGAATTTCTTTTGCTTTGAGGTTTTATACCTTTATGAGTTTTTGAAAATATATAACAATGCATAAAACAGAATCTAACTCTTGCAAATATCTCCTTATTTTATTATTATTTGATAACAATGCATACAATGCAATTATTGATATAGGACATTAAATTGCAGTTCATAGAAAAACCTGGAAAACCTATGCAGGTGTAAAACTTTGCCAAAATCCTCTCAAATTCATCATTCTGTAATGTTCCCAACCCCTCCCAAAAAGAAAGACGGCTGTACGGTGTTAAGCAGAAGGCCATACGGAACAATGAAGGTCGTACGGTGTATCTGGGTGCCGGTAGGAGGGCTGTACGGGATCAGTAGTGAGAGCTGTAGGGTGGCCGCCTAGTGGTCGTTCGGTGATTGCTTGGTGGCCGAACGGTGATGCTTGGTGGTCATATGGTGATGGCCTGGTGGCCGTATGGTGATGGCCGGGTGGTTGTGCGGTGATGGCCGGGTGGCTGTCCGATGATGGCTAGGTGGCCTTACGATGATGGCCGGGTGGTTGTCCGATGATGGCCAGGTGGCCGTGCGGTGATGACCGGGTGGCTGTGCGGTGATGGCCAAGTGGCTGTCCGGTGATGGCCGGGTGGCCGTACGGTGATGACCGGGTGGCCGTGCGGTGATGGCCGGGTGGCCGTACGATGATCGCTTGGTGGCCGTACGGTGATTGCTTGGTGGTCATACGATGATGCCTGGTGGCCGTACGATGGAAGGTCGTCCGGTGGTGAAGACTGCCAGAAGTCATATGATGTCCTTTGTTCCTTCGTCGACAATTAAATGTGATTGTTGCAGACACAAAACAATAATTTGCAAGTTGGAAGACACAAGATGAATTAACAATGATAGCACAAGAACAGATGCGGGGTCGCCAAACACCAATGACGCCAGAAATAATTCAGATTCAATAATAATAGTGCTACAGACCTAGAACAATGAATGCCAAGTATCCACAATACCACAAGTTGTATTAATGCCAAAGATGCAAAATGTATACAAAGATGGTGTTTCAGAGTTGCCAGTTCCGAAACAAACAAAGCACAACAATTTGGCACACGGTGAAATATCGGAATGATATTTCCAACGACAGACTAGGGTGGTTGCGAACCACCGAAACTGCAACAGACCAAATAGGGAGGATCTTTCACCTCCAAAATGGCAGCCAGTAGAACCCCAATAGGAATTTGCAAATACAAATAAAATATCAAATCTCAACATGAAAAATACTTCCTACACGCCGGTCATAAATACCCCTTCGGAGAAACTCCCAAGGGTTTACAAAAGAACGCTGACACGACAAACACCTACGGACAATAATAATAAAATAATAGTGTGTAAGCATGACTTAAATTTGTACTTTGTAGATATATATAGATTTTTTATTGCAAAATATAATTTAAAATTATGTTACACATGGATGTGTTCCTTGTTCCAGGGAAATCCTCCTTGTCTTTGAGCCTTTTAGGGACCGAGATGAAAAGGAAACATCCCCTGCCATCCTCGATTGCAAAAAATTGTAGGAAATGACATGGAACGTCTCTTGACATTTGGGGATGGCTACCCATCCTCGAAATGCCTAGAGGACGCCGAAACATCCCCTACTTGTTCTCGAAATGGATAGGTGTCCCCTACACATTCGAACGATTTTCGACATTAAAAAATAAAAAAAACATTTTTTTTAAAAATTCTCTTTGCTGAAGCAAATGTGGGGGGGGCCTACAAGGTTAGAATTCGTGTCCCCGATAATAAAATTCAAATGAAGTTTGACATCGACAAAATCAGTCATGATTAAATATGTTTAAAATTTTAATTTAAATAAAAATAAATATATCAAATTTTATATATTAAATGATAAATATTAAAATATATTAAAATTATAAATCTAATATTTAATTTAAATTTTGTAATATTCATCATAATAAACATATTAAGTTTTAAGTATTAAATAAAAATATGTTAACAAATTTATATATTAAATAAAAATATATTATAATTATAAATTTTAATATCTTTTAAATATTTAATTATTAGACATTCAATAAAAATAATTCAAGTCGATATTATATATAAAGCTATTAAATTTAAAATTATATTTAAAAATAGAAAATAAAAATAAAAGTAAAAAGTAAAATCTAAATATTAAAAAATATTATATTTTATATTGATTTGGATATTTATATTTAATAGACCATGGTTTTGATGTTTGAGACTATTGGTATAATGCTATTATTCTACTGATTTATAGTGTTGCTGTTATCATTTATGTTGTTATACTACTGTTGTAACTCGTGAATCTGTAATTTATTTGCATATTGTCTTGTTGTTATCAATTATTGACATCTCTCTCTCTATAATATCTTAATACACACACACACATATATATTAAAAATTTGTATATTGTCGTCCCTTATTTTTGGCCCTTTAGTAAACATGTCCCCGCCATCTCCGTCCCTGAAACGTTGTGGAACATAGTTAAAATACTAAGAAGATTTTAGTTGATAAAAAGGGAGCTTTTAAATTAGATTGTTAGAATTTACATGAGATATTTTTTATATATGATTTTATTTAAGAAAATACATTTTAATATTTGAAAGGCAATTTTTAAAAGAATAATGGGTATAAACTTGTATAGTCTGTTAAAATCTCTTCTTCTTCTTATTCTTTTTTTTTAGATTGGTAATTGGTTTCGCTTTTGATTGGAGCTATGAACCAATGAGGCCACAAATCTGGGGGGCCTCATCCCCATTTGAGTCCACCAGCTGAAACCTGCGAGCACGAAAGCTCAGTAGGGACATTGACCCCGAGGGGCGCAAGAACACACACCTACTATGGGATTGGCATAGGGACCGCGAGCACTCCAAGCCCAAGCGAGGGTCAGACAACTGGAACAACATTCACCTCCTACTCCACTTTCAATCTTCATCTCCAATTGCGAACTTTGCACCTCCCTATTGCAAGGGCTTGCAGCAACCGCTGCATTATGAGCTCATGCTCTTCTTCTTCTTATTCTTGTTTACTAATAGAATTGACATATGTTTTAATGCAGGTTTAACCTCGTCGACCTTAATATGTCTTCTTCTTCGTCTTTTTCTAAATACACTTGTTTACAAGTAGAATTGATATATGTTTTAATATATATTTAGCCTCATGGATGTTGAAATTGTCTTCTTCTTCTACTACTAAATAAATTTGTTTACAAGCATAATAGATTGTCATGATAAGGTTTTGAATGGAAGAGAGATCATTTGGCTAAGAGGTTTTAGTTCACTTAATATGTGTGAAGGTCTTGAACCAAAGGTAATTAATCCCATCTTAAATAATTAAAAGTATTAATAATAATATTGTAAAAAATAAGTGCTGGGGGTTGGCTTAATTGGCGAGAGCTTCTTGTGGTAAAGCACAAGGTCATGAGGTCCTATCTCCCCCCAACCATGTGGTACCAAACCACAAAGGATGTATTGTGCCAGCGTCACCGGTCACATCAAAAAGTTTACCCGGCGCACTACAATTTATAGGGGTGCTATACCTGACTCCTGCAGTCTAAAAAAATAATATTGTAAAAAATAAGTAAACTTTATTAAAATTTAAATATAAACTTTAAAGAATTTAATTTGGAGTTGTGTTAGATTATGTAATAAATTTTAGAAATTTATAAATAACTAGAAAATAAAATACTTAGTACATTTTACTTAGAATATTTCAACTAGGTAACTCTCATAATTTGACTATTGATTCCAAGAATTGTAGGTTTGATTCGTGTTGATATATTTGTACACCATGTAAGAATGATATATCAAATTTCACAAGCCATGTGATCAATGTTGCTGGAGACGGTTAGGGTGGATAATGCTGTCATCAACATTCTGTGAGGAAGGCTTGACATGGAAAGCCATCTTGGTTTGAGAGGCTGCCAGATAGAGAGATCCCAAGGAATTATAATTGCCATTAGATGTCCTCTCTTGGAGTAATGCAATCGTATACAACAAATGTTGCCACAAAGACTTGTGATCAGAGTTGTTTTAATCTGAAAATTGTTTACATAGAAATTCTACAAGAAGAGATGTAGAAGTGAAATTGTTTTCTTCTTATCACTAGGGTTTGATAGGATTGTACAAATAATAATTGAAGGAATGTAGAATACAAAATGAAGTTTTGTAAGGGCTGCGGCTGCCTCTTTCTCCTGAAAGGGATGCTGGGGGAAATAAAAGTTACTTTTGTTGTTATGGTTGTGTGCTAATAAATGTGGTGTGTGGTACCTCCCTGGTTAATCTATCACATGGATCATATATGTTGAGAATCAAGGTAGAAATGCTGCAATAATAACTCTTACAACATTATGCAATCTGAAATTATATGATTATTCAAGCTTTTACCCAAATAGACTAATGCAATTGCACATTCAACATAAAGCATAAAATCAGCAATACCAAAGATGACACCAGATTTACGTTGAGAAACCCTTTTGGTAAAAACTACACACAAGAAAGAGGGCAAGTATTTAATTAATCTTTGAAGGGAGATGTACAACAATATACTTCACTTCAAAGCTGTCGGCAATTTGGTAGCACTTGGATAGCTGCAGCTGAACATATAAAATTATTAACCATGTCTCCAATTTTTAGAAAATAGCCAAAGGGAAAACCATTGTTGTATCCACCTACAAAAACCAATGCCTAGCATAGTAGACAACCCATAAACAAAATAATTTTTTTAAAGTATTGCATGTCTTGCATATGGACCTCTAACCCATAGGCAATTAGATATTGTCTATCTTGGGTGCTCCATAACTCTGCGACAGCTCTAATGGCTACAATATAAGACACGCAACACCATGCACACTTTGGCTCCCAACTCTAGAAGACATGTAAATGATAAGTGTTAACATTTGTCAACATGCAAAGCAAGTACTCCCACTCCCAAAGTGGACACCAAAATAGAATATTCTTCCAAGGTGCCTTGTAACTGCCATTGAACATGTGTCCACCTCTATGAATGCAATTACAATTTGTCATAGAATGATAAGTATTAAGTATTTTAGCCTCTCATATCACCTAGGCATCCAACCCATTACAAGGAACATGGAGATATTTGAAAATTGACTTAGGATTGCAAGATCAATGGCACCTTATCCTAACAATATAGAGCTTTTGAAGAGCTTTTGAACTAGGTTGCTTTTGAGGCCACAACGATTTGTGTTTGGTCAATCAATGCATTGATACCAGCTTGATTTCTATGTATCATGTTAAATATTTGATACCAACAATGATCTGTACTTTGTAAGGTTTTTGCTAACTACACGTGTACATAAATGCAATCCATAGAAATACATAATAGTATAGAAAGAATAGTGGGTTATTTCTGAGCTCTGATAATATGTAGATATGCATTACGAAACTGAATGATTGTTGGAAACCACAATATGAAGGATGAAGAGATATTTTTATGTCTTTTCCTCAGTGAAGTACTTTGCTAATTTGAGGACATTCTTCTTCTGAATGACACTTGTGCAATTCATCATTATATTTCCTCAGTTACATGTGTTGAAAGGTGTGATGAGCCAAGCTGGCTCAGTCTCTAATTACTCTGGCAATTGACAGGTTTTTGATTGTTTTTGCAGTGTTTTGAATTTCTTTTGCTTTGAAGTTTTATACCTTTATGAGTTTTTGAAAATATATAACAATGCATAAAGAAAAATCTAACTCTTGCAAAGATAAACACTTGCAAAGATCTCCTTATTTTATTATTGCAGTTCATAGAAAAACCTGGAAACCCTACGCAGCTGTAAAACTTTGCCAAAATTCTCTCAAATTCATCATTCAATGCATATAATCAGCTAGCCGCGCTCAACCAGTGATAGAATGAAGGCCCAAACGCTGATCGGTCTACCCTAGGAGATTGACGCCAGCCTCTAAGGGACTCACATGGGCAGTAAATGTGGATTGGCTGCCTCAAAACCCTCCACAAACTCTGTCAAGAGACTGATTTATTACAGCCAGCCGCCTATAATGAATTCTGCAATCTAAACTCCTGAAGATAATTCAAACTCCTCTAATTACTATGCAGTTAGCACAAACATGACCTCTAGATGAAGCCATTGTTATCTGCAAGAATCAATGGGTACTTCACCATCTTGAATTGCCGAAAAACCAAGAAGAAATTCGTTCTTCCTAGTCCAATTTGTTGAAACCCTGGCATACATCAAATGCTTCTCAATTTCAAAGGCAAAAAACATCAATGCATGAATGGTTCGATTTCTAGCTTTGGCTTTTTATAATTCCTCATAAAAGATCGAATCACGGAGCTTCTTCAACAAGATTCAAATAACTTAAAGGTATTTGCTTTTTTTATAAGTTGACTTTCATAAAATAATAATTAATGATTCCCTCAGGTTAGGTGCCCACTTTTAAATTATTATTAAATGCTCATTAAAGAGAACTTGGCACCAAATACTTTAAAATATTATAATAAGCCATTAATAATTTAATAATCATGAGTTTGGCCTAGCTAATCTCCTACAATAAGTCAATTCGGAATCTAGATATCTACTGCAAAAGCCAAATACTCAACTGCCTTGCCAAAAGTGGTAACTCTGCGAAACTGACTTACTATAAATAGTAAGACCCTGAATAACTGCTCCAGTCAATGATGCTAGAACTCAACACTGCAACTAAACATGCTCAGGTGCTCTACTAAAGATAGAAACCCTAACTTTCTTGAAATAGACACTATAAATAGTAAGTGTGCCAAACTGAACCAAATGAAGAGCAACCCTAAACACTTTTTATCCTCTGGAATGGGAATTGGCCTCCGGTTTTGCTAACTGAGACCCTCTAACCGTTTGACTTAGCCTACGAGAGTCATTGATAGGCTAATCCAAACCACAAACCATGTCATCTCAAAAAGGGGACATTATACAAGGAAATTCATCTCCCATGCAGGATATTGTCTTTTGGCTAAAGATTTTTCTTGCTTCATTAATCATAGCGCACTGTTTGATACATCATTTTTTTCCTCATCAGTGAGCACTATATGCATACGTAAAAATTTAGTTAGATAATCTAATGAATTTCATGGATTCCAACCATCTCCTAGATTAGTTGTCTTTTTTGGACAATTGTTCAATCTTTCCTCTAGTTGATTTCCATGATGCCCAAAGAATTGCACCACGTAATATGTAGCCAACTCTTCATCATGGATTTTTGTTGTCTTAGGTTTGAAACTAGTTACCGGTTCAGGTTTGGGGATAGGTTCGGGTACAAGAACACGGTATGTGGGTACATGAAATATTTTCTAGGGGGTTTGGGTACGTATGGGTATGTGTGTGTGTGTATATCTATATATATATGTTTATATATATATGCATTATATATACAAAAAATTAAGAGAAATATACAAAATTATAAAACTAAATCATTTCATAGTATGATGTTTGATCATTGATCTATGTTCACGATTCTAATGAAAATCATTACATTGAATTACAAAATGAAAATGTAGTTCATGAAACATGATTCAATGTTCAACATTCAATGTTCGTCAATCATCAAAGGGATTATCAAAAAAATCATCTATGGGATTTTCAGCGGTTGTAAGTAGATCATCATCATCATTAGAACCCAAAGCGGTTCCACTAGCACTAGATGCATCATGTGATATGTCATCATTATCATCCACATCAACCGTAGTGGCTCTACCAACATCTTGAATGGTTGCATCCAAGTCAGCAGATTCAAGTGCTACATCCTAAAGCTTCTCTGCCCCCTTCTTGTATTGGGGATCCTTACATGATAGAAGGTACAAATTGGTATGAATAAACACCAAGTCTTCAACTTTTTTTGCAGCCAACCAGTTACGCTTCACTGAGTGGATAAAGGAGTATGTACGCCAATTCCTCTTAGCGGCAAAAGAGCTTGCAATATAGAGAGAAAATCAACAAAATAAAAAATAAAAAATACAAGATAAATTCAAGAATGTTAAGTGTTAAATTCTACAATACAAGTGGCCAAAAAAATCAAAACTTGTGAGAGGATCTTGATTGCAATAGGTTGGAGGTACATATAATCTTGACCATGGAGGTACCGCCATGTAATAGCATCCATTTTGCATTGGTCACTGACAACACAAGGGGAAAGGTTTTTTCCTGAGACAATCAATCCAAATTCTTTCCTAACACTTGACTCCACATTCGGATCACCGGAGAGTCTACTCAATGCCCTCTTGTACCCATTAGCAACTTTAGAATCTCTATATGGTGGCACTCTACCTAGGATAGTGAGTACTTGTGAGCTATAGTACCTAAGAGATAGAGCATATGCAAGGTGCACTCTACCTAGGATAGCGAGTACTTGTGAGCTATAGTACCTAAGAGATAGAGCATATGCAAGGTGCAATGGTGTGGTCATCTTGTTCCAACGATGTAGAACAATGGCTTCCACCCTTTTGTAAAAGGTGTCTTTAGGATCATTCTCTCTCCTTTGTATTACTAATTTTACTTTCTCCAACATTGTATCTATGCTATCATAGGCATCCCCCAAGCATGGTTCATCTGTATCAGCAAACCGAAGCATAGACATGATAGGTTTGGTGAATTCCAATACATATTCCACAGGAACCCACCAATCTTCATCCAAGATCAATGCCTTCACCTTTTGGTTTGAATTTGATTGCTTCCAAATACCCCATTGGTTGCTAATAACCATCTGACGCAATGCCTCTTTTACCTTCACAAGTCGTCTTAGAACAAAATTGTGAGATGCAAACAGGGTCTCAACAACCTAAACACATGTTAATAGTAAGTTAATAACACATTTAAAATATGTAAATAACGCAAAAAAATATTTTATTCAATTATGTAAAACATGACATAAAATGATAAATGAAACTAAATAAATTAAATTTTAAAATTTACCTTAATTATTGCAATTTTGAAAAAGTCCTGAAAATCGCTTGACATATGGTGGTTTGTCACAAGCATCTGAATCTTCTTAGCCTCCTGGTATATTTCTTTCACCCACTCTATTTGGGTGCCAATTGCTTGCATCACCAAATTGAGCAAGTGTACGGTGCAGAGTGTCCAAAAGATGTGGTCATATCTAGCCTCTACCAAAGCATCTATGGCCCTGCAAACTATTTGCATTGTCCGTAATTACTTGGACAACATTATCATGACCCACCGTCTCTATGGAGTCAATGGGAATCTTGGAAATGAACTCTACATCTTTCACTTCTCCTTTATAATCAACCATCTTCAAAACCATTGCTCCCTTGGGGGACACTGCAATACATTGATCAATGGACGGTTTTTGCAATCTTTCCATCCATTACAAACAATAGATACACTTGTTTGAACCTAAGAATTTTAAATTGGTTTTAGTTGAGCCTCTATAAATTTTCTCTCTTTTTGCATTAAGGTGGTGCGCACATTTTCAAATCCAGGACTTGTGTAACTAGAAGGTGCATTATTTATTGTTGATACCATCTCCCTCCAATATGGTGATCTATTGTCCTCAATTTTGACATCACAAAATCGTGGCAACCCTACGCAATTTTCTCATGGATTCGTAGGTGCGTCCTCCATGTTTCAAACTTTCAACACATTGTTAAGGTGTCATGAAGGCAGTTCGTCATCCTTGAATTGTACTTTATGTAGCGTTATTTATGCATTCTTTTTGAAGATTTCCGTCAAGTTAATCCCCCTAAATGCTTGTTAAAACGGGTTTTTCTTCTTTGACTGCAAGCACTTAATTTTTGGCAATCTTCAAGTTTATTCTTCGTTTTTCTCTTTCTTGTAAGTAGTTTTGTAATGTTCCTGTCATTAAATAAATAATAATATTTGTATTTGGGTCTTGATTGATTTAGTTTCTCGGGCCCATATTTTATTTTCGCGTAGGCATAGGTGTTGCCGTGTCGACTCTATTTGTGCACCTGCGGGAGTTATTTGATGGGTATTTATGATTGGTGTGTAGGATGTATTTCTCATGTTGAGTTTTGAAATTTTATTTGTAATTGCGAATTCCTATTGGAATTCTACTGGCTGCCATTTCGGAGGTGAAAGATCCTCCCTATTTGGTATTTGCAGTTTTGGTGGGATTCAACCCTAACCCTATTCTGTTTGTTCTTTTGTGTCGAGTCTAGCAAAATCCGAAGTGGTATCGTTAATATCAATAAAGTTTACTTACAAATATACTTGGCTTGCATCTTGCATGATTGTTATGTGTCTGCATCTCTTACATCTAATTGGCGACATCATCAGGCAAAGGGAAAGACATATGCCATCCATCGGTACGTTGTACGACCTTCTAGTGTGCATATTTATCCACCATACAACCTTCCTATCACCTCCGTACGACCTTTTTATTATCATCGTACGACCTTCTGATCATCACCATACAACCTTCTTGTCACCACTGTACGACCTCCCTATTACCGTATGACTTTCCTGTCACCATCATACGACCTCCCTATTACCGTACGACTTTCCTGTCATCATTGTACGACCTCCTTGTTATCGTACGACCATCCCTTGTCTCTCCATACGGTCTAAGATGGCTGTGTAAGAGGCAACGAGGGTATCTAGAGGTGTGTTTTCCTGTCGGGTTGCGGTTGGGAACATTACAGTGGTATCAGAGTTGGTGATTTTGCTAGCTTGTGGGTGGTGAATGCAAGTTTATACTAGGAAGAGAAGAAGGTATCATTCAATTGGTAGGATGGCAGACATTGCGAAAATTAGCTGCAGGCAAAATATCTGCAGAACAAAGTGACAATTCTGTCTCGGGAAGAACCACATAGAGAGCAACCAAATTTCTAAGAAATGCAAGATCAACTTTGGGAGGATTGGAGGAATGCAAATATGGAAGGGGATATATCCTACAAAGATTATGTTGATCTAAGAATGAGGTATTCTGGCGGCAACAAGCAGGGCTATTATAATGACAATCTCAGATGAAAGATTGGCAAGGTTAATTTGTCGTCTTTTGATGGGTCTGGATCCACCACAGCTCGGGCATGGGTGCAGAAGGCAGACACATATTTCCAACTCAACCCTATGTCGGAGGATGAAGCCATCAAATTTGCTGCACTGCATCTGGAAGGGATAGCCCACGAATGGAGGCATCATGGCATGGTTACTCTCGGCCACGATCAAATAATATTCTATGCTGAATTCATGGAGAGACTGATAGACCGTTTTGACGGAAGAGATACAAAACTAAATTTCAAAGAGTTGGCTCAGCTGAAGCAAACTAGCACAGTCGACAGTTACATAGCAGAATTTCAAATACTGTCTGTCCTGGTGACAGATATTTCAGAAAGATGATTGGTGTTATTATTCATGGATGGGTTGATAGAACCCTTGAAAGGCTGGGTGAAGGGATTCAAATTTCAACCCCATCACACTCACGGAGGCAATTAATGACGTAGTACAAGGCCAAGAGAATCCCCAAAGGAGATGTCCAAGCCCCCAACTAAACAACCACACAATGGAATCCAACAGCAAAGCAAGATTTGATAACAATCTGAATTCTTTCTTCATGAAATAACTGATTACATGCAATCTGGTTACGGCCAATTACAAAGCAAGTAATAGTTCTGCAAGATCCCTCAAGATCCAATTCAAACCCTCACCCTAGCTAGCCAGACCTGAAACAACACATCAGTCTGGTAGAAACATCCAACAAGATCTAAATTTGTGCTCGCAATCCACCAAGCAATCTCCTTGTTCCTAAGCCTCAACCACTAGCTCTGCTCACCAAATCCTTTTTCCAGATTCCTAACTTGAATCTCTCATCGCTTTTCACTGCACTACTTCAACAACTACCCAACCCATGCTTATATACTACAACTACAAGTTGGCTGGAAGAAAGAAATAAATCCTAGAACCCAGTCAGCTTCTAAAAACAAACAAATATTAAATGCAACCTCAGTCGGCTCTCATATAGCCTTACAAATAAATAATTCTCCACGTCGGCCTCTACATCTACCTAGAAGAATGCAACACATGCTACACACATTAAATACATCAAGTTGGCCCATCAAATCCACAAGAACTCTAGTCGGCAAGCCCAAACTGTCGAGTGTCAGCAAAACTACCGAGCAAGCCAAGCATCGCCGAGAAAGCACGTCGACCGAGCACCACAAGCATTGTTGAGCACAAGTTGTGTCGAGCACCAAAAGTTTTGCCGAGTTCCTTTAGCGACTGAGTCTCTACAACAATCAAGCCCCTCAGTCAACACTGCAACCGAGCAACACCAAGAACAAACACTCCAACATGCTAGATTGCTAACTTCCCCAGGATGCTCTTGCATCAATTAAGAAGGCACACGACATGGCGACATCTTCTTCCTCTTCCACCAATAATTACTCATAGTCCAAGCAACCTCTCGCTCAAAGGGAGAAAGACAACAGACCCCCATCTAAGAAACCCCCGTTGGATGAGGCAACCCAACATGAGCTTAGGAGGAAGAAGCTCTGTTTCAACTATAAGGAGCCATGGGAACCAAGACATCGATGCCTAGGGAAGGGGAAAATCCATTACATTGAGGTGTTGTCCGACGAGGAGGAGGAGTAGGCACCTGAGCCAGAAGGGGATGAACAACAAGCTTCCAGGGAGGTAAACATCAATCACGCACAAAGGATCGCCACACTATTGAAGAGAGGCGCCATAACGGCTCTGGCAAGAACTCCAAGGTGTACTGTATTTCAAGTTCGGGGTACCCTCCAGGGGCAGTGGGTTGTGGTCATCCTCGACAGTAGAGCCACACTCAACTTCATCAACTCATCCTTGGTCAGCTAACGAAGTTTGCGTATTGAGGCACACCAAGGATTCAACGTCAAAGTGGCAGGAAGAAACCTTTTGACATGTACTCATTTGGTTTTGCAACTGAGCATTACAGTAGGAAACCACATGGTGACAGATGATTTCTTTGTGGTTGATTTGGACGAAATGGAAGTCATGCTAGGCATTTAATGGATGGAAACATTAGACGAGTACACAGAGTTTCAAACGAATGGAGCTCTCATTTGAAGTGGATGGCAAGAAGGTTGTGCTGAGAGGGATGTTGAATGGAGGATCGAAGGAAATTTCAGCTCGGCGGATGGAGACAATCCTCAGACACGACGACATGGTTTTGGACAGCACACTATTTCATCTCACCAAAACTTGTACAGGGACAAAGGGCCTACTACCAGGATGATGAACTTCAAGCAGTCTTGGATAAGCACTACCTAGTCTTCGCCGACATACCACTAGGCATATGACCACACTACGGGTTCAAACATAATATCGAGATGGAGGCTGGCGCCAAACCTATCATCACCAGACCATACGCCACCCTAAGAAGCTTAAGGACGGGATTGAAAAGACAATACAAGAACTTCTTGACAAGGGTTGGATTAGGCCCAGTTCGAGTCCTTTTGTGTCGTCAGTAGTGTTGGTTAAAAAGGACGGAATGCTACATATGTGTGTGGACTACCGTGCACTGAACAAGAAGACCATCAAGAACATATATCCTATTCCTAGGATCGACGAGTTGCTAGATGAGTTACATGACGCAGTTTACTTTTCCAAAATAGACCTCCGTTCGGGATATCCCCAAATCCGCATGAGGGAACAATATGTGGAGAAAACAGCCTTCCATTGCCATTATGGGCATTATGAATTTTTGGTCATGCCATTCGGTTTGACCAACGCGCCAGCTACATTCCAATCTTGCATGAATCACATTTTTAACAAATAGCTATGCAAGTTCTTGTTGGTGTTCTTCAATGATATACTAATCTACAACAAGACATGGGAGGAGCACTTGAGGCATTTGGAAGAAGTACTCGTGATTATGGAGTCACAATTGTTGTTCGCCAAAAGATCCAAATGTGAATTCGGGATGATAGAGATATTTTATCTGGGGCACATAGTCAGTAGCCGAGGAGTTCAGGTACATCAAGAAAAGATTATGCAATCTTGGATTGGCCACCTTCGAAAACTCTATTAGAATTGCATGGATTCTTTGGGTTATGCAGTTACTACAGATGGTTTGTGAAGGCATTTTCATAGCTCAGTGTGCCACTCACCGATCTAATGAAGAAGGGATCCTTCCAGTGGAGTGAACGGGCACAACAAATGTTCGAAAATCTTAAGGAGGTTATGAGTTCTTGTTCGGTTCTTGCACTACAAGATTTCACTCGATCCTTCATCTTGGAGTGCAACGCATCGGAAGAAGGCATCGGGTCTGTGCTGATGTAGGACCGCCACTCGATTGCATTTCTGAGTCGGAAGTTCTCGGGAGTTGAAAGGTTGTACTCCATCTACAACAAAGAAATGCTCGCCATCATGCATGCCCTGACAAAATTCCGGCAGTACCTCGTGGGAGCCAAATTCGTAGTCCGTGCAGATCACAACAACTTGAGGCATTTTCTGGAACATAAGGAGTTGAACGGACCGTTAGCTTGTGGTGACTGATTAGGAAAGTACTATACACTTTTCATCCTGACCTCAAGCGGAAAAATATTGTATAATATGGCTTAGGGTTAGAGATTTCATTATGTATAATTTTAGGACTTGTGGCGGAATTGAGCTGTAAGGGATTACGGATTGTAATCAGGTTGTAATCACTGGATAATAAAATATTGGATTCACTGTTGGTGGACGTAGCCCAGGGATTGGGTGAACCACGTTAAATCTTTGTGTCTTGTGTTCTCTTCTGTGTGGTTTATTATTTTCTGATATTGGTTATTTTTGCACGTAATTATTATTTCTGCCTTGTTAATCCTAACACAGACGACAACAAAAGTGGGTGAGTAAAATACAAGCCTTTGACCTTGACATTGAATACATAAAGGGAAAAAATAATGCTGTGGTTGACGCATTATCAAGAAGGACAACCATATGCTCCTTATCTTAGATTTCGGCAAATTGGAGGGCACATCTCTTGGTCGAATATTCCAAGAACACCTTCGCATGCCAACTGTTGGACGGCGAAGTGCAAGACGACAAGTATGAAGTGGTTGATGATATCATTTATTACAAGGGCATAATTTATTTGGTACCTGAGTCCAAATTGAAGGATAAAATCTTAAGGGAGATGCACGATTCGCCTTTGGCTGGGCATCGGGGGTACCTGAAGACCTACAGGAAGATCCGGGAAAGGTTTTCATGGAAGGGTCTTAAGAATGATATCCTACAGTATGTATGGGAATGTGCTACCTGTTAGCAAAATAAATCCGAACACACCTTACCAGCGGGTCTACTTCAACCTTTACCGATCCTTGAGCAGAAGTGGGATAGCATCTCAATGGATTTTATTTCTAGGCTTCCTAAGGTGCAAGGAAGAGACTGTATTTTTTTAGTGGTTGATAGATTGACCAAGTATGCGCACTTCTTTGCTGTTTCTGCTGGGTATCAAGCCGCATAGGTAGCAGACCTGTTCTTCCAGGAAGTGTTTCGCTTGTATGATCTCCCTCGGAACATAGTAAGCGATAGAGATAGCCGTTTCCTTAGTACTTTTTGGAAAGAATTGTTTCGGCTTGCAGGGGCGAAGTTGTCACCGACCACCAGTTATCACCCGCAAACTAATGGACAGACTGAGATTGTGAACAAATGGATGGAAGGGTACCTCAGAAACTATGTTGCGGCACAACAGAAAGCATGGATCTAGTGGCTACATCTAGGAGAACACTGTTACAATACCACATACCACATGTCGATTGGGATGACACCATTCAAAGCATTGTACAGTTATGAACCCCCTTTGTTCGTGGACATGGCATTGAGTGACAGTCGTGCACCGAAGGCGAAGGATTGGCTACAGGAGGGAATAGATATTTTGAGGTCCCTCAAGGAAAACCTTCAACAAGCCCAAAATCAACAGAAGACGTATGCTGACAAGCATCGAATCGAGAGGAGTTTTGAAGTTGGGGACTTGGTGTACCTTTGGCTTCAACCGTACATGCAGTCCTCTCTGAAGGTTTTTGGAAAGGAAAAGCTAAGGCCGCATTTCTACAGACCCTATTGTGTGACCAAGAGGGTGGGCGAGGTTGCATACGAATTGGATCTACCTGAGGGAAACCGAATCCACATCTTTCATGTTTCTTGCCTGAAGAAAGCTGTGGGTCAACATGTCACGGTCTCAACAGATTTGCCACCTCTCGACGATGGAGGGAAGTTAGTATTAGAACTAATTGAGATGGTTGACATTCAGGAGAAGAGGCTGAGGACACGCATGGTCAAAGAATTTCTTGTACGCTGGAAGGATCTACCGCTAGAAGACACCACTTGGGAAGGCGAAGAGATTTTGGAACACCCTAGCTTGAGATTGCTTGAGGACAAGCAATTTTCGGGACGGGAGGATTGTAATGTCCCCATCATTAAATAAATAATAATATTTATATTTGGGTCCCGATCGATTTAGCTTATCTTGGGCCCATCTTTTATTTTGGCGTAGGTGTAGGTGTTGCCGTGTTGGCTCTATTTGTGCACCCTCAAGAGTTGTCCGACGGGTATTTATGACCGGTGTGTAGGATGTATTTCTCATGTTGAGTTTTGATATTTTATTTGTAATTGTGAATTCCTGTTGGAATTCTACTGGCTATCATTTCGGAGGTGAAAGATCCTCCCTATTTGGTATTTGCAGTTTCGGTGGGATTCAACTCTCACCCTATTTTTCTTGTTCTTCTGTGTTGGGTCTGGCAAAATCCGAAGTGCTATCATTAATAGCAATAAAGTTTCCTTGCAAATATACTTGTCTTGCATCTTGCATGATTGTTCTGTGTCTGCATCTCTTACATCACAACATTACATCTAATTGGCGACATCACTAGGCGAAGGGAAAGACAGACGCCATCCATCCGTACGTCGTATGACCTTCTAGCATGCATATCTAGCCATTGTACGACCTTCTTGTCACCTCCGTATGACCTTTCTATTATCACTATATGGCCTTCTGGTCATCACTGTACGACCTTCCTGGCATCACCATACGACCTTCTTGTCATCACAGTACAACCTCCTTATTACCATACGACTTTCCTATCATCATTGTACAACCTCCCTATTACCGTACAACCATCCCTTGTCTCTCTATACTATCCAAACTGGCTGTGTAGAGGCAGTGAGGGTATCTGGAGTTGTGTTTTCCTGTTGGGTTGTGGTTGGGAACATTACAAGTTTTTAATCTTGTTTTCCCCCTAGGATAATAGCCCCTAGAATTTTGCTCGTTTCGAGCTATCTTAGGCCTCATTTAGAGTTGTCTAGCTCAAGTTATAGAGGTAAAGGTGGGGTTTTTTAGGTTGATTGCATTCCCAAATTCATATTTCCTTCTAACTAGTTCATATTTCCTTCTAACAGAGCCTAAATTCCCAAATTCTTTTAGTCCTGCCACAATTTCGTCAATTGTGGGCTTGGCTTTTCGAGGTGGATCCTCCTTTGCCTTTTTATTGGTTTTCTTCTTTCTAATCAGGGAAATTGTTTCCTCGGTCTCTGTCTCTTCTTGTTCTTCCTCTTGGATACTGGGTGCTGGTTCTGCTTTCTTCCTCCGACCCTTGGGCTGTTTTGACACCAGTTTCTTCTTTGGTGGTGGCGTCCTTTTGTAGACAATTTTGATTGGTGCCCTTGTTGACAGATTTTGGAGAATATCAGTGTATGTGTCGAACCGGTTGGCACCGAGATCCAAATTTGCATTAGTTAATGCATCAGCATATGCCTTAGCAACTTTGGCAGAGATCTCGTAACCCAGCTCAGGGGCATATACATCTCTTGGTTCCACTGCTTGAATGATGTAGTTGTCTGTGGTGACCAGAAAACATACCTCATCCTTGTACAGGTCAACAATAGTTGATGACACTCTTTCTCTTTCGTGCATCTTCAATTGAAAAGCTTCAAAATGTTCATTCATTGCATTACTCAACTGATCTCCTAGTCAATTTGCCATTTTGGTGATTTGATGCATGATCGGTTTGTCGGTTTTCCATGTCACTTTACCATGGCCTGGGAAGAAATCCAAGTAAAAAAAATATAGGCACATCAGAAGGGTTCCATACTTAATGGACTTCTTCACAACTCCAAGCCTTTTCATGTTTTCAAAAATTTGGCTCTGAAGCATCGCACAGATGTCGTAGTGGGCATTTTCGTGCATGATGCGATACGCAACATGTATTGCGCCACCTGGTATGTTGTTCTAGTTGCTTGACTGATAAACTTTGTAACCGATGACAGCAGACGCAAATCGTACTCCATTGTCTTCAATGTCATTCACAGTCATAAGTCGACCATCAGACTTCGACTTGGTCAGTTTATTGACGACGGTATTGGCTATGGTGCATAGGGTTAGAGCTTCCCCTTTGTCACTGTATTCGGTTACTCTGTGGAGATCTTCTTTGGTGATCTCGTGACATGCGCCTCTGGTGAGCCAGAAACCTGGTTCGTGAAGATGGCTCAGCACCAAACTGACTTGGTCTTCTCGGAAGATTCCGGGGTAGCATATACCATTTATTAGTCTGGATGATACAAGATTGGCGTATTTGTCACGAAGTTTCCCTTCTTCACATAACGACAAATACTCTCCTTGAATATAAGTTTCTCCTAGTTCTTCTTGTTTGGCGTGAATAAACGCTGTAACATCCTCGGTCAGGAGAACTCCTTCTGGAATAGAGGAGAGTGCACCAACCATGTCGTTTTCTCTATTCTGAGCAGGCAAGATGTTGTATGCTGGCCTGTTCACTTGATCTCCTTTGATCAATTTCATGGTAGCGAAAGATGAAGCCATTTTTGCTAACCAGTAAGCAGCAGAAAGTAGCTTGGATTGGTTTTGCAAGCAGTGAATCTTAGTGATCAAAGCGTGAGAATAATACTTAGCACAAGAATTCGTAACTCAAAGTAAAGTGAAGACTTGTGAGTAATTCTCCTTTTCTCTTATAGAGTTAGGTTATAACGGTAATTACCAAACGGTAACTATTAGTTAAACAGCTACAGTAATAAATGCCTTACCTAACTTTGCTTTCTATTTTCCCGACCGATTGGATGAAGTTTTTCCTTACCGGTTTTACCTTGTAGTGAGTTTGACTCGCACTGGTCATACTAGGAACGGTAGAGGATCTACCGGTTCCCTCTAAGGCTTCACAACTCAGTTTGCTGATGAAATATCTCCATCAGCAGATGGTGATCTTTCCTCTGTCTTCTCTTCAGTGGAGCTCTTTGATTCTTTTACGAACCAAATCTGTTTAACTGTTTTCACAGTCTTTTCTCCCTTGTTGGTCTTTTCTTTAGGTTTGTTCGGCTCCTTTTCCTTACCGGATAACTGTATCCTACACTCTTTGACTTTGTGTCCAACTTTGTTGCAGTGATAGCATACTATCTCGGTTGTCTTCCTTGGGTTCATTTTTCTTGTGTTGGTTGGCTTGTCCCAAGAATTCGTACAGTTGACTATACTTTGGTTCTTGTTTCTTTTGGTAAATACCGGCTTTGGGGATCTAAATGCCTTTGTCTTGGATCTGCATTCTTCTGCCTTGTGTCCAAATTTGTTGCATGCATAGCAGTAGCTCCTGAAACTTCCCTTGGTACTGCTGGACACAGATATGGGACTGGACCAACACTCACTAGTCATGAGGCTATTTTTACAGTAGTTTTTGCAGTGACCGTTGTTGGTCCTTACAGGTGCACTTTTGCAATTATTAGTTTTATGACCCAGTTTCCCACAATGCTTGGATGATGCGTTAAAGATATTCTTACCTTTTTGTGCCAGCAGTTTCTTCTTATCCCTTTTGATCACTTTTACCCTAGAGAACTCACCATTCTCTTTGGTAACTCCACCGGTGAATCCAAGACTGGTTGGATCTTTATGCCTTCTTTGAGCTTTAAGTTGCTCATCAAGCTTGGTCGAACTTTTATTGTATCTTCTCAGAACTTCATTTGTTTCTTCAAGTTCATTCATCTATCCCCTTAGTTGATGCAATTCTAGAGACAGTCTATTGCATGCTTCATTCCTGTCATGCCAGCCTTTTTGTATGTGAGCATTTTTTTGGGTGACACTCTGCATGTCTTCTTGAAGTTGTAGAATGATAAGTTCATTCGCCCCTACCGCTTCCACTGCCCGGTCCCTTGCTTTCTCAGAGGCTGTCAAAGACTTGACTACTGAGTTTCTTTCATCTTTGGCTTTTCTCTTTTTCTTGATTAGTTCAGCCATCCTCAGGGCATTGTCCTCTTGGTCTCTCTTAAGATTAGAGATCTGATCAGTCAGAATCTGATTCTTTTCAATGAGTTCAGATACTGCCTCCTCAGCTTCATCAAATCCACTCTGCCCAGAGAGTTCATCAATGGTTTCATTGTTCTCATTTAATTGTAGCACTAGCTCCTTTGTCTTTGCAAGAGATCTTCTCAATCTATTCTCCAGAGATACAATGATGTCATTGGCTTCCTCGAGTTGTTTCTGATACTGGTAAACTTCCATGATCTTTCTCTCAAGCTGTTAGGCTTGGTAGTATAGAGAAGAAGGCTTTGATACCAATTGTTAATATTTTACCGGTTACTGAGAGGGGGGGGGGGGGTGAATCAGTAAAACTATCTCCTGTGCAGTTTAAAACCTGTAAATAGATTATCTAATGTAAAACAGAGTGTAAACAGTCATTCACAAGCATAAACAGGTTCACACAGATCAGCACTAGTATTTATAGGTGCAAACCCTCTGTTAGAAGGAAAAAACCATGGTGAGACAGAGCTCACAACTTCACTACTGTAGAATGAAGGCGCCCTGTTAGGAGCTTACAAAAGCACGGATTCAAGTGCTACTCGTTTAAGGGATTTTACAAAAGATCTGTTAAGATCTAAGCCCTGTTAGGAGCTGCTTAGTTACAGGACTTTGAACATCAACATAGATGCCACCCTGTTAGGGGATTTTACAAAGAATCAATTAGGTTCACCCTGATAGAGGGATTTTGATGTGCTTTCACCTTTTATAAAAGCAATGATCTGTTTTGACACTGATTGTCTGTTTAGATCATACCTGTTAATCTCATCTCCGGTTTGCCTGGCTGTTGATCTCTCTTTCTTTCTTCACCTTTGTGCCTAAAGCACTCCTCAGAAGATATCTCTCTTCTGCTCTATTTTCAATCATCAACTCTCAACAACAACCTTCTTTGCGTCCCATGACTTGTATTTATATAACAATTTATCGTAACGAAACCCTTAACTCATGGAACCGCCAGGCTGCAAACTCCGTAATAAATCATACAATTAGCTACAAGCTGTACGTTATGATCTAGAGTTTACCTTGCAAAACATCCACAAGAATAAAGTTAACTCCTGTTAAAACACTAACTCCACTCTTCAGCGGTGAATGTCCCGCATAATCCGGCTTCTAACTAAGACTGATCCACTGAATCTGGTTCGGATTTTTAGTTCATGTTAGACCGGTGTAATCTTATATCCAGTTCAACATATGCAAGCACATTGAGACCGGTGTGTACACTTTTCTTTATCTACCGGTGCATATGTTATGTTGCTTGTTGACCAGTGTGTCTAAAGAAAGTGTAGTAAGTGTTGCGAGTGACCGGTGACCCCTTACCGGTGCATATTGTTTGTGGATGTACACTAATGACAACTCAAATTCCTAACAGAATAGCATGTGTTTTGGACTTGTAAAAGCCCACCATTATTCTTTATTACATGTGTTTTGATCAAAACTCCTTTGGTGGTGATTTCTAAGTGAAAAGCATGTGTTTTTTAGATGTAAAAACCCACTCATTTTGGGGATTTTCAGCAAAAACGGGTTTTTGGAGCAAAGAAGCACAAGATTCATCAACAAAACTCAAAGATTTGTGCCTGCAATAGGGTCAGTTTTGCATAAAATTCATCAAGGATCATTCTTGGCTCATCAAAAGTGCAGATTTGAAGGTATTTTATTCACATTATAGCCCGTTTAGGGCACGTTTTTGCACAAAAATGCCTCTTGTTTGAGCAATTTTCTTTACCAAATCTTTAACTTGTTGCCTCAAGTTAAGTTCTAAGGCATTGCTTTTCATTTCCAGCTTGTTTACAATTCTTTTCAAGTTGCATTTGATGCCTTGGACACTATTTTTGATATGCATTACATATTGCATATGTTTTGGTTGAAATGATTGCTAATAGCTATTATTGTGCATTTTTAATCTCCAACTTCCCACACTCGTCAAGCTATGGATTTTGACTCAAGGATTGAGTCAAGATTCAAAGTCTATTTAAGTCTCATTCATGCAATTATTCTAAATCCGAAAATCTCATTGGATTCATTTTCAGATTTTACACAAGAGACTTCTTCCTTTGCTTCTTGAGGGAAAGAGGTATGATCTTTATCAAATTTCATAGGGCTATGTTGTATATATGTTTGTTATTTGTTTTTGTTTGCAAATCTCTTCATTTCATGTTTAGATTTGCATTTGTTTTGTGTATGATATGTGCTCCTATCTTCCGTCTCATTTCTCCAAGTTGCATATGCAAGTGTTTCATCTTGCTTGCATATGAAGTCGGGATTAAAAACCCCGTTCTTGAATGAAACTACCAAGGAAAGCAAGCTCATTTTGCGCATGCTTTTGCACCCAAAAAGATCACCTTCACGCTTGCACGCACTTCATCCGCGCTTATTATATCGCTGCCATATGACTTAAAACTCATGATGGTGGTTGCTTGCACACTTGCTTATGATGAAAACATAATAATTCATTATAAGTAGATGCTATGTTGCTCATTTTCCATGCATAAAGCTTGCTGACCGCATGTGCTATTACCCTCCAAAAACCCATTTTTGAGTTTTTCTACCATATAAGAACACATTTTGAGCTCAAATGCATATATCCATTCACTGTCCCAAAAGTTTTCAGCCATCCTCCATATGCAATGCTCTCAGAAAATCCTGTTTTTGAGTTTTTCCCTCATTTGAAGAGTTGGTTTTGTCTAAAATCCTTTTCCCTTTGTTACTCAAAGGCTTTCCACTTTTATCCTATACGCATACTCTTCTAGATATGCAAAGTTCAAGCTTGAAAGACCATGGTATGGATTTTTCTAGAAACACAAGAGCGACAACATGCATAACCCCAGACATGCACAAAAGAAAGAGGGACACGAGGCAAGAACGATCACATAATGGAGCCTACAATGAGGTGAAAGAATGATTGCATGCATAGAATGCTTTCAAGACAGAGATGGAAAGAAACAAATGTGCTTTCCAAGAAACAACTACCATTATACTGCAGAACGGGCAAGGATGAAAGTTCCTGTTTAGATCAAGATGCTTCAACCAAACTTGAGCACATCAATCGTAAAACATCCTTGTAGTAGCATGAAGACCAACAATGGATGATGTAATAGGGGTCATGTCTTGTTACACACTTAGAATATTTTCATCATGCATTTGTAATTTGTAATGGGCATGTTACATGTAATGGAAAAACAAGATGTAATTGCATGTGATAGTATCACATGCAAAGCTATAACATGTAATCATGTTGCAAGTGCTTTAAGCCTTGTAACATTGAATAAGTCAAAGAAAGATAGTTAGTTAAAGAATAAGTCAATGTGGTTAAGGATTTTCTCCTTCTTTCTGCACCTTTCTCTCCACTCTTTTCCTATTGTAAATAATCATCTTTTGGCAAGGCAAAAAAATTCTGCGAGTTTGTATCTACACTCTAAGACTTTGAGCTTAGATGTAAATTTGTTTTGCTTTCAATAAAAGGGGCAACTTTCTTTCAAACTTTGTGTTGATTCAAGGTGTTATGTGATGACATTTTCTAGATATTGATTGTGAGTTTTGGAGTTTTGCTCAAGAGAGATTTGAATTCAATTGTGCAGACTTTGAGCTGCCTATTGCATTTAGAGCCAATTTGAACTTTTGAAGACTTTGTGCTGTAGGAGGACAAATTGTTATAGTTGGTAGTGGCTGCAATTACTTAGAACTAAATACTTTGAGCTTCTGTTATATGTATTTTTATTAAGTTTGAGAGTATCAGGTAAGAGACTTTGCGCCTTACTGGTTATTCTACTTGAATCCTCATTCAAGACAAGCACAAGAGACTTTGGGTTCTTGTATTTGTTTCACAAAATATATAAGTAAACTGCTGCCCCTGGTATTGTTCTTACGTCAATTTGAGGGTCACCAGTATTATCGTAGCAATAAGGCACTTTTTGTTAAGTTGGAAAGTTGTAATTGTATGCAAATCATTCCTGAAAAAAGAGGAATTGATTAAGTGAACCGCCCTTTTTGTAATTTCAATTAAGTTCCTATTGAAGCCACCTACAGTAAGAAGGGAGCCTCCCCTATTGCTGAGAGGAGAGAGAAATCTCATGAGACATTGCTTAAAGTCACAATTTTGTAAGTTGTGGTCACAATGACTTCAAAAGTTTTAGCCAACACGATCTCACCAAGTTGAATGGAAGACCATTCGCAAAGAGGCAACGTGCAATTTTTTCATTAGCAATATTTCTTGCCTCATTTTTAAATGCCTTCTCAAATGGACCTCTTGTGCAAGTGGAGATTTGTGGTTCATCTTGATCCTCCATAGAGGACATAAGCAAGAAGGGATGTTTGAAGGCCGTAAGTGGTTGAGAGGGTGGTGTTATTGTTTTATTTTTCTGGAACTATAACCACTTTTTTTTTCCTTTTGCAACCAATTTGTCAACAGATTCTTGTTCTTTTATAAGTGCTCCTATTTGTCTAGCTGACAACCCCTTCTTATCTGGCCTTGGGCCCTTATACATTCTAATCCCTTTACCCCTGGGGCCCCAAAAATGAAGTTTCACTCGGTAATATGAGCTATTATATAGTGCATTGCAAAAATTACATTTCCAAATAAACCCCCCACCTCTAAGAAGTTGTAAAATTCTTGTAGTATGTCTCCATAAAGAAGACTCTTCATCAATTTTAAATTTTTGACTCCCCTCCGCACCCATTGAGCTTTGACTACTCATTGTTGCAATCTAAAAGAAAAACATGATTAAAAACTTCTTCACAAACTTGAAAAAAATTAAAACCTAACAAAAACTTGAACAAATCTATCAAAAGACTAAAGAATAGAATTTAAATGCATACCTTAAACACTTAAATCTGCTTTGTGGAAGCTATTTGACACTCGACAATCGATCTCCTTCGAATACAATCACTTCATTTCAAACTGCCAAGATGGAGAGAAAATATTGTGAGAGAAAAATGAGAGGTAAAAATGAAATAAGTGTGTTTGAAGGCCTCATATTAGGGTTTTTTAGGGTTAGGAATAAAAAACAATGATTTTTTTTTTTTTTTTAATGAAGTTTAGCCCTCTTTATAAAGTCTGGCAAGTCCTCCATGGTGTGCCCGGGTCCTCGCTAGGTGCGCCTGGGCGTGCATAGGGTGTGCGTCCAACACTGTGGGTGCACCCATATCGGGTGCGTACTTGAACCCGGTTTGAGGGCTTAGGGTGCAAACCTGGTAATGTAGGTTTGAAAGAATAATGCAGTAATAAACAAGAACAATGATTTGTAGATCATCAACACAAAACAGGTAATGTGTAAGGCTCTAAAATTTTGTGCATATTATTTGAGAGAAGAATAACATTTATAAGGTATAAATGATAAGAAAATGCAAAATCAATTGTTTTTATTATGCATGAGAGTATCCTCGTGACCTAGCCTAGCACCCAGCAACCCATATCTCGGGTACTTGTGTGAACTAGTTCTTGACTCATCCCTGACGGGTGAGATCCTCCACCCACAGGTCGTTCCACCTCTTTAAACCAGACGCAAAGTCAAACCCGAGACCATGGGGAACTACACACAACCTCAAGTCAATTCCCTTACTTGTGCGAGCTAATGTAAAAATCAATTGTTATCTAACTACCAACCTATCAAAAAACAACCCATAAACACTAATTAAAAAAATGCTCATTATTCTTTCATTCTCCCCCATAATGAACAATGAGAAGGATCTGAAGCAAATCTCAGAGTTTTCGAAATTGGTCAAGAGCAAGGGGCTTCACAAATGTAATGAGCCCTGCTGGCTCTTGCTAAAGAATTTATATTTTTTTGTTTTATTGAAAGTTTTGCAATTGTTTGGTTTCTGACATATATGAATACAACCAAATTCTAAAATTTAAATGCACAATTTCAATACTAAAATCTTATTTGCAATTTTATTCAGTTTTGCAAATATATATATAATGGTGATTGATAATATGTAATTACAAATATTAAAGTGTGCACCTCAAAGTTCACTAGCATATATAATTCGGCTGTTGAAGAAATTAAATC
Organism: Chamaecyparis obtusa; assembly: GCA_027943335.1. Taxonomy (NCBI): domain Eukaryota; kingdom Viridiplantae; phylum Streptophyta; class Pinopsida; order Cupressales; family Cupressaceae; genus Chamaecyparis; species Chamaecyparis obtusa. The sequence continues at coordinate 347,255 of BSBK01002580.1, read as the reverse complement.
GCAGCCCAAAGAAGTTGTGCTGCTGCCTGAGATGGAAACACAGGCTCATAAATCCCAAACACAACCTTGTATAGGGAAGATGGCTGCCCAAGAATGAAAGCACACAACCTTCAAAACACACACACTGCCCTTTAATTTCATTTCGCAGCCATTAAGGAGTCACTGCTTCCTCAGATGGTGACGTCCCAACCAAATTCACCACCAAACACCCTCCAAAGGCACAGTGTGTAATAGACATGGAAGGCAAATGAGACACCAAGAAACCCTGGTTAAACTCGCAACAAATAATGACAAATTTGGTATACAACAACACCAAATTGTAATCAGAATAATCAGATTTAATTCTCTGATGTTCAAAGCACAATTCACCACAATCTTTCAATGATTCAGAGTGCAGATAGAGAGGAATCAATCCTCACAAAACCCTTGTTGAAACTCTTCAGCAATTCTACAAGAAAATAAAAACGATGACCAAGAATGTGGTTCGAATTCTCATAAGGCTATATATATAATATTTAATTCAATAGCTTCTCAATGACACTTTTCACTTAAAAGCCACTTGCTTTATGGTTGCACATTTGAACCAGTAGCAAAGTTGCCTCCTCAAATCCTCTTGAGTAGCCTCATTGTAATATCCCCTATACTGGTCCTCTTGGTAAATTGGGACAATTTTCTTATTACTTCAATTCGCAATTGAATTCTTTCTATTAAGACCTTTACTCTCTCTAATTATCTTGATACTCCACTCAACTAATTTTCCCATTGTGTTTGAATAAACTTTGACTCACGAATACGACATGTATATGGTATGAATTATAATGAATTACTAATTTAAATAAGATGGATCCTCTTATTTTGGTATGTATTGTGTATACTATAACTGTAGATGTTTACAGAGTGGATTAGTTTATGCTAATTGTATAATCCTTAACTGTGGACCATATTTGTATGTTGAATATATTTGTAATGAATGGATTCTATATGTACACAATGGATCTAATCTTATGTAATACCTTCCGTCTATGGATTACTCTCTACCTTTGATATTTGTGCTGTATGGATGAAAGGGGAGTCTTTGGCTTAGATTATGATTGGGGACTCTGACTGCAGATGTAATTCTTCTTTTTCTGTACAATGTGTTTTGCTGACTGATTATTTAAGTCTGTTTTGTGTGCGCTTTGACTACCTCTGTCTTAATGTTCATCCTTCCCTTGGTGTCTAGTGTCTTTTTCCTCACGGTAATTAATCCAATGCCAAAACCCTGCAATGGTCGTCACTATTATTCAGTTGATCAATATTCTTCCGATTTATTACATGTACAGATTCGATGTGATTTGATACCCAATACTTTAGCTTGTATTATCGGTGTCATGTATTTGTATGCCCAGTATGTTGTTCGATGAAATATAAAGGATTAATCTAAACTAAATCGTTTCCTTTGAACTTAATATTTCATTGTAGATAATATTTTCGGCACTGGATAAGTTACGATAATGTAGTCTATTATCTGCACGCGACTTGTATATTTCTGATCATATACAGATGATGCTGAGCGGATATTGACCTCTCCGTAACTTATTCCCTGTTCGTGTTATATCCTCTTACATCTCCGTTCACCTTCCCTTCCTGTATCCTTCTACCCTCATCTCTCCTCCTTCCTTTTCCGCTCGGGAATGTCAGTGGTATATATAAGAATAATTCTGAATGGATAGCGATTGATCTCAAAGCTTCGTGTCTTTTCATTAACATATGAATCGATTGGTAGGGGAGCCGTATTTAGGTATATGTATTATATTATTTTATATGATATTAATAATAGCAATATATAATTTATTATTTTATTAATTCACTAATATATTTATTATTTATTATTAATAATATAATTATTATATATTGATTATCAATGTTTGTTCTATTAATCAATATTTATTAATCTTAATTATTCATTAATAATATTGTTAACTAACAATATTAAGATCAAATAAATCTAGTATTACAATTATATTATATTATTTATTTATATTTTATTATTATTAATTATTAAATTCTCTTTCATTGATATATCAATTATCTTAATAATATATTATTATAACATTTATCTATAAGAATTATATATATATTTTATTAATAATATATATTATATTAATAATATTTTTTCATGTATTATATTTTTCATTATTATATAACTTATTATTTTATTCATTTATTTATTTATTATTATAAATAATTAATAATATATTATTGTCAATTATTTTTATTTATTTATTGTGTATTTATTGAATTTGATCCCTGAGATAGGGAACATCACAGGACATTACAGTCCCGCCCCTTCCCAAAATTGCTTGTCCCTCAAGCAATTCAAACCTCTAGTGTGAGTGGTGACTTGCTATGTCGGTATTCAATCCAATGATCCTGAAATGACAATTTCAACTTGAAGTTAGAAGTGCATTATATTCATAAATATAATCGTATCAAATGTAAAAAAAAAAACATCATTATATTCAATTTAGAATACTAAGAGTAATTCAATTTTAGAACTTATCTTGATGTACTGTAGTGCTTCCTTCGCCTTTTGTTAAGTATTGCCTTGTTTTTGTGCTGAGTCCTGATGAATAATCCTAATCCTTAGGGAGAGTTTGTAATCAAGTTACAAGCTCTCTAGGAGAACCTTCTGGGGCTCTAGTCGCCAACTGGCTATTTTAGAACGGTCCTCAAGCTATGAAACCATCTCTTACGACTACCTCCTCCTAAGGCCTTATGGATATCCTTCATTTGGTATATCCATCCTGATGATTCTTAGGAGAGACTTTATCTCTTCCAATCCTTAAGGAGAGACTGTGATCAGATACTTAGCGCTTGGGGGGAGTGCTTCTGGGGTTCTAAATGCCTTGCACAATTTAGAACAGCTCTCCAGCTAAGTACCATCTCTTCACTATAATTCTCTCTTTAAGACCTTATGGATAATCAACCTTGATATATCCATCCTTCCTAGGAGAGAGCTCTTTCTCACCCTAGGCCTTATGGATACCCGCTCTGGGTGTATCCATCCTTACATATGCATATGTTTTTCCTAATAATATATACTTTTCCTTCAGAGAATACCTGATTCCTTGCCTTACTTCATTCAGGCCATTCAATTTTAGAATGCCTTGTGAAGTCCTTCAGAGAGGTTTAGCTCTCTGCCTTAATTCTTTCATGGAATTTAATTGCAATGAAATTTTGTGTCCTTTTTTTTAATGGTTAACTGGAGAAGATTATATCTTCTTTTATATTGATCTCAAAAAAATCCAATGTTATTCTGTTATGTTTTCTCCAATGGTGGCATATTATGATATCAACTTATTTTGATTGTATATTTCTTGCTGCCTAGATATGTAATACTCTGAAAGAGTTTAATTTCACGTCTTTATGTTTCTAAATGGAAGAATTTCCCGCACTCTTGATTAGCTTGTGTAAATATTGACTGTATTATATATGGTGTAGCATGCCAAAGGATGCCTCTTGCTAATTATTTTCTGACTACAGTAATGTTCTTTTTATCAGATACTATTGTCTGTCTTTAACCTACGAGGATCTGTCCTCCTGTAATGTCCCTCTAAGTCTGAGACGAGTCGTCTCTTCTGCGTTCTTCGTTTTCTTCCTTATATCCTTTTACCGTTTTCTCTGTGTTTATTTGTCTTCTTTGATCCTTTTTGTCTGCTCTTTCTTTGCATGTTTGCATAGGCCCGACTCACACACAGGATGGCAGGATTATGCTCTGATACCACTGTAATATCCCCTATACTGGTCCTCTGGTAAATTGGGACAATTTTCTTATTACTTCAATTCACAATTGAATTCTTTCTATTAAGACCTTACTCTCTCTAATTATCTTGATACTCCACTCAACTAATTTTCCCATTTTGTTTGAATAAACTTTGACTCACGAATACGACATGTATATGGTATGAATTATAATGAATTACTAATTTAAATAAGATGGATCCTCTTATTTGGTATGTATTGTGTATACTATAACTGTAGATGTTTACAGAGTGGATTAGTTTATGCTAATTGTATAATCCTTAACTGTGGACCATATTTGTATGTTGAATATATTTGTAATGAATGGATTCTGTATGTACACAATGGATCTAATCTTATGTAATACCTTCCGTCTATGGATTACTCTCTAACCTTTGATATTTGTGCTGTATGGATGAAAGGGGAGTCTTTGGCTTAGATTATGATTGGGGACTCTGACTGCAGATGTAATTCTTCTTTTTTTGTACAATGTGTTTTGCTGACTGATTATTTAAGTCTGTTTTGTGTGCACTTTGACTACCTCTGTCTTAATGTTCATCCTTCCCTTGGTGTCTAGTGTCTTTTCCTCATGGTAATTATATCCAATGCCAAAAACCCTGCAATGGTCGTCACTATTATTTAGTTGATCAATATTCTTCCGATTTATTACATGTACAGATTCGATGTGATTTGATACCCAATACTTTAGCTTGAAATATTGGTGTCATGTATTTGTATGCCCAGTATGTTGTTCGATGAAATATAAAGGATTAATCTAAACATAAATCGTTTCCTTGAACTTAATATTTCATTGTAGATATATTTTCGGCACTGGATAAGTTACGATAATGTAGTCTATTATCTGCACTCGACTTGTATATTTCTGATCATATACAGATGATGCTGAGCGGATATTGACCTCTCCGTAACTTATTCCCTATTCGTGTTATATCCTCTTACATCTCCGTTCACCTTCCCTTCCCGCATCCTTCTACCCTCATCTCTCCTCCTTCCTTTTCCGCTCGGGAATGTCAGTGTATATATAAGAATAATTCTGAATGGTAGCGATTGATCCTCAAAGCTTCGTGTCTTTTCATTAACATATGAATCGATTGGTAGGGGAGCCGTATTTAGGTATATGTATTATATTATTTTATATGATATTAATAATAGTAATATATAATTATTATTTTATTAATTCACTAATATATTTATTATTTATTATTAATAATATAATTATTATATATTGATTATCAATGTTTGTTCTATTAATCAATATTTATTAATCTTAATTATTCATTAATAATATTGTTAACTAACAATATTAAGATCAAATAAATCTAGTATTACAATTATATTATATTATTTATTTATATTTTATTATTATTAATTATTAAATTCTCTTTCATTGATATATCAATTATCTTAATAATATATTATTATAACATTTATCTATAAGAATTATATATATATTTTATTAATAATATATTATTATATTAATAATATATTTTTCATGTATTATATTTTTCATTATTATATAACTTATTATTTTATTCATTTATTTATTATTATTATAAATAATTAATAATATATTATTGTCAATTATTTTTATTTATTTATTTATTGTGTATTTATTGAATTTGATCCCTGAGATAGGGAACATCACAGGGCATTACACTCATCATGCTTAACTGTTGATTTCCTTTTGTCATGAACTGGTGGGTGTACCTCATCTATAAGATTTGTAATAGGTTTAGGCAGTGATTACCTCTTAGGAGCTAAAACCTCCATACTCCTAGCCTTCTTGATGTGTAATGTCCCCATTTTGAGTGAGCATTGGAGTTAGTGGATTTAGCCTATTATTGGGTCCTTGTAGGCTAATTCTGGTGATTAGAGGACCCTATTGTGGTTTTCGGCCTTGTTTTGAGGGATCATATGGTTCTATTGAGCTCAAATGATTTAGAGGAGTTATATGATGCTTTCAGATTTTATTTCCAGCTTCCGGTTTGGACTCCAAGATTCTTGGAGGGAGTGTCTATTTTTAGTAAGTCACCCTGTCAGGTTCATTCATCATCTTTCCTTATGAGAATCACTCTTGTGCTATTAGATTTTGATTCTGATTCTGTAGAAATTGACAAATCCAACTTCACAGAATGCCAAGAACACCTACATGCAATAACTTGTTGCTGAAAGGAAACCAAGAAAAGAAAAAACAAGGGCTTGGAAAATCTCAACGGTGTGAGAGAAATTGTGTTCCAAGATAATGAAAAAGTATTTACAAGGTTCAACCTATAAAGGTGAACAAAACCCTAAAACCTAAAAAAGCTAGGTTGCGCAATATAATTAATATAAAATATTAATTATATGCACCTAAGAGATAGCTTAAGTGAAAAAGAGTACATAGACAACTTAATAATTAAATCAACATGATCTAATTAATAAGTGACGATAAACAGATACTCTAACACCCCCCCTTAAGCGAAGCTCAGGAGGTAAGCTAACCTAGCAGAGCTATGAAAGCAGGAAATGGGTCCCGGCAACAAGGCCTGATCAAGTACCCAATACAAGGAAATCTCTGTAAACCGGAGACAAAGGAGAAAACCTAGTGGGAAAAACTCCTCTCCAAAAAGAGATATAAAAGTAAGCAAAAGACAAAAAAATGACTTCAAGAGACTCTCTCAAAGCCATAAGTACAATGCGTGCTGCCAACCCCCCCGTGAGAGAGGGTCAGGGCTCCAAAGCCCTCCAGAATGAAAGAACCCTTGGAACAATGAACGAACCACTGACTCCAATACAAAGGAGTGAAAGACAGTGAACACTGAAGAGGTACCCTCGAAAGATGAGGTGTCACTGGAAGGCTGAGCTGATGCTCAAAGGAGTAGACATGAGGATCTTGAAAGGGAATCCCCAATGTAGGTGGTATGACAGGTGTGTTGACACTGTCAGGAGAGAGGAGATGAATGTCCTCTGTAGAATCCTCGACAACGGCACCTGGTGGCTCGATGAATGGAGCTGGAGGGTCTAGCAGTGCTGAAGAAGAATCTTGCTGAAGAGAAGAAACCCCAACAAGATGAGGTGAAGCAGTCACAGAAGTGGTCTCAGGAACAACACAGAGGTTCAAGTGACCTGACTGTCCCACATGATGCTCTCGCAGAAGAGGAGAGCTGTGCTCCGATAATGGAGATGGTGGACCAAAGTGTGAGAAGGTGTAGAGACAGGTGGAATGATCAACTGTCCCTGTAGCAACAATGCCACCTATCGCACTATCTCGGATGAAGACTGAATCTGGCGTGAACTCAACTGTCTTCCTTGATCCACTGAGTGTAATCTGATAAATCGAGGGAAGGTTTGCAGACAGAGATGGAACATACAATACATCATTGAATGTTGCATCCTGAATGCTGACAGAACCTTTCCCGCAGACTGTCATGACAGTGTTATTCCCCATGAGAATGTGAGGAATAGGAGAAGCCTCAAAAGAAGAGAAGATCTCCAGAGAAGATGCCATATGGTGAGAAGCACCAGAATCCAGTATCCAAGGGACCTGTGAAGGGGATGCAATGGAAGCCCGTAATTCATGACCCTGTCCAAGATCCTGTCCAAATGTCAAAGATGAGGCAGAAGACTAAAAAGCAGACCCCTGTGAGGTGGAAGAGGATGGAGAGGAAATAGTGCTCTTCTGAATGAGAGCTTGCAAATCTGCAATCTGTTTCTCATAGCCATCAAATCTCTTCTAAAAACAATGTGACTCATCATGAGGTCCCTTCTGACAATAGGAACAGGTAGGGCTCTCAGTCTTCTGTTTCTCCTCCTTAGAAGAAGATGGTGGGCCAGTAGAGTGCTGAGAAGAGGAATCAGATATCTGCTTCGGCTTTTGCTTCTGTGAATCCTGAGGTGTCTTGGCAAGCAATGCTTGTGATTGTGAACTTGCAAGTGAATCCATCTGAATGAGCTTGGACTGCTCACGAGTCAACCTGTCACAGAAAGTCTCAAAAGAGGGCATAACATGTCTCGTACCCAAAGCATCCATGGTGGAGTAGAAAGTGGAAGAAAAGATGTGATACTGTCCTCGCAACTTTGAGAGTATCAGATAGATACACTCATCATCTGTCTTGATTTTCCCACATCCTTGCAAAACTGTACGCAGAGACTTGAACTTCATCAAGAAGTCCTCTATAGTGGGGAAATCAGAAGGAGTCAAAGAGGTCAACTCTGCATCAAGCTGAAGTGCCCGGAATGTGTTCACTGTACCAAACAAGGTTAAAAACTTGCCCCAAATAGCCCTAGGAGTGGTCAAACCATCCAGGTGAAACAGGAGACTGTTGGAGATGTTCAGTGCAATCAAACCCATGGCTTCATCCATTTTGTTTTTGTGCTGAAGAATCTCAAAGAGACGCTGCAGAACAGGTTGGTGTTCATCCAGACATGACCATAAGCCATGTGACATAAGTAGCTTGGTCATGTGTGCTTTTTAGGTGTAATAATTGTGAGGTGTCAGTCGGGCCACAGAGGGGTCCAAGATTGAGAGAAGAAGAAGACAGAAGTAGAAGGGTCTTTTCTGAAGTAAATTACAAAAATAAAGAACACCCCCCCCCACAATGAATAAATCTAGCCCTCGTACAATAAGTAAACAATTATTGAAAGCACAAAAAATGAGAAGAAAACCTAGATGTCAGATGCAGAGAGGGAGGAAATTGAAGCCTCTACTTCAATGCCAAAAATGAGAGCTCAAACGGCCGAGTCAAACAACCAAACCAGCATCATCACGTCCGTCTCGGAAAGACCTTTCCGACGATATTTCGTTTTCGAAAAACGGACATCGTATGCACAAGTTACGGCCAAAAAACCAACTGCACCTTCGAAAATGAACTCTTTGGAAAAACCCAGTCACTGCATAAAATTTGACGGCCGTTTGCCCGTCTCATCGGAAAATTTTTTGGCTGTCGGAAAAAAATGACCAGAAAAAAAGATTCGCCGAAAAATCTGAGAAACCCCGCCAGAAAAAAAATCCGGCAGGTGACGTCAGGGTGACATCAGCTGCACTGTCGGGTGGCGCAGTGGCGGTTGGCGGGTGGCACAGCAGGTGCCGAGTAGTGCGGGGGCCGGGCCTTGTCGGGGTGGCGCATTGGTTGCGCTGCCGCATGTGGCCAAAAACACCGAAAAATGCACCATTTTTTGATTTTTTTAAAAAAAATTTTGCCTCGATTTTCGTGTCGTACGACCCTATGAGGCTGTAAAATTCACCCAGAAGTCCCGGAGGCCAAATAGGTCAAGTTTTATATAGAAATAGGGGTTTTTGGGCATTCTGGACGCAACCGTGAGGTCGGTTTTTGCCCAAAGTGCTCCAAAAAAAAGGGACCCCCCAGATCCAATAAAAAACAATAGAGAAAAGATCAGAAAAGCTGTGGCTTTCGTCTTCAAATCACAGCTCCAAAAAACCTGAGACTAGGCAGTAGCAGGGAAGCTCTGATACCATGTAGAAGTTGACAAATCCAACTTCACAGAATACCAAAAACACCTGCATGCAAATAACCTGTTGCTGAAAGGAAACTAAGAAGACAAAAAGCAAGGGCTTGGAAAATCTCAGCGGTGTGAGAGAAATTGTTTTCCAAGATAATGAAAAAGTATTTACAAGGTTCAACCTATAAAAGTGAACAAAACCCTAAAACCTAAAAAAGCTAGGTTGCGCAATATAAGTAATATAAAATGTTAATTATATGCACCTAAGAGATAGCTTAAGTGAAAAAGAGTACATAGACAACTTAATAATTAAATCAACATGATCTAATTAATAAGTGACGATAAACAGATACTCTAACAGATTCTTCCTCAGTCGTTTTCTCAAGATGGGTGAATTATGTTTATGATTTAATTAAAACGGTTAAGGTTGCCATTTTTATTGGGAATCTATTTTGGGCATTTTAGTGTTATAGCTCATTAGAACCGGGTTGAGAAGTTTTAAATCCCGAGCTCATAAAACAGGGACCCTATGTGTCAGAATATGGTTATTTTTATTAAAAGGACCGAAAATCAATTGCAAATGTAATCCCGGTGCTTCCCAAGTATGTGTTTTCCAAATGCATCAATCTCTTGTATATATACGTGAAAAAGTCAAGAAGAGACATGTCCCTTCATGGGACGTGTCTGTTCATTAATGTAATTTATTAACTATATAGTTACTTTAAGAATAAATATAGATTAACAATTTATATATATGCATATTAATATATAAAATAATATCAATTATTATATATTAATATATATATGTATATGTAATAAATCATTACTCATAATAATCATATAGCCAGTTTTATTTATCTGACTGATGCTACATACCTCTAGTGTGCTCGCGCTTATGTGTAAGGAATCTGTCAAAGCTCAGATTTTGCTTGATGGCCTGTGGTAGAGCATCCTACTCTGCGTAGTGAGCAACAACATCATCTACCAATAGCGCGACCTCAATCTTAGTACTGACTGCGGCCTATCCTAAACACCTGTATGTCAAGTCCTGTCAATCCTGTCATCAACTCCGATTTGGTCCTTAGCTCTAATCCTATCACCAACTCTAGACCTATCATTTTGTAAAGAGCTTGGCTGGCTCCTTCTGAATTTAAATTCTTAATTTGAAAATACTTGCAACTTATTCCAATAATAGTTTTGCAGAATGCAATTATGAAGAAATATCCAACATTTTTAAATAACAAATCTAGACAAAGGAATCTCCGTGATAACATTTATTATTTATTAATCTCATCTCAACATATAACCCATCTATAATTAAAACTTCACAATCTGAATACTTTAACAAGAAGTAATATAAAATCTAGAAATGATCATTAATTAATATTGGCACCTGGCAATGCAAATAATGTGTACTGAATGTTGTAGTATCCTTATGATGTCCACACGCATGCCAAAATGGACTCTAAATCCTCACATTAGGACTCAATACAGCTGCAGATGAAATCGCAGCCTTGTCTTGGGCTCACGCAGCTAATAGGATGCCCACGTGACACCTTGGAGTTCCCATGCAGCAGTTTGGGAATAGAACTTGGCTCCACAAGTTTAAAATGCAGGCCCCATGAGAATTAACGCAGCCAATGAAGAATTTAAGGCAGCCGTATAGTCACTGCTGCAACCTCAGGAGATACATCAGCCTCCTTCACAATAGTGGCATCCAGGCAAGTGAATAAATGAATTCCAGCTGTAGACGAAAATGAATTCAGTTCATACTTGCATTGAATTGATATACATTAGCATCAATTCGTATCTTCTCCAATAAAATCAGAATGTAGTTCTCAGAATCCAGAAGCAAAATTCATCATCAATCAGAGATGATTCAAATTGCAGAAAGAGGAATCAGTCCTCAAAACCCCTAGCCATTTCCTCACAGCCAAGAAGCTTCATAAATTTTATCAAATCAACAATGAATGATTTTCCTTTCACAAAGCATTGCTTTTATAATTCAAAGTGTCTTCTCTCACACACTTCTCACTTAAAACACTTTTTATACTTAGGCACATATTGAATAATATAATTTATTAATTCATTTGGCTCCAAAAAATGCCTTTTCACCAATATCATGAAATTATGACACGCAAAGTCCTTGTTTCTTGTGCCCAAGATTTAAAACTTTTCATCTTGGTTCGAACGAGCTATAACATTAAGGTATCCAACATATAATACCAACAAAAATGGCAACCTTAGCAAATTTAATTAAATAATAATAATAAACCACCCGTCTTGTGAAAACAACTGAAGAAGCGTCCGAATCGAAATCTGTCTGCACAGGATTGATCGAGATGATGAAAGATGATGAATGAACTTGATGGGGTGACTTACTAAAAATAGACGCTCTCTCCAAGATTTTTGGAGCCCAAATCAGAAGCTAGAAATGAAAACCAAGAGCATCATTCAATTCCTCTAACTCATTTAAGCTCATCGGAACTATCCATTGACTTACTATAAATAGTAAGTTCACACCAAAGACCCTCTAAACACCTCGCCAGACCACAAGGATCACAATAATGACCTGGCACCATCAGATCAATGACCTGCAAAAAAATGGGGACATTACAGTCCTCCCTCCCCAAGATTGCTTGTCCCCAAGCAATCACCGGAACAAGAAACATCACAATCCACCTGGATCCCACAGAAAAGAGCATACCGTGCCACTAACATCAACTGTAGGCTCTTGTAACATCACCCAAAATACAAATCGGATAACTCTATAAAGAAACCCAAAACAACCACTCACCCAAACTCCTATATTGAATATGTCTCTGCCTGGATCCCGAAAGAAGTGAACTTCAGGATCATCAAAAACCAAGATGTATGGGAGACTCAGATCCCATACACACTGAACTCCCCCTGTGCTCTCAACTGACTTATACTTAGTGTGTAGACCATTTGCACAATAGTGATGAATACCCCTAAACAAAGTTGTACCAGGACCCAGACATCCACACACTGCATAATCTCTGTAGTCACCATAACTCTGCAAGTCACCTACTACTGACTTGCAACCAAAACTCCCATCAACTACTTATGGCGAGTGTTGGTGTAATTAATTATTCCTAATTACACTTTACTTAATCTTACTTAGGTTAATGCATTGCATAGTAGTTTGTGATTGAGACACCTAGGAGTGTGCACATCTAATAAGCACATGGTGTAGGAGAAATTCCACTTTAGGTGTGATAGTTGTCATCACATACCTCGTTGTGTGTGAGATCCACCTTTCATGCTCTTATCACATTATCATCCTAATCCAATGCACATACTTTATTGCATATTGGAGGATGATCCACATTTGGTGGACATGTGATTACACCTAGCATAGGTGATAGCTTATCAGCTCCTTATCATTCTCTCATATCGCCTTTCCTATATAAGGAGGCCTATTATGTAATCAACATTCATTGAGCATTGATCATTAATTCATTGGATCTATTCAATCCATCCTTGCATTCATATTTTCTCTCTTGTCCTTTTCTTCAACCTCTTGATTTTGGTTCAATATTTGCTATTTGCAAATTCTTACATGGTATCAGAGCTATTGGAGTGTTTCAGATCAGCTGATTCAAAGAGAGCTTGATGCAAGCTTTGAAGGTCCAAATCTCAGATCTGGCAATCAACGTACGATAGAGGTGTCTTGGAGCAGATCTGACCTCACCATTGCGTCCGGGAGGTTGTTTCGGTTAAAATCGACTATAAACTCGCCCATATCCGGCAAAAGTCAAATCCGAGGCAAATTTTTTTTACAAATTGGACTGTACGGCCCGATCTGCGTTCTGGTACGATTTTTTTTTAAAAATTATTTTTTTATTCTGATTAATTTTTCGGAATTTTTTTTGGTCTTCAAAAGTTTTGGAGGGCAAGGTACGACCCTCCCCTCAGAGAATATTCTCTATATTCGGTCACCTGCAGGGTACTATACTCACGGCACCCTTGACATTAGCATAGCGTCATCGCAGACCAGGGTCAACACAAGCCTCAAGGCGAGTCTAGGCTAAAGCCGGCCTTGTTGTTTTGTTCATTCAGTTGGCATCGCATATTAAAAAGGGCTTAAAGCCCGTTTCCACGGCGCATGTGGGATAATTTCCCACAATCCCACCGCTCATCTCGCCCCCTCCTCTGTGGCCGTCCTCTGCAGCGCCACCTAAGGCAAATCTGAACACTCCCACGCGGACCGCCCCCCCCCCCCCCCGCGCCACTCTTCCGCCACCGGCAGCAGCGCTCGGGCCTTCGCCATCGGTCTCCAGCACAACCACCGCTCGGCGCCACTGAGATAGCACCTCCACCGTCGCTCAACCACACTGCCGCTCCGCTTGATCACCTCCCGAGCGGCCATTCCCGCCACCGCCGCCATCGGCCACCACCTGGCACCTCTAGCTAAGTCAGCTGCCAATGCGGACCTGCAAACCCCGCACAATCAGATCCGACACCGTCCACGTGCAGCCCCTTCCGCGATTGTTTCAAACACACGGAGACCAATCCATGATGGACATGTGGCTCTATCCACATCAGACTGCCTAACAGCGCATTGTTGACGTCATTCGATCCGTATTGTACGGCCAGTACATGCCAGCGCCACGTCACCAGGGAGGCTGTCATTTTTGCTGACATCATCTTTTGCCTGGAAAAAAATTGACGCTCATTTAGCCATCGCAACAGGCGAAATTGGGTCTTTTTTGACAGTCATCCAGCCATCAAATTTAACCATGTGACTTGCTGACGTCAGTAGGGTTTGAAATTTTGCAGCCTTCACCATTGGAGATTTCATTTTGACAGTCCGACTTCAAAGGGCCATAACTTGCTCATATTTGCTCCTTTTTTCGAGCAATTTTTTTTGAAATTGGGTAAAATTTCGTCAAGAATCCAGTGGTAGTGTTGATTGTGCATTTTGGTGGCCTCATTTGTCAGAAATTGCAGATCTTGTTGACTGTTCCTGTCTGTTCCTGATTTCTGCAACTTTCAGGGCTTCGTTTGGGCACATATGGTAACATTTTGAGGTGAAATTTATTTTGAAAGTGCATGATTTTTCGTCTACTTTCCAGATCTGCAATCAGATTTGAGTGATTTTGGGTAGACATATCACTTTCAGCAACAGGCTATTTTGGGGCTATAATTGCACTTGGTTAATCCTTGGATTTCAGTTTTTTGATTTGCATCAGTCATTTGAAGAAGTTATCAGTATTTATCAGTCATTATTTGGTGTTAATATGGATAATTCAAAGGTTATAATCCTCACTCCATATAACTACCATGAATAGAAAGTATCTTTAAGTGATCATTTGTTGAGTCTTGGATTGCTTAGAATGACTCTTGGGTTGGATCAAGAACCTCAAACAGGTGCTATAGAAAGGAGAAAATGGTTTGATAGAAGAGATAAAGCACTTGGCTCTCTTAGATCATCCATCTCTCGTGACTTGCACTTTCATATTGCATCTTGCACACATCCTCATGATGCTTGGATCACATTGGAAGGACTCTTTGGTAAACCTGATAGGATGAGAAAATTCATATTAGAGAATGATCTCATAGGTCTTAATCCTAGGGATTTTGACAATATTCAAGATTTTTTCTCTAAGTTCAATACTATTAGATTGGAGCTTTCTTCATGTGGCATTGTTAAAGGGGATGAACAATTGATCTTTTCTATTCTTTCCAAGCTTGGTCCTGATTATTCTATCTTTGTTTCTACATTCTATGCTACTATGGATGCTCTTGGTAGTGCATATAAATTGCCCTCTCTTGATGAATTTGTAGCGTAGCTCACAAGGGAACAAGCAAAGTTGGCACACATGGGTCAGTTGAAGCCTTCCACACATCAAGTATTGATTGCAAGTGAGTCTACATCAAAGGCTTCTAATGGCAAAGGAAGGAAACACAATAAGGATCCTAAGCCTCATGACAAAGGTAATGAATCTTCACCAAAAAGTACTGAATCCAAGTCCTCTTCAAGAGAGGAATCATCTAGAAGAAAGAGAGATAAATGTGCATATTGTCAAAAGTTAGGACATGATGAGCATAAGTGTTTTCAAAAGAAGATTGATGAGCTAACTCACATTATTCAGAAACACAACATTAAGTTGCCCTCATCAGTGTCTGCTCCTTCTACGCATTTGGCAGTTTCTACATCTCCATCATCATCCAAAGATAAAGGTAAAGGACAAGCACTCATGGCTTCCATACATCCTGAGCAAGGTAAATGGCTTCTTGATTTAGGTGCATCACATCATATGGCATCTTCTATGGATATGTTTTCTTCTTTTGAGCCTTGTAATTCTCCTAATATTTTGATGGGTAACAATACATTCATGAGAGTTTGTGGGAAAGGTTCTATTCCTATGGGAGAGGGGACATTTAATGATGTTCTTTGTGTACCATCCTTGACCACTAATCTCCTTTCTATTTACCAAATTACACATGGGGCACAAGGTAAAATTGTTGAGTTCACTCCTGATTATGTCTACATTAGGGACATGGAGACTAGAGATGTCATAGCTATGGGAGTTGTTGATCATACATCCTGCTTGTATTCTTTTTCTACTTTTATTAATAATGATGATGATATTCATGATGTGCCCATCCCTTTGCCAAGGGATAATTATGAGGAGAACTTTGGGGACTTGAATCATTTTGTTGTTGAGACAAGTGTTGATCTTCCTACTCCTCCACTTCCTGCTTCTTTAGACATGGGCTCTACTATTCAGCAGGATGATCATAGTGTTTCAGATCTTGCAGAATGTGATGACTATTTGGATGCATCTTCAGCATTTGTTGATTCTCATGATGCAGATTTGGAAGCCATACATGAGGGGGTTTCTCTTTCCCTTGATGACAGTTTCATCATAGATGGGGACACTTCTTCACCTTCTTTGGAGATTGGTGTACTTGATTCTTCTCCTTCACTTGATTTGTCACATGAGGTGATAGATTCTTTGAGCTTGGAGATTCCTACTCAGTCTTCAGAGATTCATTCATGGAGACCTACATCTTCTTCCTCCTTCCATTTGCACAAGGATTGGCTTCTTCATCATTTGATGTATCTATTTATTCCTAAGGGGAGACATGTTTCTTGTAAGCATTGGTTGATCTATTGTTTGCAGGTACTCTTCATCAACATGGGAGCTTCTACATTATGGGGGGGATATCATGTCTCCAACTATCCTTTTTATGGGGGGATACTTATTTGTATATACATGATGTATGTAGTTCTTGGGGGGTCTTGAGCACTCCATCCATCCATGCATCTTGTTTTCTTCTCTCTTTTTGGGGGAGGGTTTTTCCCATGAGGTTTTCTCTCTTTCTCCACTTTATGAGAGTTATGCATTTCACATATCTTGTACATGGGTACCTAACATGGCCTAGTAGCCGGGACCCATCTTGCATTGTGAGTTTAAGTGCATTCCCCTAAGTTGCACTTAAGGGGGGGGTGTTGGTGTAATTAATTATTCCTAATTACACTTAATCTTACTTAGGTTAATGCATTGCATAGTAGTTTGTGATTGAGACACCTAGGAGTGTGCACATCTAATAAGCACATGGTGTAGGAGAAATTCCACTTTAGGTGTGATAGTTGTCATCACATACCTCGTTGTGTGTGAGATCCACCTTTCGTGCTCTTATCACATTATCATCCTAATCCAATGCACATACTTTATTGCATATTGGAGGATGATCCACATTTGGTGGACATGTGATTACACCTAGCATAGGTGATAGCTTATCAGCTCCTTATCATTCTCTCATATCGCCTTTCCTATATAAGGAGGCCTATTATGTAATCAACATTCATTGAGCATTGATCATTAATTCATTGGATCTATTCAATCCATCCTTGCATTCATATTTTCTCTCTTGTGCTTTTCTTCAACCTCTTGATCTTGGTTCAATATTTGCTATTTGCAAATTCTTACAGCGAGAACCCATCCCATAATGGATGATAAGGACTAGGAGCCAAACTACCCTTGCAAGAGATGAAATCTTCTACTTGTGGGTCAAAAAACAAATGATGAACATGCCTCACCGTATACAGCCGGTCGGAAACCCTAATCTCTGTCAATAGCTCATCATTACCAAACTAGGGGTCATGAGATGGCTCCAATCTCTGACTCCGCATAACTGTAGGTTGGGTAGGAACTTGAGCAACCCTCTCAATAAACCCAACCTTGAAATCCCTGTGGGGAAGCACCCAACCTCAAAATCCCTGTGGGGAAGCATAGTAGAAATAGTCTCCACAATCTTCCCGACCAACCTTCGAATAGCACAAGAGCCTCGGATGAGAGTACCCTCAGACACTCTATAAGAATTTTGTCGCACATCTGCACTCTCAAGTAAATACTCCATAAAAGACTCAGTGCAGTAGAAATTATACGTGGAAGCGTCAACATGCTCCCCCACAATCCACAACTGATCCCTCTGGAAATGTGGCACAGCCAACTGTCCCATGCTATCAGCTATGTGAGATGATGAAATAGATTCACTCCCAACTAAAGGAAGCAAATCAACTTGAAAGCTTGACTCCACTGGTACTCCTACCTCATCCGAACCAAGAGCTCCCATATCCTGAACATGTGTCTGCCACATCATCATGTTCCTTATCACCACCTGTAAGAGAAAACTCACCACCAACCACCTCAATGTGCAATTGAATTGGGTCTGGGGCTGGTGTGGACCGTAAATGCTCCAACTCCACGGTCACCTCCTCCAACTGGATCTACGACTCCTGAAGAGCCCGCTGAGTGTCCTCTAAAACCTCAGAAGTCGCTGTGAGCTCCTGGGTAAGCTCACTCACTTCCTCCTCTCTGTCCATCAGTGCCTTATAAGCTATACTCCCCCACTCCACTAGGTGATCTCGATCGGCTACCATCTGTAAGTAGTTATGTCTCAAAATCTTGACAGCCTCACGCAAAGTATGAATCTCTGTCAATGAGAGGTAACCATGACTGGCCTCATCTGTCATGAGAGCACCCCAACCATAAACAGCCAACAACTGACGAGCGGCATCAAAATGCTCGAGAGTAGAAGTAATATCTCTCTCATCAACTCGCAACTGGCTAGTCACATGATGACTCTGCACAACAAGCCTCCAATGAACAACCTCAAACGCATTGTCTACACTATGAGAGGAAGCTATATCCAACAAACTCCCCTCAAGATCACCGTCTCTCTGTGTACTTTCATTTGAGCACACCTCTACACTCTGAGTACAGGCATCAGACACGTCCTCATCTAAATTTGGGGAAGCTGCTGCTGAAATTGAGTCAAAACAATCTCCAGCTCCCTTGTCCTCTGCAACTAACTGATAGTCTAGATCCTGAGATACATCCACATGAGTCACTGACGAAGTAACCCCCTCTCCAGAAGTGGAAGCCCCGGCTGTAACAAACTCTTGCCACTCGTAAGCTTCCCTGTCCTCATCTATGAGTCCTTGTAACACAGAATCTTAGAACTCACCATCACCATATGACAACGTTGAATCTACACCCAAAGTCAGATATAGAAAGCCAGAAACACTACAGCACTCATCATCCTCACTCTCAGCATCGGAGATATTTGCAATGCTAGTGTCCACATCATCTATCTACATCTCCTCCACTAACTTTGGCTGCAAACACAACTCAATGTCATCATGTAAATCAACTACACTATGGCATGAAACTACGTCGCCCAAATCAACTGCAACACTCCCATCCGGAGTGTCATCACCAGAAAGCTCCATGCACACATCCTCAACACAGGAAAAAACCACTCTCTTGTACTGGTCTCACACTGCGACTGCTATCATAAATCTCTGAGCTATCAGAGCTCATACGCTCCTCGCAGTCATTACCCAACATCTCATAGGGGGTGTCATCTCCAATGTTACTCACAGCATCCTCAAAAGTGTCATCAGATGTGTCTATACTATCAGCTCCCACATCTCCTGCTGAAATCTCATCTGCGGACACGTGTTTCTGCACACATGACTCAACGTCAAGCTGTGCACCAATAATGCTAGAGCACAAACTGTCATCAATTGACCCCGCTGTAATGCCCAGATCACCAACCTCACCACTGGGAGACTCTGTACATGCTTTAGTCCTATCAGAGGAAGCAACTGCCTCTTGAACTGGAGCAACACTACTACAGCTGACATAAACATCTCCAATAATAACTCCTTCCACGAAAGAATCTGAACACTCAGTGATAACTGCAACATCAACTGCCTCTGTACAATCTGTATTGACTGCTCTGGGAGCCTCAACCCGGTGATGCTCAACACTGCTGTCATCCAATGGCACTGAAACATTCACTAGTTCTGGTGCAATAAATCCATCATCAACACTGCGAATGGGAATAGCAAGTGCTGAACTAGATGTAGGAACATCAGCATCACGGACAACTGTTGGAGAAAACTCTAGCCTTCTCCCCTGCAAACTCGATGTCGGCCTTCTAAAGGCAGAGACCATATATCTCGCTGCCTTGTTTACTGTAACTGGATCCGACAAACTCTCTACCAATCTCTGCTGATGCAGTCTAAGTCTCTCCATGATTTCCACTAAAGCATTTAATTCCTCTCTATTTCCCTTACTGATACGATGACTTCCGGAACTGGACCTCCTGTATTTATCCATAGCTAGGGAAAATGGAAGTGCTGGACACTTTTAAAATACTTCTGAAATAAATGAATCCAGACCCCACAGGATGGCAAGAAGAAAGCTCTGATACCACTGTAAAGAGCCTGGCTGGCTCCTTCTGAATTTAAATTCTTAATTTGAAAATACTTGCAACTTATTCCAATAATAGTTTTGCAGAATGCAATTATGAAGAAATATCCAACATTTTTAAATAACAAATCCAGACAAAGGAATCTTCGTGATAACATTTATTATTTATTAATCTCATCTCAACATATAACCCATCTATAATTAAAACTTCACAATTTGAATACTTTAACAAGAAGTAATTTGAAATCTGGAAATGATCATTAATTAATATTGGCACCTGGCAATGCAAATAATGCGTGCTGAATGCTGTAGTATCCTTATGATGTCCACATGCATGCCAAAATGGAGTTTAAACCCTCACGTCAGGACTCAATACAGCTGTAGATGAAATTGCAGCCTTGTCTTGGGCTCACGCAGCTAATAGGATGCCCACGTGACAGCTTGGAGTTCCCACGCAGCAGTTTGGGAACAGAACTTGGCTCCACAAGTTTAAAATGCAGGCCCCATGAGAATTAACGCAGCCAATGAAGAATTTAAGGCAGCCATACAGTCACTGCTGCAACCTCAGGAGATACATCAGCCTCCTTCACAATAGTGGCATCCAGGCAAGTGAATAAATGAATTCCAGCTGTAGACGAAAATGAATTCAGTTCATACTTGCATTGAATTGATATACATCAACATCAATTCGTATCTTCTCCAATAAAATCATAATGTAGTTCTCAGAATCTAGAAGCAAAATTCATCATCAATCAGAGATGATTCAAATTGCAGAAAGAGGAATCAAGCGTCAAAACCCTAGCCATTTCCTCACAGCCAAGAAGCTTCATAAATTTTATCAAATCAACAATGAATGATTTTCCTTTCACAAAGCATTGCTTTTATAATTCAAAGTGTCTTTTCTCACACACTTTTCACTTAAAACACTTTTTATACTTAGGCACATATGGAATAATATAATTTATTGATTCATTTGGCTCCAAAAAATGCCTTTTCACCAATATCATGAAATTATGACACGCAAAGTCCCTGTTTCTTGTGCCCAAGATTTAAAACTTTTCATCTTGGTTCGAACGAGCTATAACATTAAGGTATCCAACATATAATACAAACAAAAATGGCAACCTTAGCAAATTTAATTAAATAATAATAATAAACCACCCGTCTTGTGAAAACAACTGAAGAAGCGTCCGAATCAAAATCTGTTTGCATAGGATTGATCCAGATGATGAAAGATGATGAATGAACTTGACGGGGTGACTTACTAAAAATAGACGCTCTCTCCAAGATTCTTGGAGCCCAAACCAGAAGCCAGAAATGAAAACTGAGAGCATCATTCAACTCCTCTAACTCATCTGAGCTCATCAGAACTATCCATTGACTTACTATAAATAGTAAGTTCACACCAAAGACCCTCTAAACACCTCGCTAGACCACGAGGATCACAATAATGACCTGGCACCATCAAATCAATGACCTGCAAAAAATGGGGACATTACACATTTTCTCTGGACCCGTGTGAATTGACAGAATCACTCCTAGTACCTCTCTCCCCACCTTGGCCTATAGGGAGTGCAATGCGCTACAATGTATCAGACAATTGCTGCAACACATCAGCAACATGGTGTTGACCATCTGCAAGGTATCTAAAAGTCTCCCTGGCCTCTTTGTCAATATTAGAACCAATGCCAGCATCTCTATAACCTGTACCACTTGAACCTCCTAAAGCACCAACACCCCTGTCACCAAGGCTATTAAACTGTATCTCAGCCTCTCCATCACTAGGTGGAGAATTATGACTTCTACTGGTGTAGTACACGCCAAGTCTGAAACTCTGTGCCATGCTGAACCCCAATTCCCTACAGGGTGGCAAGAAACCGCTCTAATACCACTGTAATGACCCTGCTAGCTCTTGCTAAAGAATTTATATTTTTTTTGTTTTTTTAAAGTTTTGCAATTAACGGTTTCCGACATATATGAATTTAACCAAATTCTAAAATTTAAATGCACAATTTCAATACTAAAATCTTATTTGCAATTTTATTCAGTTTTGCAAATATATATATAATGGTGATTGATAATATGTAATTACAAATATTAAAGTGTGCACCTCAAAGTTGACTAGCATATAGAATTTGGCTGTTGAAGAAATTAAATTGCAGCCCAAAGAAGTTGTGCCGCTGCCTGAGATGGAAACACATGTTCATAAATCCCAAATGCAGCCTTGTATAGGGAAGACGACTGCCCAAGAATAAAAGCACGCAACCTTCAAAACACACATGTTGCCCTTTTATTTCATTTCGCATCCATTAAGAAGTCGCTGCTTCCTCATGGTGACATCTCAAACAAATTAGACCACCAAACAACCTTCAAAGGCACAATGTGTAACAAACATGGAAGGCAAATGAGACGCCAAGAAACCCTGGTCAAACTCGCAGCAAATAATGACAAATTTGGTATACAACAGCACCAAATTGTAATCAGAATAATCAGAATTAATTCTTTGATGTTCAAAGCACAATTCACCACAATCTTTCAATGAGTCTGAGTGCAGATAGAGAGAAATCAGTCCTCACAAAACCCTTGTTGAAACCCTTAAGCAATTCTCCAAGAAAATAAAAACAATGGCCAAGAATGTGGCTCGAATTCCCATAAGGCTGTATATAATATTTAATTCAATAGTTTCTCAATGACACTTTTCACTTAAAAGCCACTTGCTTTATGGTTGCACATTTGAAATATGATAAACTATTATATTTCCCTCCACTTTAATGATGAAAATGATCATTTTATTAAAATAATGTTATTTTGACACATAGGGTCCCTGTTTTATGTGCTCAAGATTTAAAACTTCTCAACCTGGTTCAAACAAGCTATAACACCAAGGTGCCCAATATACAATCCCAATAAAAATAGCAACCTTAGCCAATTTGATTAAATAATAATCAAAATTGACCCGTTTTGCGAAAATGACTGAAGAAGCATCAAAATTGAAATCTGACAGCACAGGTGTGATTCTGATGATGGAAGGCGATGAATTAACTTGACGGAGTGACTTTCTAAAAATAGACGCTCCCTCCAAGAATCTTGGAGCCCAAACCGGAAGCCCAAAACCCACATAAGGGCCCTCTAATCACTTGTATTAGCCTACAAGGACCCAATGATAGGCTAAATCTATTAACTCAAATGCTCACTCAAAATGGGGGACATTACAACAAATATATCATCTATATGATTCTTTATAGGGTAGTATACAATCTCAACTAATCCTTGTACCAACGCTTTGATATAGTGATTCGAAATTTTAACATGCTTATTCTAGTTACAGAACACTTGGCTCTTACTCATTTGTATAGTACTCTGATTATCACAATATAGTGTAGTGGGACCATTCTGTATTTGTTGCATATCTGCTAACAATCTCCTCAACCAAATTGCCTAGCAAGCTGTGAAGGTGACAACTTTGTAGTCAGTCTTTGTTGTTTAAAGTGATACAATAGGTTGTTTCTTGGACTTCAAAGAAACTACTACAAAATTAAATTGAAGGTATTGCCAAAAGTAGGCTTCTAATCATCTAATAAACTTGCCTTCTATATCCAACTAATCTTTCGTCCTTTAAATGTTGAAAATCAAGACCATAATTCAGTGACTTTCTAAAATACCAGAGAATTCTTCTAGCAACACCCCAATGTGCCTCCTTATGTTTTGGCATGAATCTAGATACTAAGCTCATCAGATATGTGATTTTAGGTTGGGAGTAGTCAAGTAGATCAATATTCCAATCAAATGTGTATGTAATCTGGGATTCACTACATTATACTCGCTATGTATTAAAGTGTCACAGTCTTTCTGGGATGCTCTGTTTTCATCATTTTACTGGGTTTTTCTTCTTGTGCCAGCACATAGTGATCATTTTCTTCAAGAGATGATTGTAGGGATGATGTGGATAGTTCACATTTCTTACATCGTGGTCCTCATGGTGTACGAATGATCATTACATCAAACAAATCAACACTGCATTATTTTGTCAAGCCCCGATTTAAGAAAGTTTGTGACAATATTTATTATGAAAAGACACACAAAAACCTCCATATCTTTTCCAAATGATCAAATAATGCAAATTCCTTTGTAGGAACCTTGTGC
The DNA here is from genome assembly GCA_027943335.1 of Chamaecyparis obtusa. NCBI lineage: Eukaryota > Viridiplantae > Streptophyta > Pinopsida > Cupressales > Cupressaceae > Chamaecyparis > Chamaecyparis obtusa. Next base: position 323,112 of record BSBK01002580.1, on the reverse strand, counting down.
AACAATGTAAAGAAGACTCTCACCAAGTTTGAGCCTTTTTGGATAGCACAATACAAATATATAGTCTTCTTAATGCGTGCTGGAAACCATAGTTTTATTACAGACCTGCTCTCACCAAAAATGTCATAATTCATTCAAAACTTAATGAAATTGGATCAAACTAAAAGGAAATGAAACTAGACTCATTTCTTCATCTTTTCCAATTGGTTTCAGACCATTATTGTACCATACCAATCTGTACCATGTGTTCCTTTCGGACTGTTACAGGAAAAACTAGTCATTCAGGACAACTTATACCAAAAATGCTATAACTTCCACAAAACTTAATGAAATTTGATAAGACCAATTGAAAATGAAAGTAGATTCAAATATCTAACTTCTCCAACCAATTTCAGATCATTAGATAAAATATAAAGTCACAGAAAAAAGAACAGTCAACAACATGAGAAAAATTCAGAAATAATACACAAAACAAGGGTTTCTTCTTCTTCTTCACTCTCCAACAATCTCCAACCCTCTCCAACCCCCAAATTTACATATTTATTATATTTAAACCATTTCTAACTTCCCAACCTAGTAACTCCTTTGTTAACGATAATGACAACATTTTGAAGTTTTGACAACATTGACAATTTTTACATGACAACTTTTTCTAACATTTTACATCTTGTAACAACTTGTCATGAGAACATTTCAAAATGAATCAAAATGATCCCAAATGGTATTAGATGAACTTATTAATCTGAAATGGCACAAAATAAAACAAAATTCTAACTTTTTCCTCTTGGAGGCATATTAGGTCTTGAGGGTGCTGCTGCATCGTTTTGGAATGTTGTGGAGGGTGTAAATTTAAGGACAAATTATTTGTGAGATGGGTGTGTTAAATATTGTGGTGAATCTCTAAGTATGAAGTGTGCAAAGTCAGTTTGATGGAGTAATTATGTGAAAAAGGGGACTGCAATATTAGCATAAGCAAGTTGCATTTGTAATTTCAGTTCATATTCAGTTTGTTCATTGTAAACTACATGTAATTTGTTGTTAGATAGTATATATTTTCAGCTAGTTTATATAATTATGTATCTTGCTCAACAAGTCCATTAGGGAGCAGTGAGCTTCCTTAGGAAGTGAGTGTGAAAACAAACATTTTAATTCATGTTTCATACAATGTGAGTTAACTCTCACAATGGTTTTTCCTCAATTTGTTTTCCTCGTAAAAATCTTGGTGTCTCTATGTTGAATATTGTGGTGCATGCTTTTCTTTCAAGTTTTTCATTCAGTTATGATTTAATGTTTAATCTGTTAAAGGAATAATTTACTATATGCCAATTCACCCTCACCCCCCCTAGCTATTTTCGTGTGTCCAACAATTGGTATCAGAGCAAGGTTCCTAAATAACAGTCTAACAATTGAAGGTAGATTCTGCACTTGAACAAATGGGGTCTGAAGCAATGGTCAACAATACAATCTTTCCAGAAAAAGATCTTGAAGTAATGGAACCAGGAGGATGGATGGGATATCAATCCTAATGATTGTGAAGTGGATCTTGAAGGGGAACTCTGGTCTGCCCTTGAGGACATGGATATTGCAAGGGCATAAACTGAAGAATACAAGATCAGATTCAAGAAGTCAGAAAAAACAATAATCAAACTGAAGGCTAAGATAGAAGCAAGCAAAGAATGTGAAGTCAAACTCAAAAAGGCAGAAGATGAAATAGATAACCTAAGAGTTCAGGTTGAAGAAGTTAGGAGGATTGCTGATTGTTTGGATTCAAAGCTTCATAACAAATTTGCTGAATGCAATAAGCTTGAAGAAGAGATTGTTGCTTTGAGGAAAGATTTGAAAGATGCAAAAGAACAAATTGATAAAAGCTTAAAACCTAAGTTCCTGGTTTGGATTGGGGTTCAGAGTCGAGTTTGAGATTCGGGTTCGTCCGTACAAAAACATGATATATATATATATATATATATATATATATATATATATATATATATATATATATATATATATATATATATATATGCTGCAGCAAAAAAGTTCATACACGACTATGCTAATAGTAAAGCAACATAGCAAAATACACCACCATATCTATGTTTCAGTTCAATAGGATATTAATTGCATCATTTAGCCATACATACAACATGATACAATTACTTGGTCACATGCAAGGAACATATTTCCAGATCAAGGGGACTGTTTGAGAATGAGAGGAATCATTAGAAGATAAGTGTAGTTATTTGAATTTCTATTTTGTATTGGTTAGAGGATTTCTGACCAAGCTAGATCAAAAGTTAAGATTCATATTTTAAGCCTTGGATTCAAAGATATCATGGCTTTTTAGAAGAAATTCCTCTATAATCTTCAATTTGGATTTCACCTATTGTCAATTTGGATTTCATCTTTAAGCAAGTTTTCTTTTTTATTACAAATGCAAAAATGACATATAAACCATCCTTGTTGGCCTTTTTAGTGGGCACTTTTAGGGTTGGAGGGTCGAATAGACCAAATTAGGCCAAAAAAACACATTAAAAAAGTTAAAAAAAAATGTTTTGAGACCAAATCCTGCCCGTGTTCGGCCGCAAATTCTTCCAAATTTGCTAAAAATTCTGCTCGGATTCATCTGAAAGAATTTGCAATGAATTTGTGGCTCTGTGGGTGAATTTGGGGCGAATTTGACAAGGACTAGACTTTGTACAGAATCTAACCAAACTTTGAGAGGTGTTGGAGAGAATGAGTTGAAACTTAAAAATGGATGTCAAAATCCACTTTAGATATTAAAAATAATTTTATTTCATGCAATTGACAATAAAAAGCCCACTTTTGGAGGATTTTTAATAAAATATGCAGTTGGTTTGAAAAACCCCACCTTTTCCTTTATAACTTGAGCTAGGCAACTCCGTTTGATGCCTAAGATAGCTCGAAAGGAGCAAAATTCTAAGGGCTATTAAACTAAGGGGAAAACAATATTAAAAACTACTAACAAGAAAGATAAAAACGAAGAATAAACTTGAAGATTGCCAGAATCAAGTGCTTGCAGTTAGAGAAGAAAAACTCATTTTGACAAGCATTTACGGGGATTAACTTGACGAAAACCTTCAAAAAGAACGCATAAATAATGCTACATAAAGTACAATTCAAGGATGACAAATTGCTTTCATGACACCTTATCAATGCATTGAAACATAGAGGATGCACCTACGAATCCATGAGAAAATTGCGTAGGGTTGCCTCAATTTTGTGATGTCAAAATTGAGGACATGTTGTTCCTGTAGCCACTAGGTAGCAAAACCTATGGTTGTTGCTGTAACAAGGCAAACAGAGTAGAGACCTGTTTTATTTCTGGATTTTGTTGAGTAGAGTAAACTATTTGAAGCTTTCTAATTCCTGCAGAGAGAAGTTACTTTCTAGTGTTTGTTTTCAAGAATGCAATGTTTCCTTTTAGTAGAATAGTGATGGCAATTACTGTAACTTAGTGCATATGCTGTGCCGCACCATTTCAAGCTCATGTCCCTGGGTTGATAGATAAATGAGCCTATTGAATCAATTGATAACTACTTTGTGGATGTCCAATCCGTAAGTAATGGGTAAACTATCTTAGATACCAGTTAGATTAACTTGGCAAGCATTGCGTGCCTTCTTAATTGCCTCTGTGAGTGTGATGGTGTTGAATCCCTTCACCCATCCTTTCAAGGGTTCTATCATCCCATCCATGAACAATACCACCAATTCTTTTTGAAATATCTGTTACTAGGATGGACAGTCTTTGAAATTCTACGATGTAAATGTCAACTGTGCCGGTTTGCTTTAGTTGAGCCAACTCTTTGAAATTTAGTTCTGGATCGCTCTCGTCAAAATGGTCTATCAGCCTCTTCGTGAATTCGGCATAGGATGTTATTTGATCATGGCTGAGAGTAAGCATGCCATGATGCCACCATTCATGGGCTATCCCTTCCAGATGTAGTGCAACAAATTTGATGGCTTCATCCTCTGGCATAGGGTTGAGTTGGAAATATGTGTTTGCCTTGTGTACCCATGCCCAAGTTGTGGTGGATCCAAACCCATCAAAAGATGACAAATTAACCTTGCCAATCTTCCGTCTGAGATCGTCATTATAATAGCCACGTTTGTTTCCGTCAGAATATCTCATTCTCAGATCAACATAATCTTTGTAAGATATATCCCCTTCCATATTTGCGTTCTTCTAATCCTCTGGAAGTTGATCTTGCATTTCTTGGAAAGTTGGTTGCTTTATGTGCTGTGCTTCCGCACGTGGAGGGAAAGTTGGCATCGATGGTCGAGAGTGCACGGTTTGGGGGTTTGCCTTTCCCGAAACAGAATTGTTGCTTTGTTCTGCAGATATTTTGCCTTCAGCCAATTTGCGCAATGTCTCCTCCATGAGTTGCTGAGTGTTGTTAATCTAGACTTGGTTCTTGGTGAGCTCCCTTAGCAGAGCCATGACTTCAGCAATAGGATCTTGTGGGTTCACCATTCTAGCAACTGAATGATACCTTCTTTCTTCTTGGTATAAAATTGCATTCACTACCCACAAGTTGGCAGAATCACTAGCTCTGATACCACTGTAATGTCCCCAACTGCAATCTGACTGGAAACCACACCTTTAGATACCCTCATTGTCTCAATGTGTTGGCCGTACGGAGCTGTATAGCAACCTAGTTTGGACCGTACGGTGGATACAAATGATGGCCCTACCGTGCGATGTAGCAGCATGTCGTACGGTAGTAGGCCGTACAGTGGTTGAGTAGCACAACAAGAAGGCTGTACGGTAGTAGGTTGTATGGTGGTTGAATAGGCACAACAAGAAGGTTGTACAGTGTACGGATGGATGGCATCCGTCTTTCCTTGCGTCTAATGATGTCGCCAATTAGATATAATGCAACGATGTAAGAGATATGTGATGCATACACTGAACAATCATGAAAAATACAAGCCGAATATATTTGCAAAAAAACTATATTGATATTAATGATAGCACTTCGGATTTGCCAAACCCGAAACAAAAGAACAAGCAGAGTAGGGTGAGGGTTGAATCCCACCGAAACTGCGGACACCAATGGGAAGATCTTTCACTTCCGAAATGGCGAAGAACTCCAACTGGAATCCGCAATAGAATAAAATAATCCAAGACACACATGAGAAATACTACCTACACGCCGGTCTTAAATACTTATTGGACAAACTCCTAAGGGTGTACAAATAAAGCCGACATGACAAAAACCATCCCTACGCTAAAAATTAAAAGATGGGCCCGAGATAAATAATAATCAATCCGGCCCCAAATACAACATTATTATTTATTTTTATTTAATGATGGGGACATCACAATATATAAAATAAGATCACATCATTGTTGCATAGGAAAACATAAAATACTATTGATTGAATTCTTCAAGACAATATGCATTGCAATACATTTGGCTTTATAAACCCTTTTATTTTCCCATGCTATCTTAATTATGGGAACGTAACTTCCTAACTAACCTAATTACTAACATAAATTATTTATTACCAAAGTAGTAAGTAACCTAAAAATTGTAATATTCCAACAAAAGCCTATATAGTTAACTTTCAAAGAAGACAAGTATGACTAGATGTGCAACAGAAGCCTTACATTCGTCAACCATTGAAGGGTTACCAATGTAGAATCTATTAATGCTCATCAAACAAAGTCCAAGGCTAAGGGGATTAAGATAGAAAATCCTAGGAGACAATGGATTCACATAGAACCTCCTCTAACACACAAAATTGGAAAGTATTGGTGGTATAAAAGAAACAAGTAATATGAGATTGCCCCTAAGATTAATGCTATGAAAGATGGGTGTTAGAGAGTTCTTGATGCTGAGAATAGATACATCCAAGACTATTAGAATGAGAGCTATGGTGCCAATAGTCTTAGAGGTAGCAGACCACAAGGATGAGCAATGCCTTACAAATCTATCTCTATTTTTGTGAATCAATAGTATCTAGAGGGGCTGCTTGATGCCTCCAACATCCCTGGTAGGATGAAAGATGAAGTAATTAATCTAGCAGATCTTTAACCTCCACAAATAAATTTATGCCTAGTAGTGAGATGATCTCATGAAGAAAAAAGGCCAAGTATCTCAATTTTATGTAGTGGAAGAAAGTGGATAAAGATCTTTAACATTTGTAGACTTATAGTAGCATTTATTGCTGATTTTTCAAACAAAATCGTAGGCTCCACTTTTCTCAGCAATAAATTGCATTTAAATTGCCAAATTTAATCATGGTTCAGGATTTGGCTGTGATTCATCTTTTTTTTGACTCTTTTATGGAAACAATCAGATTACATAGGTATTGACATCTCTGCTTTCAGATGGCAGATTACAACATTACAAGGGAGCATATATCTGAAATAGAAGTTGTCTTTTGTCTAAGCTGCGTTGAGTAGGGGATCTAGTTGGTCAAAGTCACCCAAGGGTTGAATCTAACACAATCATATTTCTAGGGACTTTGAACCTGGGTGGATGATGCAATCAAGGAACATACTAACATTTTTTTTGGTGATTCTTCTTTTTTTGAAATCCCTTATCTTAAAACTATTTTTTATTCTTTTTACAATAAACACTAACTCTAACCTAGGTGTCTTCATTAAATCACAATTTTTGTCAAAATCTTTATCTTCTGGTTTCAAATTTATTCCCAAGAATTATTTTTACCTCATGGATTTCAGAGTAGAAAATATTTTTTTGGGTTGTAGAATGCCTTAATGACCTCAACAGATGTGCAGGAAATGTGCACAAAGCCTACCTGAATAGGAAAAAAAACTGGAAAATGCCTTTGGGAATCCTTACTAAAACATTGTCACTGTAAGAAACAAGAGGGAATGCATTCTTATAGGAGTTCCGATCTTTTTTTAATAGGCATAGAGCTGTTTGTGAATCTTGATAGATAATTTAAGTTATTGATGATGTACATTACTGGTTAATCTTCAAGCACCATATGGTTATGACTTATGATTGATGTTCATGGTTTGATTTGTATTCCACTGACAGCGTTGGAGTTAATGCAAAAGGACATGGTGGCAATAGTAGGTCCACAGTCATCGCTGCTTGCTCATATTGTATCACAATTGACAAGTGAATTCCAAGTACCACTTGTGTCATTTGCTGCAACAGATCCAACTCTTTCTTCATATCAGCATCCATATTTCCTTCGAATAACACACACTGATTCTTCTCAGATGGAAGCTATTGCATCTGTGATTGGTTACTATGGATGGAGGAAAGTGGTGGCTGTTTATATAGATGATGATTACGGAAGAAATGGGATATTAGTGTTGGGTGATGCGCTCAGAAAGGTGAGAGCAAAGATTGTTTATAAAGCAGCATTGCCACCTGAAGCCAGCAGAAGTGGCATTGGCGGTGTGCTAATGCAACTGGCTTTGATGGAATCACGAGTTCTTGTTGTACATACAAGTCCAAATATGGGTCTGAATATATTTGCTGAAGCAAGTCTCCATGGAATGTTGAATAGTGGCTACATTTGGATGGCTACAGATTGGCTATCCTCTACTTTAGATTCTAGGATACTTGATTCAGATACTATGAATTCACTTCAAGGGGTCATTGGCTTACGTAAGCATACTCCAATTTCAGATCAGAAACGTGCTTTTACAGCAAGGTGGAACAATCTGCTTGAGTCTAGGGTTATTGACACACATTTGAATGTATTTGGACTATATGCTTATGACACAGTGTGGGTAATTGCTCGAGCCATTTCTAAATTCTTGAGTGAAGGAGGAAATACTTCTTTTGTGAGTCATCCTGAAATATCCACTGCAAATGGCAAAAGTTCAGAGCTAGCACAACTCAAGATTTTCCAAGGAGGGTTACAACTACGAAAGATACTGCTCAAAACCAATTTTACAGGTTTAGCTGGTCCAATTCAACTGGATAAACATGGAGACCTGCTTGGTTCTACGTTTGAGATTATGAATATTGCTGGAGCAGATTTTAGAATTGTGGGTTATTGGTCAAGTCATTTTGGCTTATCAGTTAATCCTCTAGGATCTAACCATTCTAGCTCAAAACAGCAATTATATGATATTATATGGCCTGGTGGAAGCAAAGTAGTGCCATGTGGATGGGTAATCCCAAACAATGAAAAAAAGTTTTTAATTGGTGTACCCAAGAAAGCAGGTTTTGAAGAGTTTGTGACAACTGTAGAGGGCAATAACACGATGAAGGGGTTTTGCATTGAAGTTTTTGTTGCTGCTGTGAATTTACTACCTTATGCTTTTCCATACACATTTGTACCTTTCATACAGAGCAACTCAACTCCCAGTTATAATGACCTTGTGGAGCAAGTTGTTTTAAAGGTTTGTTTATGCAATATATTTATTATGTTTAGTAGCAATTTTCCTTCCAAAGTTTTAATGTGCTTATGATTCTTGCATTACTATTACTTTCTGGATTAAAATAGGTGGGCATTATACACATTTCTTAGCACAGTTATTTATAAGCTGAACTACTGCAGAAACTTGATGCAGTTGTGGGGGACATTTCAATTGTGAAAAATAGATCAGAGATTGTGGAGTTTACAATGCCTTACATAGATTCAGGCTTAGTTGTGGTGACCCCTGTCAGAGATATCCATTCAAACAATCCCTGGGCTTTCTTGAAGCCATTTACACCAGGAATGTGGTGTGCAATTGGTGGATCTTTTGTTATGACTGGAGTTGTTGTTTGGTTTCTGGAACACAGGGCAAATCCAGATTTTCGAGGACAGCCAAAAAAGCAAATTGCAACCATCTTCTGGTATGCATAATATGATGTGTCAGTGCAAAATAATCATTTGAATGGAATAATAGACTACAAAATTTCCAGAGTTCATTCTTTCCCTTTGACAATTTTTCTGACATTGTCAGAGCCTTGAACTTTTTTCTTATTGAGTAGATAACTTTAATTCTGCATTCAACAGTGTTGCTAGACTTAACAATTTGTCTCTACGGGATAAGACTTTAACAACTTCACATTTTTTGAAGCAAACATTTTAATATTTGAAATATTCAATGTCTAATGAAATCAAGATACAACTACTCCCACAAGTACTTTTTTGGTGCAAGCATAAATTCACATCTAGCACAAACTGGTAATAATTCAATGACAGCAATGAAAGAGTAAGAAATTCTTGAATATTGAAGCCATGGAAGCTTCTTTCGATGCTATTAAACTCTATACTCTCTGTTGAAATCATTTGCTTCTAAACGCCTGATACAGGTTTGCAGGGACATTTAGCCTTTAATAAATGCAGAAATACTCATACAACATCCATGACCATAAATTCAAGTTGTTAACAAAAATGAAATATATTTATGTTAAAGATATAGCCATTTGCTTCTTTCTCACAGGGCATTTCTTCATCCACTTGAGTACTTATCCCTATGATCGATAATTGTTTCTAATGTAGCCTTATGAAATCCGTAAATATAAATTAACAGAAACTGCCACGCTATTCATAAAAAAAAAGGGCTAAAATAAGTCATAGAAAGAACAAATGAATAAAATACCTTGTGATTACGTAATTTTCTCAATATATCCTTGAAAGTTTGACATGTTATTACATAGTTATCTGTTTATCTGTCATCTGCTAAAATCAGCACGATGCTATTATTCTCTCTCTCAACTAATAAGATTTTCCTTCTGATAGTCTACTCAATTCATAGATGATATGTATAAACCTAAGTTACCGGTTTGGGTTTGGGGACGAGAATTGGGTTCATGGATTTGTGAAATTTTTTTTTCCATTATGATTTGCAAGGGTTCATGTGTATATATATATATATGTATATATCAAAATGGGCTACAACCCAATACATTAAGAGCTACAACTCTTCAAGAACGCATTCAAAAGCCGGCTTCAACCGGACTACCAAACAGGGCTTCAACCCTTGTCATTGATAAGAAACTAAGCAGAATCAAGACCAAAGTGAATCTGAGTCTTTACAGAAAATATAAAGACATCTGAATTAAGACAACAAGGGAGGATCCTTGTGAATTTGTTCCGACTGATTCTCTTTTTCAAATAGCTAACTAAGGCACCTTCAAAACCAGTCAGCTCTCCCACTGAGACACAGTGACTTCATCCCCCATTCAGAATGTTCAAATCTATATTTTCGAAGATATGAAACAGTCTCCTTTTACTTTCTTGTTTTTCTTTAACACCTCTCTGCGGATACACACTGAGAGCCCGATATTAAAGCCCCCTTGAATCTCTTAGCTCTGTGTTCCCTTTTTGTATATACCCGAACGAACTCCCTTGCACACTGTATATGTTTCAATATGCTACACTGTCCCTTTTGAAATCAATTGTGCCTCATAGTCGTCTCACACTCCAGTTTTTTTAACTTTTTCACACTTGCATTTTCAAATCTACTCCCGTATATTTTTCAAAGGACCCGCCGCTTCTAGCCTCAAAAAATCTGGTGTGTTATTTTTGAGCTTGTCTTTTATTTGAAAGAACGTTTTTTTCAACCCGTGCCAACTTGCAACTGCTATTTCTATTTTTTGCTATCCCCGTATATTCAAGAACCCTTCTTCAAACACAGGCACGGTTACACTTTAACAACCTTTTTCTAACACTGGCACCTTTTTTCTTTAACACTGGCACCGTTTTCCATTAACACGGGGCACCGTTTTTTTAACACTGGCACCGTTTTTTTTTAACACGGGCACCGTTACAATGTATATTCAACAACCTTTCTTTTCTATCTCCCGTAATGTTTAGTATGCACACGACTTTTAAACGTGACTCTCAGTCAAACCGAGAGGCATCCCACTCACTGGTTACCCATCGCACAATAATTTTACTGCAACTGAAATGCATAAACACAGATGCCTTAATTGGAAGAAGCCGATGAAACAAAAAGAATGGCAATAACATGACAGCCGTTACTACTACGCAACTGGACGTAGTATAATAGCAAAGAGGCGTTGTTATGATGAAGCCCATTCATGAAGGAGCTTAAATATAGTATCCTGACACTAAAGACGAAATCTCCACTCCCTTTGACACAGTCGAACCAAATGTTGAAATAACATAGCATGCACCAAGGGATAGACAAGTGTCAATTTGATCCATGCACCTGTTTCTATTTTGTATTCTCTTGGGAACCAAGAGACGTGTTACTCGGGGAATACTTCCCAAGAAAAACATTCTTCTTACAAGTAAACGTGACACATATGCATTCTGTTATAAAAGAGGAACATGTGCTGTCAAGTAGACACAACATCTTCCAACTAACCATTGACATACGCAGCAGACAATAGCACACACCAGCAGCGTATACCAGTTCACATACAACAGAGGACGTCTACTCAAGATAAATTCATCAATGATAGAAAAAATAACAATCTCCCCCTTTTTGTCATTGATGGCAATAACCAACAAGAGTAGGGAAGAACCATTCAACAAGCTGAAACAACTCCCCCTGAAATGCGGAACCAAACTGAAACCGCAAACTGAAACCAATCTGAACAAATTCCGATTTTGAAACAACTCCCCCTGAAGGTCTACTCCCCCTTTGTCATCAATGACCACTAACCTGAAACACAACAGCAGTCCAAAAGATATAACAATGAAGAGCAACTGTTGAAGACGAACCTTTCATTGAGGTAGAGAAACACCAAGCTTGCTTCGAAGATACTCGAAGTGATCTTGGGGTAGAGGTTTAGTAAACACATCAGCGACTTGTTCCTTTGAGCAAACATAGTTCATCTTAACTGTATTATTAGCAACTTGCTCTTTCAGATAGTGATATTTGATTGGAATGTGTTTGGTGTGAGAATGCATCACCGGATTTCTCGAGATATTAATAGTGCTTGTGTTGTCACAAAAAATACAAATAGGATCAGTAAACTTAAGCTTGTAGTCACATAAAGTATTCTTCATCCAAATTACTTGAGTGTAACATGAGACTGCTGCAATATATTCAGCTTCAGTAGTGGATAATGAAGTGCAAGATTGTTTCTTGCTAAGCCATGCGACCAAATAGCCACCCAAAAAGAAAGCACACCCACTGGTACTTTTCTTATCATCTATGGAAACACCCCAATCTGCATTTGTATAGGCTGTAAGAGAGAAATCAGAACTCTTTGGAAACCAAAGACCAAGGTCAACAGTGCCTTTCAAATATTTAAAAATTCTCTTAACAGCTTGAACATGTGTTTTCTTTGGAGATGCTTGAATTCTAGCAACATAGCCAACACCCTGCATAATATCCGGTTTAGTGGCTGTAACAAACAACAGACTCCCTACCATAGATCTATAAAAAGTCTGATCAATAGATGGAGACACATCATCCTTACTTAGTTTACATCCGGTTTCCATAGGAGTGCTAACTGGATTGCAATCTTCTATTTTGAATCTCTTAAATAAGTCTCTAACATACTTAGCTTGGGAAATGAAAACACCTTTAGAAGAATGATTAATTTGCAGCCCAAGAAAGTAAGTTAACTCACCCATCATAGACACTTCGAATTCATCTTTCATACAAGCAGCAAATGTCTTAGACATTTTGACATTGTCACTACCAAAAATCAGATCATCAACATAAACCACAAGAATGAGAATACTGTTACCTTCCTCTTTGACATACAAGTTGTTGTCTACATATCCTTTTTTGAAGCCTTGCTGCTGCAAGTAATTATCTAGCCTGTCATACCAAGCTCTAGGAGCTTGTTTGAGTCTGTAAAGAGCTTTTTTCAACTTGCACACATAATCCACATTGTTAGAAATAAGGCCATCTGGTTGTTCAACATAAATTTCTTCAGCTAAATCTCTATTTAAAAAGGCAGATTTAACATCCATTTGAAAGACTTTAAAACCTTTAAAGGAAGCAAAAGCAAGAAAAATTATGATTGCTTCTAATCTTGCAACCGGTGCAAAGGTCTCACTAAAATCCACACCTTCAATTTAAGAATAACCCTTGCAAACTAAACGAGCCTTGTTTCGGATTATCTTACCATCTTCATTTACCTTGTTCTGGAATACCCATTTTGTACCTATCACATTTTTGTTAATGGGTCTTGGGACAAGCTCCCAAGTATTGCTCTTTTTAATTTGCTCCAACTCCTCTTTCATAGCAGCCACCCAATGCTCATCTGCAGCTGCCTCTTCAAAACACTTAGGCTCAATCATGGAAATAAGTGAGAAGTCATCATCCTCAAAATAGTTAACATTTTGCCTAACATTCCTAGTTCTTCTTTCAGCTATAACTTGATCAATAGGATGATTCTTTTGAACAAACTTTGAAGGAGTTTTGAAGTTAGAAGCATTATGATCATCTTGAGAATCATACCCGGAATTATCATGTAAACTTTCAGCATCATTAGAAGTGGAGACCGTTTCTTCATGAGCAATTGAGCTTTACTTTTGTCATTCTCACCACTTTTGCTAGCTGTTACAACTTAAATATGAGGAGGAGAAGAAGGTACAACAATGCTGGTTTGAGTTTTGGTTGATAACACGGTGCTGGTTTGAATTTTTCCTTCTTCAGGGCTGTCATCATTCTCACCAAGTTCATTAGTAACCTCATGAATCTTAACATTAGCACTCTCTACTAATTTATGCAGCCTTTTACTATAGCATTTGAATGCTTTATTTTTAGAGGAATAGCCAAAAAAAATTCCCTCATCAGATCTAGATTCAAACTTACCCAAATTATCTTCATCTCTCCTAATGTAGCATGGACTCCCAAAATTTTATAGTACTTAACAGTAGCTGGTTTACCTTTCCAAAGTTCATATGGAGTCTTGTTGAACTTGGGTCTCAACAACGTTCTATTCTGAATATAGACTGCTGTGTGGACAGCCTCTCTCCAAAAAACATCTTTCACTTTTCTTTCATTCATCAAGCAACATGTCATTTCTTGAACAGTTCTGTTTTTTCTTTTCACAACACCATTTTGTTGTGGTGTTCTTGGGGCTGAAACCTGTTTCTTGATTCCATGTTGCTCACAAAACTTAACAAAATCATTTGAAGTGAATTCTCCCCCATTATCAGAACACAAGCCTCTGATTTTTCTTTTAGAAAAGTAACCCAAGTCATACAAGAAAAGTCATCAATAAGAAGCATAAAGTATTTCTCATCTTGAAGACTTGCTGTCCTAGTTGGTCCACAAAGATCCTTATGAACAAGCTCAAGTGGCTTACTGCTGAAATGATCTTTTGGTTTGAAGGAAGCTCTAGTTTGTTTACCCTCTTGACAATTTTTGCAAACTACATCAGCTGATTTTTCTATCATAAGCATGTTTCTAACAACCTCCTTTTTATTGATCTTGATAAGATTATCAAAATTTACATGCCCAAAATGCTTGTCCAAAGCCAAGCATCCTCTACCTTGCTCAAACAAGTCTCATCATTAGAGTCATCAAGAATATAGAGATTATTTGCTGCTCTAGTTGCCTTAGCTATGACATCAACTCCCTTTTTAATAGTACAAGAATTTGAGTTAAAGCTAAGATCAAACCCTTGATCACATAGCTGATTTACACTTAAAAGATTGTGTTTCAACCCTTCTATTACAAGTAGTGGTTGCCGTTGCACCAAAAGATCGACCTGTCAATGTTCAATACAACCACTCAACTTATAGTACACAGGAGGTGGTTAAGCCCTTGTCACGAATCCCGAGGGGAGCGTTGAAGATTTTGCCAACAATCTCCCCCTCAGCGTTACCCGAGGGTCTAAGGATTCGAACCTGTGACCAAGCTCTGATACCACTTGTTACAAGTAGTGGTTGCCGTTGCACCAAAAGATCGACCTGTCAATGTCCGATACAACCACTCAACTTATAGTACATAGGAGGCGGTTAAGCCCTTGTCACGAATCCCGAGGGGAGCGCTGAATATTTTGCCAACACCTTCAACATAAAGAACATTCTCAACAATGGTTTCATTATTATTAATTAAGACAATACTTATACCAACAACCTTTGCAGAAGAGCTACCACCAAATCTAACCTTTCCACCTTTCATTTTCTTGAGAGAATGAAACTTACTTAAATCACCTGTCATATGTCGGGTGCAACCACTGTCAACATACCAGGCTAGAAGAGCTGTTTGAACAACAAGAGCTTTTAGAGGTGTCTCTCGAACTTTTCTTCTCCAAACCTTGGCCACTTTAATCCTTCTTTTAGGTTCAACATTGTAGAACAAATCTGCACTATAGTTGTTGCAAAATCTTGAAGTATGGCCAAACTTGTTACATCTGTAGCAAATTAAGTTGTACTTCCTAAAGACATTCTTTTCATGCTGAAAATAATTCTTGAAAGGAACAGCTCTACAATCAGTAGCTCTATGTCCAAAGTAATTACATGCAAAACAGTAGCCATAGAAAAAAGGTTTATTTACCTTGTTAGGAGTAGGCTAACTACTTTCCGATGGTGAGGAGTTTTGATCAGGTTGCATGCCAACTCCTCTCTTATCTTTGGTAGGTCTTTGAGAACCAAGAACACCATCTAATGTGACATTACCACTGTTGAAAGACACTTCTTCACTGGAAAGCATAGAAGTTTTACCAATGTTTCAGAGAGCAACAATTTCAGCTTCTAGCTTAGCAATGTTTTCTTCTTTTATCTGAATTTGATTTGCTAGATCCTCACGAATATTTTTGGCTTCCTCATTCAAGATTTTAGAGTCAACAAGTTGAGTTTCAACCTCTTTGAGAGATGTTGCAATCTTTAACTTTTTAGCACTCTCAACTTGTAGAAGATCCACAAGACTTAGATTCTTCTTTTTCAGTTTCTTAATCTTAGCTAGAGCTTAAATCAATTCAAGTTCAAGTTCCACTTCATCATCTTCATTTTCTTCGGAACTCACATCATCAACAGCCATGAACATGACTTCATTAATTTGAGATTCACTTTCGTTGCTTGAAGAATCATCGCTGTCATTTTTTGAAAACGACGCCTTTTTGCCCTTTTCAGATTTCCAATTCTTCTTGGCAAATCTCCTAGTTTTCCGGAATTTAAATTCTTTTTCATCATTGTCGTCTTCTTCCTTATCAAACAGACACTTAGAGGCAAAGTGACCAAGTTTTCCACAGTTGAAGCATTTCAAACCAGATTTGCTTTTACTTTTGTTAAAGCCCTTTTTCGGCCTTTTAATAAGGTAAGCGATTTCCTCATTGGAGTCCTCATTCGAGCCATCACTGAGATTATTTTCCTTGTCCTTGCTCCTTTTAGAAACCTTGAAGGCAGATTCAATTTTGGAAGAATCATCAACTGTAGTCCTCATCTCATAGGCAGTCAGGATACCATGCAATTTGTCAACTGTCAGAGTGTCCAAATCTGACATTTCTTCAACAACAGAGACTTTAGCATCAAGCCTCATGGGAAGAGGATGAAGAATTTTCTGAACCACGGTTTTCTCTTCAACATTTTCTCCCAGAACTTTTAGAGCTTTGACAACTTCATCAACACGAAGAAAGTAGGCAGCAATGTTTTCACTATCCTTCATACAAAGACCTTCAAAGACAGCCCAGTGGGTTTGAACTTTAGCCTTCCTAACTTTGTCATGACCATGATATGCATTATGCAATTTATCCCAAATATCTTTTGCGGTAGCACAGTGCACGACCTTTACAAATTCAGCTTCAGTTAAACCACACAAAATCGCATTCATAGCCTTGGCATTATTCTCAAATTCCTTTTTACCATCAGCATATGCAGGAGGAGTAGAAGGAATGGTGTAGCCATTGACAAGACTGAGATAGACATCAGAGCCAAGAGACATGATCTAAGTCTTCATGCGAACACTCCCAAATGCATAGTTGTTTCCATCGAAAAGAGGTGCAAGATTCGTAGCAAGACCTTCTAAGACACTCATGATGGGCACAAGGATCGAACTCTCAAGCTTTTAAGCACGAGAAGAGAGTGACCGGCTCTGATACCAATTGAAGAACAGAGAAATGCTGACAGGGGGAGCGGGTGAATCAGTATTTCTAAATTTTAATTCTGGTAAACAAAGAGAGACACACTCGCAAAGGAAGATGAGACACATAATTTTTATCACGTGGAAAACCCAATGCGGGTTAAAAAACCACGGCTTCACTAATCAAAATGGGCTACAACCCAATACATTAAGAGCTACAACTCTTCAAGAATGCATTCAAAAGCCGGCTTCAACCGGACTACCAAACAGGGCTACAACCCTTGTCATCGATAAGAAACTAAGTTGAATCAAAACCAAAGTGAACTCTGAGTCTTTACAGAAAATATAAAGACATCTGAACTAAGACAACAACAAGGGAGGATCCTTGTGAATTTGTTCCGACTGATGCTCTTTTTCAAATAGCTAACTAAGGCACCTTCAAAACCAATCATCTCTCCCATTGAGACACAGTGACTTCATCCCCCATTTAGAATGTTCAAATCTATATTTTCGAAGATATGAAAGTCTCCTTTTACTTTCTTGTTTTGCTTTAACACCACTTTGTGGATACACACTGAGAGCCCGATATTAAAGCCCCCTCGAATCTCTTAGCTCTATGTTCCCTTTTTGTATATACCTGAATGAACTCCCCTGCACACTGTATATGTTTCAATTTGCTACAATGTCCTTTTTGAAATCAACTGTGCCTCACAGTCATCTCACACTCCAGTTTTTTTAACTTTTTCACACTTGCATTTTCAAATCTACTCCCGTATATTTTTCAAAGGACTTGCCACTTCTTGCCTCAAAAAATCAGGTGTGTTCTTTTTGAGCTTGTCTTTTATTTGAAAGAACATTTTTTTTCAACCCATGCCAGCTTGCAACTGCTATTTCTATTTTTTGCTATCCCTGTATATTCAACAACCCTTCTTCGAACACAGGCACAGTTACACTTTAAACATTTTTCGAATAGTGGCACCATTTTTCTTAAACATTGGCATCGTTTTCCTTTAACACGGAGCACCATTTTTTTAACACTGGCAGCGTTTTTTTTAACACGGGCACCATTACACTATATATTCAACAACCTTTCTTTTTTTAATCTCCCGTAACGTTTAGTATGCACATGTCTTTTAAACGTGACTCAGTCAAACCGAGAGGCATCCCACTCACCGGTTAACCATCAAACAATAATTTTACAGCAACTGAAACACATAAACATAGACGCCTTAACTGGAAGAAGCTGACGAAACAAAAAGAATGGAAATAACATGACATTCGTTACTACTACGCAACTGGACGCAGTATAATAGCAAAGAAGCGTTGTTATGATGGAGCCCATTCACGAAGGAGCTTAAATATAGTCTCCTGACACTGAGGACGGAATCTCCACTCCCTTTGACACAGTCGAACCAAATGTTGAAATAACACAGCATGCGCCAAGGGATAGACAAGTGTCAATTTGATCCATGCACCTATTTCTATTTTGTATTCTCTTGGGAACCAAGAGATGTGTTACTCGGGGAATAGTTCCTAAGAAAAACATTCTTCTTACAAGTAAACGTGACACATATGCATTCTGTTATAAAAGAGGAACATGTGCTGTCAAGTAGACACAACATCTTCCAACTAAGCATTGACATACGCAGTAGACAACAGCACACACCAGCAGCGTATACCAGTTCACATACAACAGAGGACATCTACTCAAGATAAATTCATCAATGATAAATCCATTCAACTCAAGATAAATTCATCAATGACAGAAAAAATAACAAAGAGATTATCAAAAAGGGTGTTACAAATATTCCTTCTTATCTTTCAAGAAGGAATCCACTTACCCGAAGAACGAGTAATGGGCAAAGCTTTAATCTCTAAACTACACTTCTATCTAAAAGCTGGGAATAGTGATACCAATAAACCAACACCAACTCACAGGCTGATTGAAATTGTACCGACTTGGCTCTAAGACATATTTATCTATTCTATAAGAAATACCTCTACCATTGGGGTGCATAGACTTCCAGAAGTAGAGATTTTCTAACTATTCTAACTAAGTGTATGAAAATAAGAGGGTAATATAACCTACAGTCACAACTTCTAGTTTTATATTACCACAATCGCTCTCAGTCACAGCTTTAGCTCCGATTGTTTCTGATTTTCAAATTGCTCTTAACAAAACACAAGAATCACATAAATAAAAAGACAGTAAAACCAAATTGCAGTCACAACTTCCAATTTGATTCACCACAATTGCACTCAGTCACAGCTTCAGCTCCAATTGTTTCTTTCTATTTATTTTTCTCCAAAATAGCACTACACAATCACAATTATGCTTGTACAAGTTTGGCAGAGCTCTCTTGCATAAAATAAAGATGAAATTTACAATGAGGGCTCATTCCTTTTATAGGGAAAGGAATTAGAAAAAGGAGGAAAAAGTGGGAGAAACTCAACCACTTTGACCTGGTCTAACTAGGTGAGAAGAATTATTGGATTACATGTCATAAGGACATGTAATCGAATTTACATGTAATTGCATTGCATGCAATTCATCTTCTCCAATCTACAAAGCATGAAAACTAAAACATAAAGATGAAGAAAGGAGAATTAATCCTTGAAATTATCAAGGAAAGCCTTATATTTGGCAATACAATCATGAATAAGAGGAAGATTTGAAATGTTCAAGATCTCTGAAATGGCTTCAATCCTGATTGCACCTGTACTAGCTGTTTTCACAATTTTGCAATTATCATCAAGAGAATCCCTCAAGTGTTTTGCCACAAATTTATATGCAGCAAATTTGTTCATTGTTTGGGCTCCAAATTCTTCATAATCGAAATCAGCATTAACCCTGCCAATATATGTTGTGGTCATGTCTTCTTCAGTAAAGAGATTATCATCTTGGGTAAGGACTTCACATCCTAATTGCCTAAGATTAATGGTGATATCCTCTTCAACTGCTTGCCAACTCTCTAGCTCCTCATGTAGCTTTGTTAAAAGCTTTTCTATTCCTTGGACTTTTTGATTCAAGAGTCCCTGAGTTCGGTAGAACGTATCCTTCGATGGAATGACATCATATGAAATGAGGACATCTAACTCACTATCAGGCATTTGATCCCATGTACCTAGATCTTTCCTCAGGTTACTGATGTCTTGGTTGAAGGAAGAACTCATGCCATGGAGTCTTTCTTCAATCTCTCTAATACACTCAAGGACTTTGTGCGTATTTCTGATTGATTGAACTCCTTCTGAGACAAGTTCTTCAAACCAAGTCTTCACTGCTTCTGCCCTCTTGTTTACCTGAGCTGTTTGTGATGTAGTGACAGTTTGTGATGTTTGTTGACGTATGATCTCATGAAGACGAGCATTTTCTTGCTTCAACAAGTTCTTCTCCCAGAGCTAATGATTCCTTTTAGACACATTTGTCAATGCATCTTGAGCATCTTGCAAACATCCCAGCCGTGTTTGTTTACCAAGTTCTACTTTGGTGAACTTGTAATTAGAGCAAGTCAGTTCTTGAGCTGGTTTGTCTACCAATGGTTCTGCAATCTCACCATACTTGGTTTTCTCATCATCAACAATGATTCTTGAGACAACCTTAGCCTTTTAAGTCTTAGATTTACCTTTCTTGGCAGAAAAATCCTCCGAAGGCAATGTCACTTTCTCTCTTTTCATGGTGATTTTTCCCAACCATGATGGCAAACTAAAACCTTCTTTTGCTGGACTTGAAACAGTGATTGCAGTAGGCATTGATCCTGATTGTATTTCCGTTGTCATAGTGCATGCCTCTGTTTGCACAAGAGGAGCCATAAGTGTCCTTTGGGATGACTCTGTCATGAATGCTTCAAAGCCTGTAACCAAAGTATCAGGTTGGGAAACTTGACCTTCCATAAGAGTTGGGAAGTCACCAAAAACATTTACCAAATTCTCACACTGTCCCACCGTGAGGATAGGAGCTGCAAAAGAGATAGAAAAAGCAGACATGTTGACCTTTGAAGCAACAATTGTTGGCAAAATGGTTAGAGCTCCCCTCGGGATTCGTGACATGGCTTAACCGCCTCCTGTGTCTTCTATAAGTCTAGTAGTTGTATCGGGCATTAACAGATCAATCTTTTTCTACAAGGACAACCACTACTTGTAACAAGTGGTATCAGAGCTTGGTCACAAGTTCGAATCCCCTTAGGTAACGCTGAGGGGAGATAGTTGGCAAAATGGTTAGCGCTCCTCTCGGGATTTGTGACATGGCTTAACTGCCTCCTGTGTCTTCTATAAGTCTAGTGGTTGTATCGGGCATTAACAGATCGATCTTTTGGTGCAATGGCAACCACTACTTGTAATAACAATAACAAGGGTGAAAACAGTGGAAAATGAATCCACATCATTATCTACCATATGTAGAAATGGCTCCTCTTGATTAGAAGAATCTTCGCTATTTGGCAACTAAGGGGAAGATATGATCATTATCTCTCCTTCTTCATCTGATTCTTCCTCTCGCATGGGTGTTTGAAGAGGACCTAAGGGTGAATTTAATCCTTTTTCTCCTCCAACTGTAAACTTAATAGCTTTAATTGATTGAAAAGAAGAAGACTCATCCTTATTTCTGATTTCCACCTGTGATTTCCTTCCAATAGGGCCGAAATGATTGCAGTCTATGCCGACCTTTGGATGCACTCTTTTGAGTCCTTTTCTCTTTAGCCACTTGTTGGTATTTAGCAAAATAGATTGAAATCTATCAAAGATAGAATTCCCTTCTTTTTGCTGGCCTACAAATTGTTGACACGGTTCACATTTCTTCATCCACTGATAAGCATCTTGAAAAAGTGTGGGCCAATAGTATTGGGCCCTCAAAATTTTATGTGCAGTGACAGGTGCCGAGAAATGTCCTCCACATGCTTGATTGTGGAAGGAATCCAGAATTCGTACTTGTTGACTCTTGTCAACACATCGGAGGAAAGTCCCGTCCATCCCATGCTTGTAAAGACCATTTTCCCACAAGATGTAACTAGGAGCTTTGAGCTTGAGAGTCCTCTGGTCCTTATATGAGAAGGGCATTCTCCATAACTCAAGTAATGAGCCATATTAGAAAACCAATCATCTGTAGTGCTGACAAAAATAACAGTAGGAAGAGATTGAGAATTGTCATTCTCTAATTGTAATGGTACATTCTCAGCCATAAGCTAACAAAGACCCTTACCTCAGACCAATTTGGTAGGTCTAATCGCCATGTCATATTCTTGGATTTTAGCAATCCAATTGCCTCTCTTGGTACCAAAATCTTGCTGTGTCGAAATAGTCTTAGAGTCCTTGACAGTAGTATTTGGAACTAAAGCTATAACATGAGAATTCAGAATGTATAACTTGAAATGCTTTACTACTTTGACCACAACATAAGCATGCTTCTGCATCTGAGTATATTTCAGTTCATAAGCTTTCAAAGGAAAACTCATAAATGAAATGGGTGATTCAATCTCTTCATCATTTTTCTGCATCAGGATGGCAAAAATAGTATGCTCCGAAGCATAACTATACATGATGAAACTCTTTGTGTAGTTAGGACAAACAAGCATTGGCACATGTGATATAGCATCCTTAATTTCTGCAAATGTTGTCTTTCCTTTGTGATTCCAGTGAAATGCATCTTTTCCTTTCATCATATCAACAATATGACGAGTCTTTTCAACAAAATCTGGCACAAATCTTCTTAAGAAGTTCACCTTTCCAAAGAAAGAATGAACTGCAGTCTTATTTGATGACAAAGATAGGCCTTGAATAGATTGCACTCTTTCTGGATCAATTTTGATACCTTCCTTGGACACAATGTGTCCCAGCAATTTACCTTCCATTAAGCCAAAGACTGACTTTTTGGTATTGAGAGATACACCATGTTTTCTGCATCTTTCCAGGACTTGTCGGAGATGACCGAAATGATCTTGACGTGCTTTGGAGAAAACAGTCAAATCATCCAGATAGACAACAATGCATTCATTGATTAACCCTTTAAAAGCAAAATCCATCGCTCGTTGAAAAGTTTCTCCTGCATTGATCAGACCAAAAGGCATCCGACAATATGCAAAAGTACCCCATGGGGTAAGAAAGCAGTCTTATATTGATCGTCCTCTCGAACTTCAATTTGGTTATAACCAGAAAAACCATCAAGCATAGATAGCATTTCTGATCTAGTGACAGCTTGCAACACTTGATCCATAACAGGTAATGGATAATTATCCTTGAGGGATAATTGATTCAAATTAGAAATCCACACATATGCAAATTTCTCCATTCTTCTTTCGTACAGGAACTATATTTGCTACCTTTTAGTGCTCAGATCTGCAGATGATTGAAAATTCATATACTTTTGTAATCCCAATAAATGCATCTAACAAAATGCAAGCACTAAGGTATTAAGGTTGTAAAACCTTCTTCACTTCGAGTATAAAAACTCAGGCGGGTTTACCTGTAACAATTCACTGTTTGAATGAGCTTTGAATTGTGAATTAGCTCCTTCACTGCAGTGTTATCCCTTTCAGAATTAACTCAATAAGACATTACAACTCTTAGTATAGCCCAAATTATCCTGATACATAACACTATGACGGAAATTATGAAAGCAACAACATGGAACAGTGGCTTAAGGACATTCATCCTTCTTTTTAAGAGTTAAACTCAGGGAAGGTTAACCTCATTCAGTGCTTCTGCAAAGCATTACAATATACAACCATGAATTTATCATAGAATGATTCAAATAAAGATTGTGCAAATAAAGTAAAATGAATCAGTTGTTTATATTTTCTGGTGGCTATAGATGCAAATGTGTCTCAAACTAGTGCCTTATCTACTTGGGCATTAGAGTCAAACCCTACTTCCACAAAAATCTACCAAGACAACTATACTAAAACCCAAATGGAATGCTTGACATCCCACTCTTTTAATTCCTACACCTACTATCAAATTCATACATGGACAAATAATTCACAGAGACCTCCCTTAAGACTTCACTCTTTCCTTGAAAGAAACTTAAGTTCAACCCCTATATTCACCTTGTGAACAATGCATTGAAAAAGCCTTACAATTTAAATGCATAAGAAAACTAAAGTATCCATACACAAAGACAACAAGTAGTAGTAACATAGTTCCAGTATCTTTGTATTAATAATCAAAATGTGTCAATACAGTATTCTCTTGACTTCAAAGAAAACAAGGTTCTATATCTCAGAACTTCTTTACAAAATGTATCCACCTTTACAAAATAGTAGAAACTTGCTATATATACCCACAGCCATCTTGGAATCCTTGAAAGGATGCAACAAGCTTCGAATGGCTGGGAAAAGATCTTGCACTAAAAACAAAAGTACAAACTGAAAGGTACTTGATCAAAATAACAAAATGTAGTTCTCAACTACTTCACAATTTTGCAAGTGGCACCTTCGTCTAAAGATATTTCAGAGCAGTTGCTAAATTTGTTGCATGAATGATGACTGCCAATACAGGCTAACTTACATCATCTTTTGTTTAAAACATGCTCTCCCTCGAATTCTGGATCAGGTGTCGTGTGCACCCTACTCTTCTTCCTCTTCTGTTATCTGAGCAGCTGGCTTCTTCTTCTTTTTTGTCAACTTATCCCATGTTGTCACATCATCATCAGATGGCTAGTTGAAACTCTGCAACTCCTGAAGTAATTTGATCTGCTGATCCCATGTGGAATCAGTTATATTTTTGGCCTCTGCTACAAATCGGATGCAATCACTTTCAATTTTAAACAGACTGTCAATTACAATATTGCATCTCTCAAAGTCTAAAGTGCTGTCACCTTTTAGGAAAGCATCTTGTTTGATTACCAATTGATCCATTGATGCTTTCCACTCATCTATACTAACTATACTCCCATTATCATCATACATTGAAGGCAAATATTTACTATAATTCCCATCAAACATAACTTGGATGCTATTTGGTTAGATTTACCTTTAAAGAACTTGGATACAGCACTAACTAAGCCAATCTTTTCAAAAACTTCAGTTACCACCTTAGGAATATTAGACCTGTATTCTTGCAAATCATCCAGCTTATCAAACAGTGAGCTCCTCCCTGACTATGTGCTATAGAGTGGCTCCAAAGTGACCAAAGATTCATTTACCTTTCCATTGGCCTAGTGTAATAGACTAACTGATTGATAGACTGACTCCATCCTTTCCTTAATTTTGTTCTGCCTATACTGCACAATCTTTGCCACAGTGTCCAAAGATGCATCCAATCTTATCTTTTCTAAATCCTAAACAGGCTCATCAAGTACTTCCACATCAATCTGAAGAGGGGTCTCAATCTGCAACGGGAGAGGAGGAACTACCTTTGAGGCTTCCTCAAGCTTAACCTTCAATTCTGCCAACTCATCTTCTAATTGCTTGACCTTCATCATTTTTAGGTCTCTATCTTTGGCCACCATGCTTGAACTCTCAAACAATTTTGAATACCTTTCAGATAACTGAGCTGTCTTTGCTTCATTCAAATTAGCCCAATGAGTCACTACCTTGGAAACCTCAAGATCAGTTGTATTTTGCACAGTCCATATGATCTTATTCCGTTCCATCCGATCCTCTATGCTCAATAAAGATGGCTTTTGAGTCCTAGGGGCAATAGACCACATTGCAACAGCCTGGGATTTAGGGTCATAGCCACTTCCTCTAATCATGTCACCAATATGAACCTCATAGGACAGACTGCCCTGTGGTTGCTTTCTTATTTGATCAATGATGAAAGCAGAGGTCAAATCCCATCCTAGAGTCAGAAGCATTCCACTTGATCTAACCATTTCTCTAGCTTCATCTACAGTTATAGGATCAAGTCTAGGATCATAAGAAGCTAAAGCTCTCAAAGTTTCTTTACTTGGCTCCATATCCTCAGGCATAGCCCTAGCTACTTCTTGTTGCTTGTTCCAAATAAGAAAACTTTTGAATTCATCACTCTTAATAAATTGGTCATCACTCAAAAACTCCTCTTGATACACTTCTCTGATATCCTATCCTAACCACAGGGATTGCTCTTCACTTTCCTCATTAGTGGCCACCTTCTTGCTGGCTCTTATTGTTTTCCTCAATTGGTGATGGTAAGCCCTATCACCTGGTACAAGAGCAGATGCTCTATCAATCCCCTTTTTCTGCTTACTTTGCTTAGAAGGCTCTCCCTCCTCAAGTCTTTGTTTCTTCAATGGTGGCTCTGGAAGATTCTCTGCCTCTGGCTGGTCTTGAACAAGATCAACAACTTGTACATCCCCCACTTGTGGTGGGCGATCTCCTTCTTGAGACTGATCAGAAAACTCCTCATAATCAGAGGATGAATAATCCTTTCCTTTCTTTGGCTGCTTCTGATCAAGCCTCTTTTCCAACTGATTTGCAAGGGTATCATGCATTTCTATCATTTTGTCAATCCTTTGCAAATAGGGAAGATCAGGGAAGAAACCCTCAAAAGGAATTTGAGCTGCCTTCAATTGTTTCTACAAATCCTTCAGGTCAAAAAACCTGTTCCATCTTTTAGTGACCTCATCCTTCTCAATAATATTCCTAATCACATCCTCCTCATCAAGGCCTTCATGTTCTTTAATGACACCAATGTTAGGGATTAAGGTCAACCTTGCAGTCCTAATGAAGTCCTCAAGGTCCATATGTCTGCAGGCGCCAGATACCATCTTGAATTGATTTAGCCAGGCAGTAACTTGTGGGAAAGCCCTCTTACCAACTAGGAAATCACCAATTCTGAACTGCCTAGGTGTAAAAGTGCCCTTTTTATGAGGGGCCAAAAGTTCTTTATCTGTCCACATCAACTGCCAAACAAACTCGAAAGCGGCAACTCTTGGTGGCACAAATTTGGGTATCAAATGTGGGGGTTGGGGGCAACCGTAGACTCTCAAGATTGTAGAATTCTCCCCAAAGTAAAAATCACCCCAGTTATGGTTTCCCTCCCATTTGTCTTCAAATTGCTTGGGTCTTAGGAGTTTAAGAATCCTCGGTGATATCCTTGTAACATTTATGCCTAGCATCCTTATAATGGGAAAAACAATGAAGTTTTGAAAAACACAGAAATCACCCTCATTTGAAGTTGAATTCCACATCCTTACCCATAGTTGCACCAGATTATGCTGGTCTTGGAAGGTGAACCTTGGTTTCAACATTTTCAAATCAAAGCTATTGATGTTGAAAAACAAAATTAAGTGCATCAACATTGAATAATGCATGAACTTAATTGGATTCTTACTTTCTTTAACAAACATCAACCCTTCATGCATCCTATCAATTATATACTGGATGTAGTCATAATCTGTGTTCACTAGGGAATTGTGGATGTCTAATATCATCATTAATAGATCAGCTGGCAAGAACTCTGCATCCCCATCTTTTCCCAAAACTCTACACAACCCATAGCTGTTGGCAATTTGGCTGAGGTATGTACATAGATGTTGTCATTATGGCAACATATGTTCCCTATGAAGATCGCATAAGCTGGAAAGTAAGTATGGAAGATCGCCAACTAAAATTGTCTAAGTATGAAACAATGATTTTGATAGAGCACCTGAGACAGTTTGTTTTGGCGACGTTCACTCGAGCATGATTAGAGTTTGTGCAGTTGAACATAGACTCTATGATGTCTAAGGATACCCCATCTCAGTGCGCAAAAGGTTTCGGACAGTACAGACAAAGTTATGAAGGTTTTACCGATGACAAAGTATAGCCGACAGAGCAGTTTTGAAGACAGAACTTGTAAATGAATTAAGGGATTATTTTGCTTGTCAAAATAATGACTTAATATTATAAAGAGCCGACATTCTAGATGTTTACTCTTGGATTATGATGTGCAAGCCGACAGAAGAAAGATATTATGTTTGTACCTTGTATAAAGATGTGAAGTTGTAATGACCGAACATACTTGAAATGTAACTTGTAATAGTTGTGTATTGTGATAGCAGCGAAAACTGTTGATGCGAAGTTGTAAGCAGTACCATATTGTAATTAGTAAACATTTGTATTACTTGTTTGGGTAGTGGGCTCATCTAGTAATCAACTTTTGTATCTACAACTCCTAACAGGGTTGAGGCTTCTAACAAGGCCTATAGTCCCTTAACTAGGACTGATACACTATATGATTGTAACAGGCTCCTAATAGGGTCAACATCCTTAACAAGATATCTTTTGATTAGTGGATCTTTGTGGGTACCATCCCCACCAGGGTTTTCCCTTGGCCAGGGTTTCCTCGAGAACATATCATGTGTTATGAGTTCTTTACATTTACTGCTATGTATGCTATTTAGTTTCTTATGCTTTGTATGCACTAAAGTAATCTGTTATATCCATAAGTGGGCAAAAGTAAAAGTTTGTGAGATACTGATTCACCCCCCCCCCCTCTCAGTATTTCCTATTTCTAACAATAGCAAGTCTACCTCATGTAATGATGGAGGGATTTAAACTGGTAAGGGGCATTCATGCTAGCAGGGAGGGGAGTTATATACTTATCTTGTTTTGGGATATGCCTCACCATCTGGTCCTTTACTGACCCTATATTATTTTTGTACCTCTCTCTTTCTTGGTTCAGATCAATCTCAGTAGAAGAAGAAGAATAGAAACTAAAGGCTTTCATGAAAGAACCCCTATCAAGAGTAACCAAAGGTGACTGGTCCTACTTCCTAATTGTTTTAGAGAGAGGGTCATAACACCTAGCCAAAACAACAATTAAGTCTACATCTAGAAACACATTAGGGACAACCAATTTTCCCAAGCCCAAAGCCCAACCATTACAAACAGGAACATGTTTACCCCTATTGCCATAAAAATAACTGAAGAGAGTATAACCTGAGCAATCTGGTGTGACAGGATCTCTGCAATGACCTAGAACATCTTCGAAAACGTCATCAGGAGCTCTCTTGTTCTGTCTGGAACCAGGCAACAACTTCATGAACTCATCTGAATAATTTGGCTTGCTTTTATCTTCACCACCTTTGGCTTTGGCTTCACCACTGGAAGAAGTTACACTTTGCTCTGGTTGACTCATTTCTGCTACACAATTACTCTCAACTTTGCAACCTAAATGTGCTTGGCACTCAAAGCTTGCTCCAGAAAACACAATTCTCTTCAAATTATTTTGAACACAGAAAACAATGAATCCAGCCTATTTATCGATGCAAATTGGATGCATACAGCTACCAAAATCATTGCAAATCCATCCTTAATTACATCCACATTCAATTTCACATATCACCAGTTTTCAAATTAGAGCTAGCCGATGCCAGGATGTTGACAGATATATTTAAAAATTCAAAAACAAGGCAAAAAGGCAATGATCACAGCTCTGTACTTTAAAACCCTACTTACGTCATGAAATCCTTCTTTAAAACTGATTGGATAGCTAGTTGCCTTCTCTCTAGCTTGACAGTGTACTTTTTCCACGTAGCAACGGTCTTTTTCTTTTCTTTTATTACTTTATCCAACTGAGCCCATTCAGCGTACCAGCAACTAAAGGTTCTCGTGATCGCTTAATAGAAAGTTAACCCCATGCTATATTCAGAGAACTAGCGACTGAAGGCTTCGTTCATTCGCGAAATGAATTTCTTAACTCAAGCTCCGTTCAGCGAACCCACAATCAAAGGCTATCTCTCATTCGCTGAATGTCCTGGTTAACTGCCAATTTACTCTGAGACTTGGCGACTGAAGGCTTCGCTTAATCGCTGAAAGGGAAACTTAACTGCATGTTTAATACGCGAACTAGCAAACAAGCTTTCCTTTGAGTCGCTGAATTCTTTCCTAACCGCCTGTTTTAACTTGCGACTTTGATTCAAACGTTGATCTTACATGCAATCGACGGTCCTCGCTAATTCGCTGAAACAATAAGACAATCACCTTTTGATTATGAGACTCAGCAAACAAAGGGTCCGCTAAATCGCCCAATCCTTTAAATACTGACCATTCCTATCATGTGATTAAGTGACTGAAGGCTTAATGCTTTCCCTGATCACTTGTTTCGCCCATTCGCCCAATGCTTCTAGCCTTAACCAATCTTTTAAGAGAACTTGCGACTACTTCATTCGCTGAATCACTAGAAGATTTAGCACTTCACTAACTTATTCCGAGAAAAAGCGAACAAACAGAACACCATCTTTGCCAAAATTGTCAAGCCCAACTGTTGGAGCCGCCAAATTTAGAGGACACTAACACTTATAGCATAGTCGCCAATTCGCTGAATTATTTCATGTGGGACCCAAACATACTAAGATTAAAACACCATCGTCAATCTTCAAATTATCAACGGTGCTCGCTAGATCGCTGGATGCCACAAGACTTAACCGCATGATTCCGAGAACAAGAGATCACCGCCACGCTAGGTCGCTGAGAGTTTACTAGAAACCGCCAGATATTAAGCGAACGGGAGACAACATACTCGCTAATTCTCTTAAAGGTTGAGATGACCGCCAGGAAACTTGGAGACTTAGCGAACAAGGGAAACACTTAACAAGGTTGAACACATTCGCCAATTCGCCGAATGATTGACTAATATGAAACAAAGATTACCCGATTCAGCGAATACTTGATAGGAATGAGCACGTGCACGGTCAAAACACTTAAGTGGCCAAAAAGTAATGACGAAATATAAGGAATTAGGGCCAACACAAGGGTTTCATGAAAAGTTAAAACCTACCAAGGCTAAAAACCTAAGGCAAGGGTTTTCAAACTTAATTAGGGCAAAATTTGAATGAATTCAGACACCAAGACCACAAGAAAAATTACAAACAAGAGATAAACCAGGACTTGGAAAGGAGAAACTCAGAAGCCTGAAAATATAACCAACACTACCCATGATGAATGATGAATGATGAATAGGAAAAATAATACCTGCATCCAGCATCTCCTGTATCTCAGCGAAAATGGTTCCTGAGATCTTTGGATTATAATGTCTCTGCTTTTGACAAAAAAGAATTGTGCCAAACTTTAGAGGAATATCATGCTGGATTTCCTTGGGACAGAAAGACTTAAAATCTTTGTAGGAATAAGCCAGAACATCCTTGTATTCACGAAGCAATGTTATAAACTTCTCCTGATCTTCATCAGAGCACCAGTTACCAATGTTAACTAGTTTCGGATCTTCTTCAGTCCCAATATTATATTTCTCAAAATGTCCCGAAGAGGAACTAGCCCTTGTGTTTTGTTGTTCTTTCACATATCTATCATGCTGATCAAACAACTTTTCCAGAGAAACAAGACCCTTAGGAATCCTATTTCCCTTTAGCTGAATAATGTCCTGACCAGTATTAGGATCTTTTTCTGAAACATCTCCTGGCGGATTATCACTACCTTCAAAATATTGATCATCAAAATTGTCCTTGGATTCAAGGAAATTTATAATTTGATCATCATCATTAAACAACTGCCAACGTTCATAGTTGTCTGGGATACTTGGCCGGTAAACCAATTGTACCTCATACCTGCTATTCTCAAAATCAATGTGAGGGATGAGCAGAGTAGCTGACACCGCAAGCGAATCAGCTCTATCATTTAGTTCTCTGGGAATGATTGAAATATTGAAAGCATAAAACATATTGACATAGTCCCAAACTAAGTCTCGATAATGCCTAAGACGGTCATTCCTGGCTTGGTATTGACCTTTTACTTGACAAACCACCAATTTTGCATCTCCCTTGATATGTAGATTTTTTATTCCATTAGCTCGAGCCATTTCCAATCCTAATATCAGGGCTTCATATTCAGCCGTGTTATTAATATTGGCAAATTGTAGCTTGAAAGAATAAGGAAAGATCTTCCCTTCTGGTGAAATTATGACAACTCCTGCACTGGATCCCATAGAAGCACAACTTCCATCAAACTCCATGATCCAAACTTCATTTGAACTGCTAGAACTTGCTTCAGAAGAATCCGTAAGAATAATCTCAAGGGAATCTACAGAGTCATTATCAGAGACAACATTTTCTTCAACCTCCATAGGAGATTGATCAAGGACAACCACCACCTCTTGAACTTCATCAGCATCAGCAAATCTATCAGAATCTGAGAGCAAAGATGAACTCTTTGAATTTGTCCAATCTTTAGCAAATTCTGATACTTCATTAGCATGTAGGTAGTAATTTCCCATTCTGGCTGACTCAAAGAGAATTTGAGCATGAGGATCATTGGATTTGACCACCACATACTTTGTTTCTCTTTCAAGATGCAACTTCTGCATCACACCTTTGACAGGTATGCGTGCTTCAATCATATCCATATTAAGTTTGCCACCCACATCTTTACAGAAATTGCGACCAAGCAACAAACCATAAGAAGCGGGTACATCAACAACCAAGATAGTCATTTTGATCTTTTTATCTGGGAAGGATGCAAAGGCAAATTGAGCATCTTTGATTTGTCCTTTTAGTGGTACTTGCTTATTCTCCATGGAATAGCAATTACCGAAATATTTTGTCAAGGTTAATCCCAAAGCGTTTGCCACTTTAGTCGGCATGACATTATCAGATGCACCAGAATCTATGACACAATTACTTAATTTGTATCCATTTATCAACAGGGAAAGATAGAAAGGTTCAATCTTTCCAGGAACTGAAGATGGTATCGTGACTAGATTATTGGACATGGCTTTAGGTTGTGGAGCAACAGTATGAGTAGGAGTGGGTTGGGATTCTTTGACAAACTTTGTGAGTCTATCCAGTTGATCTGGATAGGCCTGTAAGTATTCTACCTCAGACATCTGGATTTTAGTCTTCTTAGCATGATCTATGATATCAAAAGCTTGGAAAGAACTTGCTAAGGAAACATTTTCAGATTGAGGTTTTGTATTTGTATTTGGCATACTGGGCTTCGAAATACTAGATAAAGAATGAGGGGAATCTGCACTTGATTTTTTGTTGGTTCATTAGGTAACGTAGGAAATGGTATGCCTCTTTTTGCAATAGTAACAGGCATCTGAGGAGCATCCAACTTCTTTTCTGCCTCTTCTTTTTGTTGAGCCAACTTGGTTTGTGAACGTGTCATGACCGCATATGCTTGTGCAAAATCCATTTCAAGATCTTCATCACGGTATTGAGCGTACCCGACAGTAGAGTTGCCAGCTGCTTGATTATCTTCATGATTTTGAGCAGCGTTATCCTCGAAAGGATAATCTTCTTGAGTATCACCAACAAGATCAGCTTCATAGTAACCAGTGGCTGAGTTACTTGGTGGTGCTTCAAGTGCAAGCCTCTCCAAGGGAAGAGGAAGCTTGTTATGGTTCTTGGCTGCATAGTTATTTGCAACATTAGGATATGGCCTCCTTGGTATATCCTTGTATGGAGCAGCAAATGATCCTTGTGAGACTTGCTTCTTTAGGGCAAGAAGCTCATTTGCTAATTTCTGAACCAATGAATCAGTAGAACTTGATGAAGAAGATTCCGTGTAAGCATTATTCTTGAACCGGTTCGAATCTTTCCGAATCTTGCTTGCAAGTATCAAGTCATCTTCAATCTCTGTTGCCAGAGTTTGTACTTGAGTTAGAGTTGCAGGAACAACCCTTCTCAGCAAGAAACTGACTTCTGGAAGCTTAGTGTTGATGAAGAAACACTTAAGGTTCTCGCCAGTGGGTTGTGAATTAGTTGGAATACGATTTGCCAACTTATTGAATTTAGCAATAAATTTCCGCATGCCCTCTTGTGTGTCCATTTGAGTGAGTTGAGCAAGCAAAGCGTGCTCATCTTCTGCAGGCTTGAAACGTTCTTCAAACTTGGTTTTCAAGAAGTCCCAATCAGTGATTGACCCTGTAGCCAAATTGTAGAACCAATCTGCAGCGATACCTTGCAGGGTTTCAACAAAAAGTCTTACAGAAACATCCTGATAGTCCACACCAAACACTCCACATGCAATGTAAAATGCTTTGATATGTTCATCAGGGTGTTGCTTCCCGTCTCCATAGAATTTGGGAAAATTCTTACGCGAACCTTGGGGTAATGCATGCAATGGCGTAGCAAGTTTTAAAGGACCAAAAGTAGTTCCCCATGGACCAGCAGCCGTATTAACAATAGTTGGGATATAGGTGGCAAGAATAAGTTTAGTAGTGGGAATTAATGGTTTCCAGAAAAATTGGGAATTCTCACTGGGAGTGGATGTCTTCTTCCAGGAAGGAGGAAAACTAGTAATTCGAGAAAGAGAAGGGATTTTCATAAGTAAATCAAAACGAGCTTGTTGGGCCCAGCTTGATCCAGCAGAACTTGATGAATTTTCAAACTTCTTTTTCCGAGCATAAACTTGTGCAAAGCTCTCCAGTGTGATAACCTGTAGAATTCAAACACAAGTAAAAAAGGGTATAAAACTTCAAACAAAAGCATGAGGCTTCCGAATGCATTCGTGTCCCTAGCAGAGTCACCAAAAACTGTTGGGTGGATATTTTGCAATTGACAGTTTTGGGGAAAAATCCAATTACAAAATAGGGATACTTGCCATAGCGTATGACACAATGTCTCTCCTACCTTAAAGGGAAGGCTCCCCCTTCTCACCGTTCCTTGGATCAACTCAAGGTAAGCAAGAAGTTAAGAGATTATCAAAAAGGGTGTTACAAATATTCCTTCTTCGTATCTTTCAAGAAGGAATCCACTTACCCGAAGAACGAGTAATGGGCAAAGCTTTAATCTCTAAACTACACTTCTATCTAAAAACTGGAAACAGTGATACCGATAAACCAACACCAACTCATAGGCTGATTGAAAGCATACTGGCTTGGCTCTAAGACCTATTTATCTATTCTATAAGAAATACCTCTACCATTGGGGCACACAGACTTCCAGAAGTAGAGATTTTCTAACTATTCTAACTAAGTGTATGAAAATAAGACGGTAATATAACCTACAGTCACAGCTTCTAGTTTTATATTACCACAATCCCTCCCAGTCACAGCTTCGGCTCCGATTGTTTCTAATTTTCAAATTGCTCTTAACAAAACACAAGAATCACATAAATAAAAAGACAGTAAAACCAAATTGCAGTCACAACTTCCAATTTGATTCACCACAATTGCACTCAGTCATAGCTTCAGCTCCAATTGTTTCTTTCTATTTATTTTTCTCCAAAATAGTACTACACAATCACAGTTATGCTTGCACAAGTTTGGTAGAGCTCTCTTTCATAAAATAAAGATGAAATTTACAATGAGGGCTCATTCCTTTT
Organism: Chamaecyparis obtusa; assembly: GCA_027943335.1. Classification (NCBI taxonomy): domain Eukaryota; kingdom Viridiplantae; phylum Streptophyta; class Pinopsida; order Cupressales; family Cupressaceae; genus Chamaecyparis; species Chamaecyparis obtusa. Next base: position 288,030 of record BSBK01002580.1, on the reverse strand, counting down.
ATAGGGAAAGGAATGAGAAAAAGGAGGAAAAAGTGGGAGAAACTCACCCACTTTGACCTAGTCTAACTAGGTGAGAAGAATTATTGGATTACATGTCATAAGGACATGTAATCGAATTTACATGTAATTGCATTGCATGCAATTCATCTTCTCCAATTTACAAAGCATGAAAACTAAAACATAAAGATGAAGAAAGGAGAATTAATCCTTGAAATTATCAAGGAAAGCCTTATATTTGGCAATACAATCATGAAGAAGAGGAAGATCTGAAATGTTCAAGATCTTTGAAATGGCTTCAATCCTGATTGCACTTGTACTAGCTGATTTCACAACTTTGCAATTATCATAAAGAGAATCCCTCAAGTGTTTTGCCACAAATTTATATGCAGCAAATTTGTTCATTGTTTGGGCTCCAAATTCTTCAAAATCGAAATCAGCATTAACCCTGCCAATATATGTTGTGGTCATGTCTTCTTCAGTAAAGAGATTATCATCTTGGGTAAGGACTTCACATCCCAATTGCCTAAGATTAATGGTGATATCCTCTTCAACTGCCTGACAACTCTCTAGCTCCTCATGCAGCTTTGTTAAAAGCTTTTCTATTCCTTGGACTTTGTAATTCATGAGTCCCTGACTCTGGTAGAACATATCCTCCGATGGAATGACATCATATGAAACGAGGACATCTAACTCACTATTAGCCATTTGATGCCAAGTACCTAGATCTTTCCTCAGGTTACTGATGTCTTGGTTGAAGGAAGAACTCATGTCATGGAGTCTTTCTTCAATCTCTATATTACGCTCAAGGACTTTGTGTGTATTTTTGATTGATTGAACTCCTTCTGAAACAACTTCTTCAAACCAAGTCTTCACTGCTTCTGCCCTCTTGTTTACCTGAGCTGTTTGTGATGTAGTGACAGTTTGAGATGTTTCTTGACATATGATCTCATGAAGACGAGCATTTTCTTGCTTCAACAAGTTTTTCTCCCAAAGCTCATGATTCCTTTTAGACACTTTGCCAATGCATCTTGAGCATCTTGCAGACATCCCAGTCGTGTTTGTTTACCAAGTTCTACCTTGGTTAACTTGTAATCAGAGCAAGTCAGTTCTTGAGCTGGTTTGTCTACCAATGGTTCTGCAATCTCAACATACTTGGTTTTCTCATCATCAACAATGATTCTTGAGACAACCTTAGCCTTTGAAGTCTTGGATTTACCTTTCATGGCAGAAAAATCCTCCAAAGGCATTGTCACTTTCTTTTTCCCAACCATGATGGCAAACTAAAACCTTCTTTTGTTGGACTTGAAATATTGATTGCAGTAGGCATTGATCCTGATTGTATTTCCGTTGTCATAGTGCATGCCTCCGTTTGCACAAAAGGAGCCATAAGTGTCCTTTGGGATGACTTTGTGATGAATGCGTCAAAGCCTGTAACCGAAGTATCAAGTTGGGAAACTTGACCTTCCATAAGAGATGGGATGTCACCAAAAACATTTACTAGATTCTCACACTGTCCCGCTGTGAGGATAGAAGGAGCTGCAGAAGAGATAGGAAAAGCAGCTATGTTGACCTCTGAAGCAGCAATAACATCGGTGAAAACAGTGGAAAATGAATCCACGTCATTATCTACCATATGTAGAAATGGCTCCTCTTGATTAGAGGGATCTTCGCTATTTGGCAACTGAGGGGGAGATATGATCATTATCTCTCCTTCATCTGAATCTTCCTCTCGCAGGGGTGTTTGAACAGGACCTAAGGGTGAATTTAATCCTTTTTCTCCTTCAACTGTAAACTTAATAGATTTAATTGATTGAGAAGAAGAAGACTTGTCTTTATTTTTGATTTTCACCTATGATTTCTTTCCAATAGGGCCGAAATGATTGCAGTCTACGCCAACCTTTGGATGCATTCTTTTGAGTCCTTTGTTCTTTAGCCACTTGTTGGTATTCAGCAAAATAGATTGAAATCTATCAAAGATAGAATTCCCTTCTTTTTGCTGCCATTGAATGGGAAAAGGAACAAGCTTTTCAAATTGAGTATTGCAATACTCAGGATCTAAGACTAGGCTATCATCTTCAATTTCAATCCCTTCCGGAATTTCAACCATGTTAAAAGTCAGACCTAGCCTTGAATTTCTTCAACGTGATGAGCTGAAGTTCTGTGTCCATTGCTTTCGCCTTATACGCTGAGTTAAGTGTATAACGACCAATTTGAAGAGGTTTGGCAATGGTAATCCCAAATCTTGGCCTATGCAGATTGTGCTGGTATGACTGAACCTCCATGAGCTGTCTTGCCATCTCCATGAGGATGATCTTGTCAGTAGGATATCTTGGCAAGGTATATGGTTCTCCTTGGAAATAACCCATTCTTAAGTAGGTAAAAGTTGGAAGTTGCAGGAGGATGCAACCAAATTGATTCACCTTTTTCAAAGCTTCATCTGACAGCCTCTTGATTGGCAATTCTTTATCAAAGAGGCATCTGAAATGCCCAAAGAAAGCATCTTGTACTCTCCGGTAATGATATTTGCTTTGTGTGAGTGTAATTTGATCATGATACTCCCAAATAGGTACCAACGATCGATCACCTTTAGTGGAAAGTCCAAAGAAGGTTCCCATGGCTGCAACAATGTAAACCAGATAAGAATTCATACAGAAAGGCACTGATGTACCCACATGGCTCAATTGTTCACACAAAGCCGTGCTCACAAGTTCTCCCCAATATATTGGTTCCTTATTTTCAAGAATCTGGAAAATAAACTTATACATCCATGGCTCGAAATTACATGAATCTTTGAGGCCACAGATTCTACTGAGGAGTGTTATTAGATCATTGACTTTTGGAGAGAAATTTGATCTATGTATTGTTTTGGGCTATCTGGAGAAATTTGATCTTTTATTAACCAGCCAATGGTCATTCATGTATCTTTGATAATCTGTCTTATGCTGATTCCACAACTGTATGGATATGTCCTTGGACAAGTTTGCACATTCAAGGCTTGGAGGTATTTTGAAAATTTGTTCAATAACATCAGGATCCAAACGGAAAATCACCTTTTCATTTGCATCTTTGACTGTTTTGCCCTTGGGATTGAAATGGCATGCACACTCAAAGAAAAATTTGGGTTCCAAGGCAGCCATAGGGAAAGTAGAAATGAAGTGAATGTTACTCCTCTTGATGCACCGTAGTTCCTTGTTGGCAAGTTCTTGAAGCCTTTGCAAGAAATTGGCCATGTCAATATTCCCTATCCTTGTATCTGTAACTTGATCCAAAGATGATGAGACAAGTGAAGGTGTAGAATGAGCCAGCTCTTTATCATGCTGATATTTCATCTTTCCTTTAGCTTTGGTCGGTGTTGACATATCTTGTGTTGGAAGCCAATGAGACAAAAATGGGAGAAAGAGAAGTTGAAATGCCTTTGTCTTCTCCAAAAATGGATTCTAGAGATGTATTTGCATCCAACCACTCAAAGATTTTTGACCATTTCCAAGATTCAAACTTGCTGGGTGTTTTTACATGCATTTGGAAACAAAACGGGTTTTAGAGATGCAAATGCATGGATTCTTTTGCATGGAAAAACTTAAAAATGCATCCTAGAGTAAAAACGCAGCCTCTAGATGCATTTGCATTCAAAGTTGAAGTGTTTTGAGCAAGAATGGATACTTCCAGCCAAAATGCACTCTTAAGAGTGCAATAACATATCTCATTTTGGTATGTAAATGCAACCAAAAATCATTCTCAGCCAAAACAGGTTTAACAAATGCATTTACATAACACGTTTTTGGTAAGAAATGATGCCCTAGGTCAAAATGCACTCTTCACATGCATATGCATGTTACGTTTTTTACTTGCATTGGGCTTGAAAGGCAAAAATGGGTTGTCTACATGCTATAACATGTGTTTTTTTTATGCTTTTTTGTCTTGAATAGACATTCCCAGCAAAAACGTGTTTAACAAATGCATTTACATGAGTTATTTCTCATGTGTTGACCAAGGAAAAGCATTCCCAGGCAAAACACACTCTCCATGTGCATGTGCATGTGAAGTATTTCATGTTTTTGACTTAGTCAATGCATTTCCAGCCAAAAACGGGTTCTCTTGATGCAATGACATAAGTTATTTTTAATGTTTTTGCATTGAAAGTTCATTCCGAGCCAAAAATGGGTTCTCTTGATGCAATGATATAAGTTATTTTTAATGTTTTTGCATTGAAAGTTCATTCCCAGCCAAAAACGGGTTCTCTTCATGCATTCACATGTCATGTTTTTGGTCTAAAACTCACCTTCCAAGCAAAAGTGTGTTCTCTTCATGCATTTACATGTTTTATTTTTCAATGCACTTGCAAGGATAAGTCTTTTACATGCAAAGTGGACTCTTGAGAGGCCATTACATGTATTCAACACTTGCATTTACATGTTTTATAAACAAAGCTCACTCTAGAGATGCATATACATGTTTTATTTTTCAATTTTTAAAACACTAAAAGCATTCCAAGAGTAAAAATGCGCTCTCTAGAGGCATTTGCATGTAGAGTAAAATATGTTGAAACCATTTACATGTAAAGTGGAGTCTCTAGATGTAAATGCATGTTTTATTTTTCAACTTCATATGCAAAGCGGAGTCTCTAGATGCATTTGAATAAAAAGTAGGAATTTGATAACATGTTGCTATGCACAACTTAAATGATTATTTAAGCACATGTCTATTTAAAATGTTAAGTGAAATATTACTTTAAGGGTCCAAAATAACTATTAACACAAAATACAAAGCATATAATGTGCAAATGTTTATTTTATAAAGTAACATTTAACTTATATGTTATTTAAAATATAAAGTAAAACTCAACATTTAAATAGAATGATAAAGTAATATAGTCACTTAGTGAAAAATTAGAAAGCAACTCAATGTAAAAATATATCATAAAGTGCACTTTAATCACTTAAGTTAAAAATTTAAGTGATAAAGTAACTCAAAAACATAACATAAAGTGATTAAATGTTATATTTTTCAAAAAGTGCAACTCAATTATAGAAAATAACATCTATTTTTTAAATATGCAGTTGAGCTTGGAGAGTCCACTTTTTGGGCACTTAAATGACCATATCTTTTGATTGAAAGATTCGATTAACGCCTACGATAGATCGAATCGAAGGGAAAACCGAAAGCAAGAGATTAGACGAAACAAAAAGACCAAAAGCAACTAAAAACACATTCAGAATCACACCAAAGGACGTCCAAGGATTCAAAAATCAAGTATAAGAAGACAAACTGAAAAAATGAAAAAGACTTGACAAAAACCTTCAGCATAAAGATTCACTAATCAAATTGAGATCAATTGATCGATCATTATTAGCTAATCGAATGGTGAAACAATCATAGAGAAACACGAAATTGAGTTCAAAAGTTTTGTACTGTTACCTACATTTTGTGGTGACAAAATGCAGGACAACAATATATACAAAAAAATAAGAGAAATATACATAATTGTAAAACTAAATCATTTCATTGTATGAATCTATGATGCTTGATCATTGATATGGGGTCATTTCAGGGTTAGAAAGAAAGAAAAACAATAAAAAAATGTGTTTTTACTATTTTTTTGGGCCACATGCCTGATCACGGACGTTGCCCAGATCCTGCACGGACTGGTCCGTGAATCCGAATCTGGTTCAGACCCAAACCCGGTTCGAGGGGCCAAGGTTTGAATCCGGTAACTAGGGTATAAACTTGTTTCTTTTTGAGTAAAGATTGAATATAGTTGTACTTTAGATGTTGGCCTTTGCGCCTTACCATCTTTCTCTAGGATTTCTTTAGATTACTATTGAGAAGCAACATTGGGAAGTGACTAATTATTTAGGTATTCTTTATCTAGAAACAGAGTTTAAGCCAACCTGACTATAACGCCATTACTACATTTTGACTCATTACAGTTAGTTGACTTCATTGGAGAAGTAGAACACAACTGAGAAGACACATGAAGTGGGGTGTAAGCATTAGAAGTTGAAAACATTGGAGAAAAGTGAGGGCTTTGGAAACTTTGTATTCACCAGGTTAGTTCCATAACTGCCATTGTAATTTTGTAATTGTCAGGGCAGTTTTGTACAGAAGCGGTAGCTTCAGTGTTGTATGAAATGGCAGTTTTTGCCATGTGTTTTGAAATGGCCACTAATATACAAGTTTCAAATTTCTCTTCCAAATGCTTTTTGATGGTTTTTGTGATACTTAAAATGATTGTCCAAGTCAATTAAACTAGTATTCCACGAGGATGCATCACCCACTAAAACCCTCGCATTTCCGAGATGTGGGGACTTGAGGGAAACGTCTCTTCACTGGACCACCATCGCCTCAGCCACCTAAGAGATGTTATTGAGATGTTGGGGACTTTAGGATGTCCCCAAGACATTCAAGGGACTCATAGGAGTCTTTTGAAAGTCTCAGAGACACCTAGGAGTCTCTCATATCTGGAAGTCTCAGAAACACCAAATCATTGTCGGGTGTATCTTGCCACCACTTTTGGCATTCCAACCCAATTCAAACCCTCGAACACTACCGCTTGTGTTGTAACTGTCTCTTTCTGAGGAGCCGATGCCATTTGAACTTTGGGCCTTATCTTCTGCTTGCCACTATTGGAACTGGCATCCATTCTCCCTGCAACTTTTACTCCCGATGGTAATACTTGGGCGTTTTTATCCATACCGTTGCTTGAACTACTTTCCTGCAACTTGGCTTTCCAATTCCTCTTGCCTGCTGAATTCATAACTCTCTTCTTCTTGTCATTTTGTGCAAGCCTCAACCCGTCAATAACTATCAACAACTTACTTCCTTCGCTCGCCTTCGTCCTCTACTCCAATCCCAAGTGTTGTACGAATGTCACAATGCCGTGTGTGAATATTGTTTTATTTTCTCCTGTTGACAGTATGGTGGCGGTATGTAGGCTTTTTTGTTTCAGTTTGCATTTTGTTCTTTGCTTTTCCACACGGGGGCAGTGGTCTCCTATCGCACAGTGGCAATCCACTGTACGATGGCAACCCACCGCACGGTGGTCCCATCGTTTGGTGGACTCTGTTTGGTGGTCCCACCGTTTGGTGACCACTGTCAGATTGCACTCTTTTAAAAAAAAATTAAAAAAAAAGTTTACATCTATTTTTTGCAACACCCTCTGCCCTCTGGCTCGAAACACCCTTGCCCATTCCACCTTTCATGATAGGGTTTTAACTTAGACCCATTTATTGTTTCTGGGATCTCTCATCCATTCAATGTCCATAGTTTGATAGCGCCATTATCGCCAACCTCCTTGACTTGGTACAGACCTAGCCATTTCACTTTAAACTTTCCCGACTTGATCTCGTTTTGCCCGTTGTATTTTAGCACCAACTGCCCTAGTGTGAACCTCATTCGACGTAGGTGTTTGTCGTGCCATGCTTTCCTTCATTGTTGGGCTACATTCGTGGCCCATTGTGCCATCATTCGTCGTTTGTTCAGCTTATTGAGAGCGTACAGCCTCTCCCTTAGGCTCTCCGTATCTCCTAGCCTATTCTCAATTGTTATTCGCAGACTTGGCGCCATGAATTCCACTGATACTATGGCTTCTTGTCCGTACATCAACTGAAACAAAGTTTGTCCTGTTGTTACCTTGTAAGTCGTGTGGTGTGCCCAAAGTGCTGATGGTAACCTCTCTTCCTAGTCTTATCCTTCAACTCCACAGGACTTATAAATTACTGATACCAAGATTGATGGATATATTGTCATTGATGTCAAAATCAGTGACCATTGACATTAGTTAATACAATAAAAAGATATATCAGATATATTAGATATTGGTTAATGCAATACAGAGATTTGCAGGTATATGATATTACTCAGACATATGAAATACAACAGCGGTTTGAATACTATGAACAGCATACTTTGAAGACAATATATATCATTATCAATAGCAGTTAAAAAATGAGACGGTGATATAGATTATATGCAAAGATTATCGAAGACTATATTTGCAGAGTATATATAGAAAGTGTTAATCTACAGACCATGAATATTCAGGGAGTCGGAAGTTAACATTTGAAGGCACTGGTAATGAATATATTTTAACCGATTACAGGCAAATTAAAAACATACGGCATCAAATACATGCACGGGAAAAGCTGGGTTATGGTTTCGAAGTTATTTGAATTGATACAGAGCTACCTTGAACCAGTTATTACAAGGCACTGGGAATAGACGTGACTGGCTTGCATTGAATGGTGAATTACACCCGCAAATGTGTTCACGGCTTTGTTGAAAGGTGAACGATACTAAGAGTCCAGACAGGAGTGCGTGCGGTTCGTCCAGGATGGAAACAAGGGTCTCCGGTGTTATGTGTGATGGAACAATGATCTATAGCGGTGCCGGTTTAATATTGGAGGTTGCGGTCTGGCAACGTTGAGAATTGTAGGCAAGGATCGGGTTGCTAGAAGATAATTACTTGCAGCTGTTACATTAATTTGAACCAGTTTCCAGCCTATGCATATTTCTATATTATCAAAGGTTGAATATAGGAGTTTTTAAAAAAAGGGATTGAAGATTGCTATCAAATTTTTTTAAAAAGTTTCATATGATTAATTTATCGAAGACAGCAGACAAAGGTTTCATAAAAGTTAACACATTATATCGTTAACACATATGAAAGATTATCGAACAAAGGTTTCATAAAAGTCTTATGTGATTTATCAATAAGGAAAAAGTATTAACTTATTGTTAAGTTAAAAATATTTTAATAATATCAGTTTTAAGGAGACACCTTTTCATTTTGAAAAGTCATAACTTTTAGGACTTAATGTTTCATATGAGTATATATATTCAATTTTATTTTGAAAATAAAAAATATGAAAGTCAGCATGTGAAAGAAGAAAAAGAAGAGCAATGAGAGAATAAAGAGAGAAAAATTAAATGTTTATATATTCAGATTTTTTATCTGATATATATATTTTGAATATACAGTCATAAAGACATATTTTTTTGAAAATAAGAGGAAAGCTATTGGCTGACTTAGAGAGAGCAGATTGTGTCCATCATCAGTTGAATTAAGCAACAATATCAAGGTGGAAGAAAGTTTTTGAAATCAGTGAGTTGGTACTCAGAATCCGGATAGGGGGAGTTGGTGCTTCCAGTAGGTCGGTGCTTGCGAAGTGTGGGAGTTGGTGCTTCCAGTAGGTCGGTGCTTGCGAAGTGTGGGAGTTGGTGCTTCCAGTGAGGCGGTGCTCATAAACATAGAGGTTGGAGCCTCTAGTAGGTTGGTGCCTACAAAACATTGTAAAAGAACAATATTATATATTAAAGCAAATTATTTTGTGGTTTTCTCCCATATTGGGTTTCCACGTAAATATTGTGTTCATGTGCATAATTGTTTATTCGAGTTATTAAAGTTATCTTTGAATAAAAGTTTTTAAATTCAAAAAAGTTATTATACTGATTCACCCCCCCTCTCAATCTAATCGTGTGCTCTTCAATTGGTATCAGAGCGGGTTCCTTCTATATAGCCTAACCGCTTGAAGGTAGATCTAAAGAGCACAAATGGCTGAAAGTTTTCAAAACAAGACACCAATTTTTGATGGGACAAACTATGCATTTTGGAGTATAAAGATGGAAGCTTATTTAAATGCTATTGGATTTGATGTTTGGCAATCAGTACTAGATGGTTATACACCACCAGCGAACCCTCCAACAGATGTAGCCGGAAAAAGGAAAAGTGAGAATAATGCCAAAGCAAAACATGCTATTTTATGTAATCTTGCCGACTCCGAGTTTACAAAAGTTATGCATTGTAAATCTGCAAAGGACATATGGGATAAGTTGAAAAATATTTATGAAGGGACCGACAATGTAAAGAAGGCCAAACTTCAAACTCATCGAAGCACATTCAAAAGTTTGAAAATGAAGGAAGATGAAGACATAGCCTCATTTCTTTCTCGTGTTGATGAAGTGGTCAATGCAATAAAAGCCCTTGGAGAAGAAGTAGAAGAATAGCTAGTGGTTGAAAAAATCTTGAGATCCCTACCTATTAGATTTGATTCTAAAGTGTCAACAGTCGAAGAGAGAAAAGACCTGGATAGTCTTACTAAAGATGAGCTACTTGGAATCCTTGCTGCCTATGAAATGAGGATTGGAGGCAAGGAGTCTAAGAAGGAAATATCTTTTAAAGTTTCCAAAAAGGGTAAGATTAAAAAACAAATTTCAAGTGATAGTTCATGCAGTGAAACTGATGAAGCCGAAGCCCATTTCTTAAGAAAATTGAAAAAGGGAAGTGGAAAATATAAAGGGAAGTTTCCTTTCAAATGTTTCAATTGTGGAAAGATAGGACACTATGCCTCAAAATGCCCTCAAAATGATGATGACTCAAGTGAAGACGAAAAACAAGCATACACAAAGAAGAAATGGAAAAGTAACAACAAGTTTAATAAGAAGAAAAGATATCAAAACAAAAATAAAAAGATTTTTTATTCAAAAAAGGACAGCTCTTCAGATGAAAGCAGCGAAAAATGCCCAAGTGATGATGAGGATGAGATTCTATTCATGGCTGAAGCAGTCTCCAATGATAGTTATGAAGAAGAGGAAAATGAATCAGGTAATGAGGAAGAAGATGTTGATCTCCAAGAAGAACTTCATTATGCATATAAACAAAATGAAAGACTAAAAAGAAAACTTGTAAAACTCAAAGAGGAAGCTACAAAAGCAACAGAAGAATCAGAACAAACAATTGAAGATTTGAAGAATCAATTAGAAGAAGCTAAACAAGCTGAAACTAATTTAAAACTAGAAATTGAAAAATTAGAAAGAGAGTTGAAGGAATGCACCATTAATAATCTCAAGTTTGAAAAAAGTTCAGAAAAACTAAATGATATCATTGATAGTCAAAGACCTTTCAGCAAAACAAGTGTTGGTTTTGAAGGAAATTCAAACACTAATAATACATTCAAAGGCTTCATAAAAGAAGGAAGCAAATCAGTCATAAATGAATCATTAAAAGAAAACAAGCCTAAAAAAAATAAAGAAGTTGATAAAACTAGTCATAATTTTCATGGTTATTGCTATTCTTGCAATTGTTATGGTCATAAAGCACTAGAATGTAGAACATCTAAACAAAATATGACGGAATGGAAAAGGCCATATTATAGACAGCATTCTTCTTACCTATTTCATGGATATTGCTACTCTTGTAACAAATTTGGTCATAAAGCTCTAAACTGCAGAAGCAAAGTGAAGAATATTCATAATTTCAGCACACAAAATCCTTTTGCTCCATTGGTTAATTATGATATTTTATGTTCAAAGTGTAACAATTTTGGTCATGCTGCCCACAATTGTAGAACAATCTTTCCTACAAATCAAGCAAAGAAAGAAGATCTTCCCAAAAAGAAAGTATGGAAAAAGAAAGAAAAATCGCTATTTGTTCAAATAGCTCTACATGCTCAAAATAAAAAGGACTGGTGGTACGTTGATAGTGGATGCTCTAGACACATGGCAAGGGACAAAAGCAAATTCATCTCTTTTGAACCAACAAATGGAGGATCAGTAAGATTTGGTGACAACTCAAAACGATAAGTTGTATTGTAACAATATTCTCCCAAATGCAACCATTTGACCCATGCCCGTTGCTGTGCTGAAACGTGGTTCCGGAGGTAGCCTTCTATGCATTTGTTCACAATTTCCGTTTGTCCGTCGGTCTGAGGGTGGTAGCTGGTGCTTGGTGACAATTCTATTCCTGCCAACCGAAACAATTCCGTCTAGAAGATGCTGAGGAACCGACCATCCCTGTCACTAACAATGTTTTAGGGTAACCCGTGCAAATGAAAAACTTTTTTGAAAAATAAGTCGGCTACCTGTGTAGCCTCGAAATCTCAGGAGATAGCGAAGAAGTGTGCATACTTCATCAGTTGATAGTGCATACTTCGTCAGTCTATCAACTACTACAAAGATACAATCCCTTCCATTCACCTTAGGAAGTTCGGTGATGAAATCCATGGAGATACCTTCCCACTTTTGTTCTGGTATGGGCAAGGGTTGTAATAGTTCGACGAATAAGGTGTGTTCGGATTTGTTTTGCTGGCATACTACACATTCCCGTGCATACTGCAAGACATCATCTTTAAGTCCCTTCCATGCGAACCTCTCCTTGAGCTGTCTATAGGTTTTGAGAAACCCCGGGTGTCCGGCCAACGTTGAGGCATGTACTGCTTCAAGATTTTCTACTTCATTTTGGAGCCCTTGACTTGGAAACCCACGTGAGCCTCTGTAGGGAGACCTCTTCTCTTCTCCAAGGATGAGTTTATAAAGTTAAGAGTGGCTCCGCTATCAAGCATCACAATGACCCTCTGCCCCTGAAGGGTTCCCCGTACCCGAAATACTGTACATCTCAGGCTCCCAACCAAAGCGATGGTCCCTCCACGCCGTACCAATGCTGCGATTCTCTCCGTACGATTCAAGCTAACCGTTTTGGAGACCTCCTCTGAGTGACCGTCCTCTGTGGGGAGTTTCTCTTGATCGTCCTCATCATCAGACACAACCTCGATGTAGTGTATGTTTCCTTTACCGAGGCATCTGTGCCCAGGTTACCATGGTTCCTTACAATTAAAACATAATTTCTTCCTTCGGAGCTCTTGTCTGGTGGCTTCATCCAACGAAGGCTTCTTCAGCGGAGGTTTGATATCTTTGTTTCTTGGAATTAACGGCGGTTTGGAGTGGGAGTAGCCTCGAGAGGAGGATGCTGATGATGATTCCATGCTTCGTGCCTTTTTGATAGCCTCCGCAAGGGTGGCAGGATTGAAGCTCTTAACCCATCCCCTCAGTGGTTTTGTTAATCCGTCCATGAAGAGTACTATCCATCTCCTTTCGGAAATGTCTATAACCAACATGGAGAGCTTCTGAAACTCTATGATGTACTGGTCGACCAATCCAGTTTGCCTTAATTGAACTAGCTCTTTAAAATTAAGCTCCAGATCTTTACCATCAAATCAATCTATCAATGTTTCAGTGAATTCTGCACATGTACTTACTTGGTCGTGTCCCAGTTTGATGGTGTCGTGATGCCACCATTGATGCGCCACTCCCTCCAAGTGAAATGCTGCAAATTTAATTGCTTCCTCTGGCATTGGATTGAGTTGGAAGTAAGTATCGGCCTTCATTGCCCATGCCTGGGCAGATATGGATCCAGATCCATCAAATGGTGATAGATTTACTTTACTCAACTTCCTTTTGAGGTCATCGTTAAAATATCCTCGGCTTCCACCTCCGGAATATCGCATTCTCAATTCTGCGTAGTCTTTGAAGGAAATATCCCCTTCCAAGTTTGCATTCTTCTAGTCTTCTTTCAATTGTTCTTGAACTTCCTCAAAGGCCAGTTGTCTTACTCCTTGTGGTGCCTTCGTCCTTGGAGGGAAAATTGGCATGGAAGGACGGGAGCATGCCGGATGAGGATTTGCCTTTCCAGTAAACGAGTCGGCACTGTGACCATTTTGTTTGCCAAATATGTAATATCCCTGTCACAAAGTAAACAAATTATTTATCTTTTGTGTGCGGACCGATTGATTTAGCTTATCTCGGTCCCTTTTTATTTTTGTTCCATAGGTGTTTGCCATGTCAACTTCTTTTGTAAACCCTTGGGAATTTGTCCGAAGGGGTATTTATGACTGGCGTGCAGGATGTAATTTGGATATGTTGAGATTTGATACTTTATTGTATTTTTGCAAATTCCTGTTGGGATTCTGTTATTCGCCATTTTGGAGGTGAAATATCCTCCCTATTTGGTATTTGCAGTTTCGGTGGGATTGAACCCTCACCCTCCTCTGCTTGTCTGTGTTGCTCTCATCCCTCAGCGTCCTCTCACTCCATTCGGTACCGCCTCCATCTTCACTGCACGACCCTCAACAATCTACCGTACGACCCTCAAGTACGGGTCTCACCTCCACCGTACGACCTCAATCGTACATCCACCATCCTTCACAGCACGACCCTTACCGTACGGCCTCCACAATACACCCTCCACCTCCATCATACGACCACAACATAAACCCTACCGTATGGCCCCCACACAGCCACATTACGGCCATCACCATACGGATTTGAGGCCTCACCGTACGCCCCCTGCTATTCCACCGTATGGCTCCCTCCATCCATTGCAGCTACTATACGACATCCCTGCCATCACCGTACGGACCTCAATTACCCCGTACGACATCACTATTGTGTGTGGCCTTTGGTCAGCACGGTATGACCTTCTTGGCACTATATGGCTCCTGTACGGCCCTCTTGCAGACCCTCTTCCTCAGTACAATCCAATCTGGTTGGGCATCTAGAGGCGTGTCTTCCCATGCAACTGTGGTTGGGAACATTACAAGATATCTTATTGTCTGCCAGTTTTCGAAGAGCTTCCTCCATAAGGCATCGAGTGTCATTGATTTGTGCCTAATTCCTCAAAAGATCCCTCAATAGTGCCATGAATTCAGTAGGAGTGGGTTCTTGATTTGCCTTTCTATCAGTTGAGTGGAATCTCCTTCGTTTCTGGCTAAAAACTTTCATTCACTGTCCACAGGCTGGTAGGATCTCAAGCTCTGATACCACTGTAATGTTCCCAACCACAACTCAACTGGAAATAGGCCTCTTAGTGTTTGTCTGCAGATATGGTACGTACGGAGGATAGGCCGCACGCGGAATTGGAAGGCCGTGCAGAGACAGAAGGCCGTAAGGAAGCAGGCAGGCAGTCGTATGGTGATAGGCCATAGAGGGCATTAGATTATACAGAGACAGGCCGTACGGGGGCAGGTAGGTTGTACAGAGGCAGGCAGCCGTACGGGAGCAGACTGGTCGTATGGAGAAAGGTTGTACGGGGCACACAGGCCGTACGAAGACAGGTCATACGGGGGCAAGCAGGTCGTACGATAGAGGTAGTAGGTCGTACGGTGAGGCCGTACAGTGGAGGCTATGGTCATGCGGCGAAGAATGTGGGTTGTACAGAAAGAAGTGCAAGTCGTACGAAAGTGTGTTGCAGTACGGAAGGTAGTGTAGGCCGTAGGCGGTACGCTGAGGGATGAGGGCCGTACATTGCAAAATGATGTCCGAGGGGAATTTCCAGCCTTCAGTATGCTCCAATCTATTCAATATATTTCTGTAGGAAACTTAAGTATCATCACATGCTTTGCAAGAGGAACTAGTAAAATATATATATTGCATCAGATTTGCCAGATCCGGAACTAGAGAACAAGCAAAGTAGGGTGAGGGTTGAATCCCACTGAAACTGTGAAATACCAAATAGGGAGAGTCTTCCACCTCTGAAATGGCAGCCAGTAGAATCCCAAAAGGAATTTGCAAAATATAATAAAATATCAAATCTCAACATATGAAAATTACATCCTACACGCCGGTCATAAATACCCCTCCGGAGAAACTCCCGAGGGTTTACAAAAGAAGCCAACACGACAACACCTACAAAACAAAAAAAATTTAAAAGGGGCCGAGATAAGCTAAATCAATCAGTCCGCATACAAGAGATAAATAATTTATTTACTTTATGACGGGGATATTACACTTTGTTAGGTACTCCGTCACCACCACGATGTATCGGCACCTTTGAGCCCTACTTGCTTCAGAGGTCCAATGAAATCCAAACACCAACGCTCAAACAGTTCTTGCGCCTATGAAGTGTTGAGCGGCATGAAATCTCTCTTCAAGGGTTTCCTCGCTCCCTGACAAGTATCACAACTCATGACCCACTCCCTGGCGTCATTGTACAAGGTATGCCACCATAACCCTGCAAGGAGTACCTTTTGTGCCGTGGTATCGGGTCCCAATGTCCTTCGACGGCATACTTGTGAGCCTCCCGTAGAACACTTGGAACTTCCTCCTCCATCACACACCATCGGAGTACCTAGTCCAATCCCATTTTGTATAGTATTCCATTGATAAGCTGGAAAGTTTTTCTTCTCAGTACAAGTTTCCTTCTCTCGCCTAGAGGCATGTCCCTTGGAAACTGGGTTGTGGAAAGATATTCCCCAATACTAGTGTACCAAGCCGGTAGAACTGCAATTCAAAAAAGATGGGCATCAGGGAAGTTGTCATTTACTCCTTTTGGCGGCTCCCCAGATTTGATACAGGATAGGTGATCCACACTCATGTGGCTTTTCCCAAGCCATACCACGATGGTAAATGTGAACTCTTGCAGCAAGAGTAGCCATCTACTCACTATTCCTTGAATGATGGGCTTATTCACCAAGTACATTAATGCCTGGTGATCCACATAGAAAGTAAACGGAGTAGCCAACAAATAGTGTTAGAATTTTTGTACAACATACACCATTCCCAAGGCTTCCCTTTCAGTCGTGCTATAGTTCTTCTCTGCCTTCGACAAAAGTCTGCTAGCGAAGTATATCAGGTGATCTAACCCATGGTTGCCCACCTGTGCCAGTGTAGATCCAATTGCAAAGTTGGATGCATCAATGTGCACATGGAACTCTTTATCCTAATTAGGGTATGCTAGAATGGGCGCACCCACTAGCCTTGTCATAAGTTCTTCAAATGCTTCCCCCTGTTCTGTTCCCCACGTCAAGGGCTCCCCTTTCCGAATCAATATATCCATTGGATAGGACACTTGAGAAAAGTTTTTTATGAACCTTCTATAATATCCAATGTGTCTGAGGAATGATTTAACTCCCGTGACGTCCGTGGGTGGCTCCATCTCGATGATCGCCCTTACTTTGTCAAGATCCGTCTTGGGTCCAACCTTATAGACAATGTGTCAGAGTACCTTCCCCTAAGGTACAATGAACCTGCACTTCTCGGGGTTGATTGCAAGCCTTGCCCGTCTGCATCTCTCCATGCATTCCCAAAGGTCAACGAGGTTTGTCCTCTGTGCTAAAAATGGACCAATCATCCTAGAAAGCCTTAAAATTCCCGATTGACATTTTGTCAAATGTATGCAGAGTCCGAACGACATCCGATTGTAAGTGTAAACCCCATCTTCCACTACAAAGGTCGTCTTCAGTTTGTCCTCTTTGGCGATGGATATTTGGTTGTACCTAGAAAATCCATCCATGAAGGAGTAGATTTCATGTCCCGCGACCTTCTCCAAGATGTTGTCTATGAATGGTATGGTCCTTTATGGTGACCGTGATCAGACATTTGAAATCCACACATCTGAATTTGATTTGCCTCCTTTAATGAGATGACAATGGGGGATACCCATTCAGTTGTTTGTACTCGAAATATGATACCCGCATCCAACATGCGTTCAATTTCGCCATTAACTCGTGCGACATAGTTTTTGTTCATCCTGTACGACTGCTTCTGTACGGGCATCGCTCATGGCACCAACGAGATCCGGTGGACACATAACTCTGGCGGAACCCCCTTCAAGTACTTATACGTCTAGGCAAAGACATCCTTGTATTCCATGAAAATTTTGAATGTTGCTGCCTTCAGGACGGGGTTCCAGTTGTTTCCTACGAGGATGTTTTTAGTAGAGCCTCATCTCCTAAGTTTGTGATCTTTAGTGATGGCTCCTCATATCTGATTGGTTTTTCCTTGTCGAACTCGTGTGCTGGGGTTTCGCCTACCCGATCTTCTCCTTTGTACTCTCTGTACTCAAGTGGAAACGAATCCCTTTCTGCCCCCTACTTGGAGCATGTTGCACTAAAACAACTCATAATCTTCCATCTGCCAGTGAAATATTCCATTCAGCAAGTCCAAGTCATCTTTTGAGCATCCTTCCAATTCGAGGGCTCCTTCCTCGTTGGGCTCCATACGTCTCTTCCCTTCGTCTAGTTCTTCCTCCATTTCTAATTCTGATGAAGACGCCAAGTCTTCACTCACCATTTGGTTATTTAGGTCAATTGTAAATTTCCTACTGCTCCTCCCCATGGATAGGGTGTTCCTCTTCTAATCGTGGTTTACTTTTTCTTGTACCATCCAACCCCTACCAAGAATGGCGTCTTAACCCCTTTCTCTTCAGCGAAATTACCACAAAATCCAACATGAACGGTTGGGTGGCGATCATTACCCTTTGTGTCATCAGTGTGTCGATAGGTTTGATGCCATGCTAGTCTGCGCCTACAAATTGGAAAGTTGGCGGCCACGTGGGTTGCCCTAACTTCTTCCATCTCTCCTCGGGTAGGACATTGACACCTAACCCTCCGTCAACGATGGTGTTCGTGAGAATGTTGACGAGAATACCCATCTCCACCACTACTGGATGTCTACTCGTTTTGACGACCAACAACATAGGATCCCTTGATGGCCCAATAGAGTCTTTTGTACGATCCGCACAGTTGGACACTCCCGAAGGTGGTACCATTTCTATTAGGGTTGTTCATAGTTGATGCATGGTTTGAAGGAGCTCTTGGATTTTCATTGGAATTTGTCTGCAACATTCGCCTTAGTATGTTGTGCTCGGCTTGACTTCTGAGTGAGGTAGTCGCCGTGTCATGTGTCTTCTTCCTCTCGGCCATCATTGACTTTTCAATGTCCACTTTTGCTTCCCATACCCTCTGCTTCTCCGTGGGAAGGTGTGGGTATGCGACCTTTGCTTGCCCTCGGGTGAGGGCCAACACCCCTCCCTATGCTCCATCCTTTTCAATGTTTAAGAGATTTACACCATATTTTGGACAATTTGCATCTTCGTGGTCTCTTGGACCACACCACCTAGTGAGGAACTGTGGTGTCTCTTCCCTCAGGCAATCTGTGGCAAAGTGTCCCCGTTGGTTACATGCATGACATTGTATCATCGGCCTCCCCTTAGCATCATATTGGATGCGGTTGCGGCTATTGTTATTGTTGTTATTATTATTATTGTTGCTTCTCCCTCTGGGTCTATTATTCTGGTAGCCGCCGGACAATACAGTGGTGTTGTTCACCTAAGGGTTGGTTGTGTTTGTTGATGTCAAGGTTTCCTGGGTAAACAACATCGGTTGGCCCCTTGTTTTCATATTATATGGGCATTCCTTGATGGAATGACCCATAATCTGGCAAATGTCATAGAAATTCTTTTTCAAACATGCCCCCTTGGTGTGGCCCTCCTCTTTGCAGTCCCTACACCATAGATCTTTGTCCTCATTTATGCTTGTGCCGCCTTTCATTGATTTAAATTCTCGCATCAGCCTGAGCACATCTTTCTGAAGGGCTTGTACCTTCTTACTAGATTCTTCATCGCTGCTGTGGGCTGAGGAGTCATCATTGTCTGATGAGGACCCATTCTTTTTCTTCTTTGTCGTCTTTTTCTCACTTTCGAGATCAATTGCCCGGTTGTATGCCTCTGCTATCATTCCTTACCTGCAGTGCCTAGGATCATTGCCTTATTCTCCTTTCTACTTCACACAGACAGTTCTATTGTTTTGTCTCTGTGCAAACTCCTCTCTATTCTGCGTCACACACTTTTCACTCTCTGATTCAGCTCAATCTTTCCTTGTCTCATGCACTTCCTCTCTTATCTCTTCCTATTCTCTACTCCCCTTTTCAAATTTGAGCAATTTTGCCTTTTCTCATTCCCATTCTGCAATTTTTAAAACACTAAAAAAGTTTTCTGTCTGCATAAGAGAAGCTACATCTTACGCCCTTAATTTTCCCTTATGTCATGCAAACTTTTTTGTTTATACTTCTTTCCCATCATTCCCTTTCTCCCCCAAAAGTATTGCTTTGGCCTTCATTTGATAGCAAACAAACCAAAATTTAACTAAATGCAAACCTAGCTAAAACTATAAAAAATAGATGCAAGATTATTTATTGTCATCCTCCTCGGATCTTCTTGCATCAGTGATCAATAATTTGTATATAATACATGTTAGGTGAATGGGTATATCTAGGCAATCCAACTATAGAAAGTGTAGCTCTAAAATATCCAATATAAGGAGTAACTCTTATGAAGATGCTGACAGTTCACCCACATTATTACCCACTTTAATCAACCTAAACAAACAAAATAAAAAATGTAGGAAAAACTTTATTAAAAAAATAACCTATGCAAACAGAAATATTATCTTTGCAATTGTCATAGATGTAGCAATTATTCTCTTTTTCCATTAATCATCTTACTCTTCTCTGTTGTATGAAATTTCTAGGAGAAAAGGCAAAGAAACAAATAAGATATTCTCCTCACATAAAAATAAAGAGTGATATTATAAATTCTTTATAATCATCTCTATGTTTGAACATAGTGAAATGAATGTGGCCAAGTCATTTTGATATTTAGAGGCTAAGAGAGTCTGGAAAGTAGTTGAGTTACTTTAGGGAGGTTGCACAATTAAGGTAAAGAGGCTTTAGAATGGAAAGCAATCATATTCAATTTTATGTGTCACATTGTTTACTAATTTACTCACACAAAGGTGCTTTTGCTTCTAGTCCAATGGCCAGATTCACCATGCAGGTTTGAGCATTAATCCTTATTTTAGAAAATATTCATCTTGTTTCTAAGATGGCAACATTTGAAGATAAGTTTGATCACTCGTAGTAGGCTTTATATAATCTTTGTCATCTTCCAGTGACAAGTTTGTTGACTTTCTAGGTTTTTAAATTTAAACTTAATAGGAATGTAAGATATTGTATTTTGTATGCTATTGATCAGGTTGTCATCATTATTCATTCCAGCTTAATGTAAAATACATGTTATTATGTCTGTCCTATTTACCTCTGCTCTGTATATTCAACAACACAGTTATTTCAGAAAATGCAATTCCTTATCATGTTATCTTTGTGTTTGTGCAGGTTCAGCTTTTCAACATTGTTCTTCTCTCATAGTAAGTAAATTAACTCTTGATATCATACATCGTTAACTGGCTTATAGAATGTCTTCATTGCTGAAAGTGTAGACTAAGCTTTATTTTTCTTTTCAGGTTTCAATAAAGTTTAACTGATTAAAACCGTTTGAGCATATAGAAGCATATTTTTTTGCAGTTAATTGTGCTGTATTTTGAACTTAATGTAGATATAATGACATATTCAATGTTAATAAGAATATCCTGTTAGATGAGATAATGTTCTTGTTTAGTGGGAAAACCTGATGCACAACATTTGGGTTTAATACAGGAGAGAACATTCTCACTGCCCTTGGACGGGCAGTGCTCATCATATGGCTATTTGTGGTTTTGATCATCAATTCCAGCTATACAGCCAGTCTCACCTCAATCCTTACTGCAAGACAACTATCATCTACAATTGATGGAATTGATAGTTTAAAAAACAGCGGCAGTCCCGTAGGATATCAGACAGGATCCTTTGCAAGAAACTATTTAATTCATGAGTTTGGTATAGATCCCTCCAGACTAGTACCCCTTGATTCTCCGGAAAAATATGCTAAAGCATTATCAGATGGACCAAACAGAGGAGGTGTGGCGGCAATTGTAGATGAGCTTCCTTACGCCCAAGTATTTCTGTCAACTCAGTGTGGCTATACAATTGTTGGCCAGCAAATCAGTAGAAATGGCTGGGGTTTTGTAAGTAGTTCTCTTCAGCGGATACATCTTTCATTGCCTCACATCTTATTACCTTTTGAGTCTGTCTCTTATGTTCTATGTTTTGAATTCTTTGTACATGTTCAAATTCTATTGTTTTAAGATGCTTCATTTTCTTTTCTGTCGGCAGGCTTTCCAAAAGGATTCTGAGCTGGCAATTGACATGTCCACAGCCATTCTGACTCTGTCAGAGAATGGAGAGCTTCAGAGAATCCATGATAAATGGCTTGGTCAAACTTCTTGCAACTCTAGGAAAAATCAAGTGGATTCTGAACAACTGGGCCTGAAAAGCTTCTGGGGTCTTTACTTGATTATTGGACTTGCGTGCTTTGCTTCCCTATCTGTATTTTTCTATCATATGATACTTCAATACACACGCCATTCTAGGAACCTAGATAATCAAGATGGTTCTGTTTCTCCTTCAGGTTCCCTAACTTCTAGGAGTGCAAAAGTCATACGATCATTTGCTAATTTTGTTGATGAGAAGAAGACAGAAAGTTCTAAGAGGAAAAGAAGTGACAAACAAGGCAGTGGGTCGAATCCATGCCATGATTCTAGCCACTTAAATTCAAATAATCAAGCCTTCACTGGTGATCCACAAACTTCACCTGCACATACAGCTGTTTAGTGTTTATGTGATGCTCAACTTGTTCGTCAAAGAGGCTCTTGAAGAAAATTTTAACAAATCAACAGGGTAGAAAAATTGAGCAGGATAGAGTATGGCATAAACATAAGGTAGAAATGTTTTTGCATTGAAGATTAATCCTCTATTGACAAGTTTTACTACTGCTCAGAAAAGTATTGCTTCTCTGGCAGAGCGTTGCAGCTGAGGCTTAGAGAGAAGGCAGAAACAAAGTAAAGCTTTTTATAATTCTGTTGTCTTTATCTTGAGAGTTTGTGTTTGGAATTAGAGTCCACTCTTGAATATTGAAGTTTTCAATGTAGTACAGTCTCTTTCAATTTTGAATTACCAAGTGCACCAAACAAAAATTGAAGTGAATGTTTATATCACGGATATTTTTCCATCGAGTCATTCTTATTACAATCCATGTAACATAATTTCATTGCCAATATGTGGCCGTCGTTGTTCTGAGCCTCAGGAAATATCAAGTCAGATACTTCAAACAGGCACCAGTATTTATACATTATTATCTAAATAATCCATGAAATTGTCAGTTTTCCAATTGGCGATGCCTCATAGTCTATTTATGTGATTTCATCATTTTTTTATGAATTCAGACTACAACAGAGATTATTTAAGAACATAGAGCACCGGATTTTGTTGGCCTCCAATCCATTTATGATCCTTTAATTATTTTTTAGTTTAGTTTTCTTAAATCAAAACTTAATGAAGAAAAGTGGAGATTTTTAGTCTTGTTGGCCCGATAATATGCTTCATTTTGGTTAAATCTGGGACTATGAAGGTGTCAAACTAGGCTCTAACATATCTGTTAAGTATTCAAAATTTCTATGAACTTAAGTGTACATAGTAATTTGTAGTTGGAAAGATCATTGTAGGCTCAAGTCCAATGGCATATTAGCATCTTAACGGAGTGCTAAAGCATTTAATGAGAAGATGTGAGGATGCCTATCATGTCCCCTCTTTAGCCAGACTTGATTATAACTTGCTGTTAGCTCTTTTCGCCCCCTGACAGCTAATTGGCCTTGAAAGTGGGCCCGTTTGAGGGGGCACACTTGTGCGCAACCCTTGCTTAGCTAGGTCCTATTTGGTTTAATTCATTTGGGCGTCCATTTGGGCTAGCCGATCCTCTTAGTTTGAATTGTTGGAGATCCATATTTATATCAGCTTGATTGTAGATCATTCAATATCCATCAACTTTGCATTTTCTTGTGATTGAGATTCCTATTTGGGAATTCGATTGGAGTTGCAGTTTCGGAGATCAGCAATAACATTTCAGAGATCAGCTATACCTCTTATTGCAATTGGCGATCATCATCAATGCGAACAGATATATCTTCAGTGGCGCCAACCTTGCATCACAATCATGCATAGCATGATTATCAAAACAATACGGTCATTGTAAACAATATGATTATTACCTGCACATACTATTAAAGCCGATACCACAGGTCGGAAGCCACTATCGGACTCTTATGAGTCTTCGTCTATACCTGTCGGATGTCTAACTATTTTTGTCTTTTATGAAGAAAGCTACCTGTGTATCTGTCTGCCCGATAAGTATCGGGTGTATGTAAAAATGATAATAATACGACTTAGTTGGGTTGTTTACACAGCGGTTCTGTAAAATATTATCACCGTATGCATTTGGCCACGTTAGCAAACTGAGAGGAGTTGGTTGTCTAACGTTTTTGTTTTATCAGCTATTTGTTTTGTTTGGCAAACTCAAGTCTACAAGCGGCAGTTAAAACAGGACAGTTGGAAAGTAGGTTGTAGCCAAGTAACTTCTTACCTGTCTTCAGTTAGCCAACCGACCATGATTTCTATAAATACACCATTCATTCATTCGATGAGTGAGGTCATACTGGTACGCATCTTTGAACATACCAGGCCAGTAGAAGCAATTCGAAAGGATCTTAAATGTTGTTACAGTTGAAGAGTAGTGACCCTCACAGGCCTCATCATGAAACACCTTCAACAATTCTTTTTGTTGCTCAGCATCTACGCATCTGAGAAAGGTTCCATCTATGCTCCTCTTGTATAGAATCCCCTGAGATATCACATATCAGCTTGCCTTCAATTTTAGATTGCGCCTCTCCTTGGGGTTTAGGTGATCAGGACACTCACCATAGGTAAGGAAATATGCCATGTCAGAAA
Source organism: Chamaecyparis obtusa (assembly GCA_027943335.1). NCBI lineage: Eukaryota > Viridiplantae > Streptophyta > Pinopsida > Cupressales > Cupressaceae > Chamaecyparis > Chamaecyparis obtusa. The sequence goes on along the minus strand of BSBK01002580.1, from coordinate 263,769 downwards.
ACCAGGGGTCAGTTAAACTAACTAGCAACGCCATGGGTACTTCATCAATTTTTTCAGATGGCTCACCATTCTCTGTTATCAACTTGCATAAACCATTCCCCCTTACCAAATTGGTTGGTTTAATTACCAGGTCATACTCTTGGATTTTTGCTATCCAAACTGCTCTATTGTTCATACCAATCTCCCTTTGAGTCAAAATACTCTTCACCGCGGTATTAGGTATGAAAACTGTACAATGGGAATGAAGTATATAATACCTGAACTGTTTCACCGCTTTTACCATAGCAAAGGCGTATTTTTCCATCTAGGAATACTTAAGCTCATGTCTTTTTAGTGGCGTGCTCATAAAGGATACAGGTGCTTCCTGTCCCTTCTCATCTTTTTGTGTTAGTATACTTGATAGAGTATGTTCGGAAGCATAGCAATAAATGATAAAGTCCTTTTTGAAATTGGGACTCTTTAACACAGGAGCCTAAGATATTGCATTTTTAATATCTTTGAAAGCTTGACGCCCATTCTCGCTCCACTTGAAAGGAACTTTCTCACTCATCATATCAATCATATTCTTAGTAATTTCTGAAAATTCAGGAACAAATGCACGTAAAAAGTTTACCTGACCAAAGAAAGACTTCAATCCACTTCTGTTTGATGGCAGGTTGAGCTATTGAATCGCCTTAACCCGCTCAGGGTCAATCCGGATCCCATCTTTTGAAACGATATGACCAAGTAATTTACCTTCCTCCACGAAGAACATTGATTTCTTGGGGTTCAAAGAAATGTCATGACTTCTACATCTCAGGAGCACTGTCTTGAGATCCTTTAAGTGCTGACTTCTCTTCTTCAAAAAGACAGTAAGGTCATCCAAGTATACCACTATAATTTTGTTTCGGAGATCCTCAAAGGAAGACTTCATTTCCCTCTGGAAGGTTGCACCTACATTGATTAGCCCAAACGGCATATGACTATATGCATAAGTTCCCCATGGGGTGATAAAAGTCATCTTATGTTGATCACATTCTGCCACATTGATTTGATTGTATTCGGAATAGCCATCTAGCATAGACATAACTTCAGATCCAGAAACAGCTTGAAGCACATGTTCCATCACAGGTAAGACATAGTTATCCTTCAAACTTGCCTAGTTCAGGTTACGAAAATCTACACAAATCCTGATTTCACCATTCTTCTTTCTCACAGGGACTATATTGGCAATCCAAGTTGAATGGTGGATAGGATAGATGATCCTAGCCTGTAACATTTTTTCCACTTCCTTTAATATAGCTTTAGACACTTTCGGATTATAGTTCCTTAATTTTTGGCGAAATGGGGTGACACCAGGCTTTAAAGGGATTTGATGTTCAAATTGACCTCCTCTGAAATTCTTCAAGTCTTCATACCCCCAGGCAAAGACATCTTTGTATTCCATAAGCAACCTCCTTAAGTCTTCTTTTTCAGACAAGGTACAAGTCGGACCAATAGAAATCTATTATGCACATGAGATATCTTCTCTTTAACAGTACTATCATCTTTTCTTCTGAACAAATGTTCAAGAGACACGAGGCCTTTGCGAATTTTATTTCCTTTCAGATGAATCACTCCATCACTACCTGCAACATCTTGGTAGACTTCTTTGCACTCACTATTAGATCCTTCAAAATATACATCAGAAAAACCTACGACACATTCTAGGAAATCTCTGAGCTGGGAATCACTATCAAAGACTTGCCAATACTCTACATTATCAAGTATTCTTGGCTTGTAAATCATCTCAATTTGATATTTTTGGGTTTTAAAATTAGGATGAGGCAACAAAAGTGAAGGCAATACCGCCAAGGCATCTGCTCTGGTATTCTGATTTCTTGATATAAATTCTATGGAGAAGGCATCAAAGAAATCCAACTCATCCCATACCAAATTCTTGTAGTGTTTTAACCTCTCACTCTTAACAGAGAATTGCCCTCTCACCTGTTTCACGATTAGCTTAGCATCATCTTTCACAACCAACTTCTTGACTCCCCTCAGTTTTGCTTCTTCCAATCCCAGTAGTAAGGCTTCGTATTCTGTAGTATTATTAGTATTTTTGAAATCTAATTTGAAAGAAAGAGGAATACATTCTCTATTTTGATGGAAAAGAACTACCCCCTCACTCGAACCTAAATTGGAGTAGCTGCCGTCAAACTCCATCTTCCAGATATCCTCTTCTTTTTGAGAAGAAGTTTCACCATCTTTTTCGAGATCAGCTAGAATGATATAGTTGCCAAAATGACACTCCTCATACAAAATTTGAGCTTTTGGATTATTCGAGGGCACCACAATATACTTATTTTTAGGCTCGGGTTCAAGTTTCACTTTCTTTTTACCAACTGGGATCATGGCCTCTGACTAGTCCATCTTGATATCTCCTCCTAAATCTTTGCAAAAGGTTCTACTGAGCAGCATACCGTAACTTGCTGGGATATCTACTACCAGGATAGTCAGCTTTAGACGCTTGTTAGGGTATGCAACAACAATGGCTTGGGCATCTTTGACCTGACCCATTAATGGTACTTGTTTCCCATCCATAGAATAACAATGGTCATAGGTTTTAGTCAAGGTGAGACCTAGAGCTCTTGCAACCAGGGCAGGCATGATGTTATCTGACACGCCAGAATCAATAATGCAATTACTGAGTTTTTGGCCATTTAGAAGCAAGGAGATATAGAATGGATTGGGTTTCTTTTCTTCCATTTCACTTTCAACTGTATTAACATAGGGGCAATCTTCTGGTGTCTGTGTGGTTTCTTGGGGCTTAAAGACAAGGGGTTCTTCAATTGTGGTCGTCTCACCTATGAGAGGCTTATCTAATTGGGGGCTTGAACCTGACTCTCCTTTAACATATTTTACCAACCTGTCCAACTCTTTAGGATTCATTTTGAGGTATTCTGCAGGGGAAATAGAGATTGTAGTGGTTTTACAGAATTTGACAAAGTCAAAAGGAGAAGAGGGAGTTGGATTACCTTTTGACAAAATCTTCACCTCAAGACCCTTTGGGTTTGCAGAAGTCTCTCCATTTCTGACTTCCTTACATTTAGCATCAGCATTAGCAGCAATTGAACTAAAGACAAACTTTTGCATTCTCTGATTTCTTGTTAGAATCACACAAGCAAGATCTTGCAAGGTTGCCAAAACACTTCCACCTCTGTCAGAACTTGGCTCATACTCCAGATAAAAAGAACTGGATAAACCAATATCAGGTGAGTCTTTCTCTTCCCGCAACTCTTCTATACCAATGGTATCCTTTGTGGCATTGATTTGAAGACACCTTAACCAATCAGGACAAGATTCTCCATCATGATCTGTCGTTAGATGAAAGGAACACATTGTTTCTCTTGGTGCGGATTCAATATGCAATCTAGGTTGTGAACTTGGCAAGAGAGGAGTTTTTCCTGAGGGTTGATTATATTGTCTTCAGCTAACATCTTGATAAGGAGATTGGTATGGAGAACTCACCTTATTCTGCTGCCTCTTGAGCATAGCCATATTGTTCATTAACCTCTGCATCAGAGGATCTGTCGTTATAGAAGATGAAGTACTTCTGAAAGCCTGAACTTCCCTCTTCCATTTTCCAGCCGTTATGAGAGTATCTTCTAGCTGAATAGCCTATGTCTAGGCAGCGGCTAAGTCAGCCACTCCATCTTTTAACAGATGAAAGCTTATGTCGGGTGGGACAACGTTTAAGAAGAAGATCTTCTTATTTTCATTACTTGGTGTAGCATTTGCTGGTATCCTTTGCAAGATTCTATTAAACTTAGCCACAAACTCTTGCATGGGCTCATGTATCTCTTTCTTCATTTGACTAAGCTAGAGCAATAGTGAAATCTCATTATCAGGAGTTTTGAATCTTGTTTCAAAGGCAACTTTCATGTCATTCCAATTGGTAATTGAGCCATTAGGTAAATGAATGAACCAGTCGGCAACGGTGTCAACCAAGGTTCTGACAAAGAGTTTGAGCGCTACTTCTTCAGTAGGAACACTTATAACGCCACAGGCAGTATGAAAGGCACTAAGGTGATCATTAGTGGTTATTTTTCTGTCTCCACTGAACTTGGGTAAAACCTGATTGGCACCTTTAGGAAAATCTCTAGGTGGATTAGCCCCTAAGTTCAGTGGGCCAATATTCTAACCCCAGGGTTGATTGGCAGCCATGTTGGGTAACTGGAAATTCAAAGGCTGGATATTGAGAACAATAGGTACCACAGTACCGGGTGTTATAATAGCTTAAAAAAGAGGTGGAATGACTGGGCTAGGTGGAGGTGAGGATGGTCTACTAAATGTTCTAGTTTTCTTCTTCTTGCAGGTATTAAGATTAGGTTTGAAACTAAGATTCCTCAGAGCTTCAAAGTCTTCGTCAACCAATCCCCTACTCCTATGACCTTTGGTGTATCTCTTTTCTACCAGCTTCAAAAATTCGGGAATGACCTTAATTTCTTCTTGGGGCTTGTGCATGTCTATCTACTATAACTGCTTAACGAGCAATTGGTATACCCCTCAGTTGCTCAGCTATTTCTTCTTCCTTCTCAAGCACTTCTCGGACTTGATGAAAGTGTTGATTACTGCGTCTAAATCTCCACATTGCTTCAATAAGGCTTGAGATTATATCTTCTTGTGTGTCTCCAAACCCTAGGTTAGGTTGAAGCACATGAAACACATCGTTGTGAGGCAACACCATCTTGTAGCATTGTAATAAATGGAGAACCTAATATTTTATACTGGACTCTCCCCAGTAGAGTCGCCAAAAATCTGTTGGCAAACATATTTGTCTTCTTCTTCTCAAAAGAGATCAATAAAACTCTATGCCTTTGAAGACACAATTTATCAACAGTTGGGTAAGCATCAAAAATTACTTCCCTCTGAATTTTGAAGGTTCAGCTTCCTTGTAGGATATTCAATGAATTATTAATAAAACAATAAATACATACACCTTTAACCAGAAAGTGTAGAAGGAACACTCAAATACTCCTAGGTACTGAGGTGGTTTTATGAATCAACAAATAATAATTTCACACTATGAAGGACCAGAAGTTTATTAACTACTTAAAAACAAAGCATTTATATAACAACTCTAAAACTAACTAGAAGGAAACTAGGAGTAACTCAATATAAACAATACGCACATGGATATAAATGTACTGATTCTCAAAGTAATCGATACATTCCAAATTTCAACTCAAAGATTTAACTCAAACCATGCATCTATATATTCATATATGATTGGATCAAAGTCTAACCAAAACAAGTTACCCACTGTTTCCAAACTTTAAAGACTTATCTAACTATCTATTTAGAAAAACTATCTATCAACTCTCTACTTTCTATCTATAATTTCTAACCCTTCAAAAGTTTAATGCTCTAGCATTTATAGTTTAGGTCTGAGAGAGGCTCCAGAAAAACTCGGTCTCTCGGACACCAGAAAAACAATTAAGAACTAATTTAACCACTTAAAACGAAAGTTTCATGACATATGTCTTTTAAAATAGAAAGAAAGGAATATGCTATCCTGTAAAATGCCAACTCCCTCCAGGGCCTTCTCACGTGGCAGTTTGTACGAGCTTCCAAGATCGAAACTAGTTCACCAATTCCTGAGCTGGCTGGGAATGCAAATTCTTCAGACCTGTCAGCTTTGCCCGAGTTGCATTCTTCTCCCATCTCAACTCCTTAATTCTCTCCGCCTGCTTAGGTAACTACCCCCTGTTCAACAACAACATGAATTCTACGTTTGTTATTTTGCTGAAGTCCTGAACTGTTGGTGCTTCATTTTCCTTGAGTGCATTCATGGTATTTGTAAAGACCTTGACCATGGCATCTACGTCCCTATTACCTTCATCGATTTGCAAAAGACTTGAGGGATTTACTATTTTGATGTCTTTAAGGGCATTTGCGTGCATATCCAGTACCTCCTTCTCTATTTCTTTTTCTTGAGAGATCGCAGCCTTAAACATTGAGTTTTTCTAGCCAAAATTTTGTTTCAAAATAAACAACATACAAGGATCTATCAACTTCATCAGATTTTTTGCTAAGAACTGAGTCACACCATATGTTTCTATTTCTTGAACCTGTATGACAATTGCTGAGCATTTCTCTTCTTCCATTTCCCAATTCGGAATCAAAGTTTGGATCTCACCAAGTAATCCTTCCCCATCTAAGTAGGTAGATATAAAATCTCATATGAAAACACTCCCTTCATCGATTATACTATTAATCTAGGATTTCATGACTTCTGTCAGGATTCTACCCTGTTGCATCTACTTTACTAGTTTTTGGCTTTCAGCTGAATTCAGATCAAAATCTTGTGGGGACTGAGCCAATGGCAGTGCTCCAACATCTGTGAGTGAGGAGAGAAACTCAGCCATGGTTGACACCAGCTGTTTTAACTTGCATTTTTCTCTCCCATCTTTTTGTGATTGACTCAACATTTGATCGGCTGAGAACTTGAAAATGTGATCTTTTGAATCCCTGGTCAAAACCCCTAGTTCCATTTTTGTGATTTTGAAATCCTCCGCCTCGGGTTCATGAGTTTCTTCTTTAGGCTTGAAAGTCGCTGTCTCTGTTGTTACCTTTCCAGTGGATGGATCGGTGGATAGCCTTGCATCAGTCTTCATCCTCTTAACCTTAGGAGTGCGGGCGTCATACTTGGTGACAATCTCTTTCATAGGCAGTGAAACCAGTTTATAACTCTTTCTTTTACTTACTGTTTCTATTAGCCAAGGAGGGACTGAACCAGTCACTATCGGATTGTCAGGTGTTTTGACAGGAGTGCTTTTAGTTTGAGGTACTTCTGTATTCATGATAAGAGTCTCTTGCACCTTTTCTTGTTGATCCAGAGGAAATGAGATATCCTCCTCATTAATCTTAACATCTAGATAGTCGAGTCCTAAAGCTACCATCTGAGAACGCCTTTCTGATCTTGTTCTCGGTCTCGATCTTGGTGCAGTTGGATGCCCACTGGAAACCACCTTTCTTTTAGGGGTGGTGATTTTACCTGCATTGGGAACCACAGGAGACACATTAGATGAAACATGCTTCATATTTTTTATGGCTGATTCTACACTATGCCTTTCAAGAGGGGGGTTCTTTGCTTTTTTCTTTCTCTTCTCTGCCAACCAGGTTTCTGCAACCCCAAATATAGTTCAGGGTCTTAACTTTATGTCATCTTCCTCTTTCTTGTTCCAGTCTATAACCAACAAACTTCTTTCTTCTGTATTGATGACATCCGAACTCTCAGCTTCAGAACTATCCTCTTCTATTTCCTTTATATCAAACTTTAACTGCAACAGTTTGATCTGTGAGACTACAAGTCTTGAATGATCACTCTCCCAGATTGCTCCCTCATCACTAAGATCTTCCCCTAAATCTTCAAGGTGTGAACTGGGCAAAGGATAGTTACTTAGACTTAAAACTTGTCTAACAAAGACCTTATTGTCAAAACCCCTTCTTAACTCATAGAATGGCATATGGAAACTTAACACATTACTTCCTATCACTGAAGCATCCATCATATTGTAGCAGGCTAAGTTACCAATCTTAACCGGAAACATAGAAGGCCACCTCTCTTCTAGCAGGGTTTTTTTGATAACTATGAACAATTGCCTACATACCTTTGCCAGAACAAAGCAATCAAAAGAAAATCTTGGAAGTCTAAGAGGTTCTTCATCAAAGCCTCTGACTTGGATGTAAGTAAAACAAGGAAATTGAATGTAAAAGCTTTCGTAGGTTTGAACCAATTTCTGCGCATCTAATGAGACTCTTTGATTTGGAACTCCTGCCAGTTGTTGACACAATCTTTCTAGAAAAACATCATGAACCTTCCTGTAATCTTCTAAAATCTTATCTTTCCTTAGCAAGGGGCCGTACTCATAAATGAAAAGATCTTCATTCCAAGGGACATGTTGAATAGCTGATAAGTCCTATGTGCATGCCAGGCAGTATATCAAATAGGAAGACATAAATAATTCTTTCCTAATGACTTGGGCTTGTTTAAGTTGGTCCCTGAGAGAACTGGCAATAATCTCTGCCCAATCAATACGTTGTCTCCCTTCCAAAACTATCTCTATAAAATGAAACATCCATTCTTTAAAGAGAAGAACCTACTATGAACCTTTTATCCGATGAAGTAAAACTATCAGATCATGAATGTGTGGTTTCATATGGTCTTTAGTGAGAACTTTAGGTAATCAGGATCCTCCTTTATAATTAGTTTGAGTCCACTTCCGGGCAACATGGCTACAATTTTTATCTATGTTTTCTCTAAATTGAGTTAGAGATTAGGTGGGTGTGAAACTAATGAGAGATTCCTCCAGGATTTTAAAAATAGCCATGATAGTCTTTTTGTTAACTGGCACAAGGGTTTGGCCTTCTGCATTCATGATACACTTGGCTTTAATATCATATTTGTTAATACATTGTTGAACTAATTCTGGGCACACAGCTGACATAGGGAATGCGGCAGCTTCCTATAACCCACTCGATAAAAACTCTAGACTGTAATCTTCTGATGCACGGTTTGTGAGGTCAATTGCCATCTTTTCTACTAATACCCCTAACAGGTATGTATCTGTGATAACAGGGGTACGACACTCTATATTCTTGACATTCCTGAAGAAATGCATACTAGACCTCATCTCTCCCATAGACGTAAAATAAACCCCCCTCTTGAATCAACAATATCAAACAGCAACAGGAAATGAAAAATAGCTTTAAGAGCTACCTGTTTATGCAGACCCAAAACAATTTCTTCTCCCATAGCCGAGACTCGGCAAATTAACAACAAAAAAAGGACACTTACATAGCTGTTTATATTTTTGAAAGATTGCCCGAAAACGCCGACTTTAATGAGCATTAGTCAGGAACATTAATTTTAAATGATGTGAGCATTAATGACTCAGCAGTAGGATGCCCTTGAAGTCCGCAAAGTTTAATATCATCATTAATTATTTCATAAACAACATCTATCACTCGTGTTAAAGATTTCATTAATCGTAACCCAAAACTTTATCTGAGACCTGCCCCGTGGTTCCCGTCAAATCCAGACTGTCCTTATTAATAACTTAATTGTTACTTCATCGTTGGCTTATGTCATCTGTCACATCAGCTATCATCTCACTTATCAACTTGCACGCTAATTGCCTTTGAACTTCTTTGAACTACTTTGAACCGAAGTTCAAAGAGGTTTGAAGTAGTTCACTGTCAAAAAGGTGATGTAGACCGGGGTCCACCTGCATAAAACAAATGTTAGAAAAATAATCTCTCGTTGAACTGCTTCGAACTACTTTGAACTAGAGTTCAAAGAGGTTCAAAGTGGTTCAAATGAAGCATAAGTCTTTGGAGAAGGCTTAACCAAGGGAGACCGACTTTAAACTGACAAACTTGGTGGCCATTTCTTGACAATTTGAAGGACATACACATTCATTGGATTACTGAAAGGAAAAGCCACCGAGGGACTATGTTAATTTAGACTTCAAATGAAAGCACTATGAAGGGTCAATGAATTTTCCTAATCGCAACTCTAACTCACCCTAACAAGATTGAAACGTGTTATGAACACATCTACCGAGGAAGGTTTAAGCGGCAAAATGGATGAAGGAGATTAAGCAACAAGATCTAATGGTTGATAAGAAAATGTTTTACCTGTCTATATAAGAGACATGAGTTTCATTGTTGAAACTATGTCTGAAGAAGGAGACTGTAGAGATTTTGCATGAGGACTATTTTCATGCATGTCTGGTCAAACTGGTTATTGAAGAACTGAGCTGCAGAGTTTTACCGAGCGTCAGAGAATCATTTATTGAGTGAAAGTAAGTTGAAATATTGAAGGAAGTGAATTGTTTAATGATAAGAGGATTATTTCTAGGGGCTTAGCATAGATTTGAATATCTGCAATTGAGTTGTAATTGAATCAGATCACTATTGTATCAGTTTAAAAATTGATTCAGAAAATCTCTTAACCGAGTGGACTTGATAGTCTTATGTTCTACCCTATGACATTCTATTGAATGTAAAGTGTTATCTTGTTGACCCCATAGTGAATGCTGGTCAAAAGTTAACGGTTAGCGTTATATCTTCTAACAAGGTCACACTTAACAATGTGTATTATAACCTTTAATAGGGTTGGCTCTTCACCGAGCTCACTTCAGAAGAGTGAATTATTTTGGGTTACCGGTCCCAGGTGGTTTTTCCCTTAACAGGGTTTCCACGTTAAATCATTGTGTTAAGTGTTACTTGTTATGATTGTTTTGCTATCATACTTTACATACTGCATAATTGATTTAGTCGGTAATCAGATTTGGATATTTACTGGTAATTGGTAAAGTACACAGACAGGTTGAAATTATATGTTACCGAGCTACATATTTTGGTTGAATTATTTTGTGAGGCACATCTTTGTAATTAGGACTGTAGGATAACTGATCTAATTGAGTCACCCCCCTTTCAATTATTCTAACAATTGGTATCAGAGCATATTAGTTGCTTGGAAGAAAGTTTTAAGGACTTAGCAGAAAGATCACAAGATGTACAAGAGGCAAGTGTCGAAGCTAAACAAGGACAACTTTACTACATGGCAAAGCCGGATGAGACTTCACACATTTGGAATTGGAGATTTTGCAATACATTTACTGGAAAATGGTTACATACAACTGACTATTGGACCTCTAACTCTTGATCAACTGAAAGACAAACATAAACACAACATTACTATGATAGAGATTGTTGCTGATCTATCTGATGCTGAATTTTGGATGTCAAAGATTGCACTACAACAAAGCACATGTGGGATAAACTTGCTCTAGTTCATGGTGGTGATGCGAATGTGATGAGAGCCAGAGCTAAAAGCTTTAGAGGCTGATTTGATGACATCAAGATGAAGGAAGGAGAGAACATCACACAGTACTCAAACCAAATCAAAGAGGTAGTCAATGCTATTCGAGGAGCTAGAGGAATTATTGATGAAGAAACTGTGATAAGTAAGATACTGAGAACCTTGCTGCTTGTCTATGCAATCAGAATATCTTCTATTCATGAAATGAGGTCTGCACCTAATAACACTCTTACTCTTGATAGTCTGATTGGAAAGTTAACAACTTTTGAGCTCAATAACTTTGATAATAGTGTTGTACCGAGTGTTGAATATGCATTTATGTCAACTCTTAAGATTGGTAAATCTAGCAGTAAGCACAATATAAAGAATGAAAGTGATAATAACACTGATGATGAGCTTGATGAACTTGAAGCTCTAATGGCCCGAAGATTGCAGAAAGGTAAAGGAAGATATAATGGAAAGTTACCTTTAGCTTGTTTTAATTATAAAGAAGTTGGCCATATTGTTGCTAGATGTCCTAATAGGAAAGAAGAAGACAAAGACTGAGCTGGTGATGGAAAATTTGGCAGAAGGAATAAAAACTGGAATAATAAAGGAAACTGACAGTACAATAGAGACAACCGAGATTACAGAGACAAAGGTAAGAAGGTCTGTTACTTAGTTGATGATGATGATGACACTGACGCTGACACAGATGATGATGTTGAGGTAGTATTTGTTGCAATGAAAGATGATTCAGAAGAAGAGGAAAGGTATGTAGAAACAACACTTATCTCTAAAGTTAGTAAGAATGATACCTGGATCATAGATAGTGGTTGTACACATCACATGGCTGGTGATGAAGATAAGTTTGAACATCTTGAGCATTATAATGGAGGGTCAGTATAAATAAGAAATGATACACCATGTATGGTAAAAGGAAAAGGATCAATCTTGTTGAATGATAGAATTAGATGTGATAATGCATACTGGGTAAAAGGACTTAACTACAATTTGTTGAGTGTAGCACAGTTGAATAACTCAGGTCACTGAGTTGCATTTGAGAGTAAGAAGGTGAAAATCTATGATGGAAATGGAACACTTGTTGGCACCAGAGGACAATCAAAAGGTAATTTGTTCTATCTTGACAATGCTGAGACTTCTTGTTTACTAGTGAAAAATGAAGATGCATGGTTATGGCATAAGAGGTTATGTCATGTAAATTTTGATAACATGATTAAGATCAGTAGAAAGAAAAAAGTTAGGGGATTGCCTAAACTTGCAAAATTTGATCATGTTATGTGCCATCAATGTCACAAAGGAAAGATGATCAAATCTAGTTTCAAAAGTAAGGACTATTCATCTAAAGGAATTTTGGAGTTGGTACACACTGACTTATGTGGTTCTATGAGAGCTAAAATCTACTATGGTGATAGATATTTTATTTTATTTGTTGATGACTATACTAGATTGATGACTGTTATGTTCTTAAAGGAAAAATCTAAGGCATTCAAATTATTCAAATGGTATAAAGCTAAAGTTGAAAAAGTAACTGAGAAAGTATTGAAATGCTCAAGGTCTGATAGAGTTGATGAGTTTGTTGAAAAGAATGATGAAGAAAGCATGAAGGAACCTGAAGATTATGGTAGGTTTACTTATGTTGAAGATCTAGAATATCTACCGAAGCCACAAACTGAGTCTACTAAGCATCAGGAAAATGCTACCGACGGTCAACAAATGCAAATTGAGAATCAGGAAAAGGCTACCAAGTAGAGAAATGAACCTGAACTAAATGATGAATAGAGGAGAGAACAAGTGCTAGCAAAATTTGTTAGAAGACAGCATTCAGAGAATCAAATCATTGGAGACAAGCAAGATGGCATGATGACCCAAAGTAAGTTAAGACAAAACACATGCTTAGTTTGTGAGTTTGAACTGAAGAATGTTAGGAATGCACTTGATAATGGGATAAATGCTATGAATGAAGAAATTGAAGAAATTGAAAAGAATAAGACATGGACATTGGTACCTAGACTGAAAGATAAAATTGTTATTGGTACTAAGTGGATTTTCAAGATTAAGTTGAATGAGAATGGAGAAGTTACAAGGAATAAGGCAAGACTTGTTTGCAAGGGATATGCACAAGAAGAAGGTATAGATTATGGAGAAACCTTTACACCTATTGCAAGACTTGAAGGAGTTCGGATACTACTTGCTTATGCTACACATAAGGGATTCAAGGTATATCAAATGGATGTGAAATCAGCTTTTTTGAATGGAATTCTTGAAGTGGAGGTCTACATAGAAAAACCAAAAGGGTTTGTTAATCCAAATCAGAAAGACATGGTATGTAGACTGCACAAAGCTTTATATGGAGTAAAACAAGCACCGAGCGCATGGTATGAAAGACTACATGCTTATCTTATCAGTATTGGCTTTTTAAGAACTAGTGAAAACAGTAATATGTATATGAAAGGAGATTCTGATGATAACATTTTGATTGCTGCAATATTTGTTGATGATATAATCTTTGGTGGAGAAGATTAGATCTATAAATCTTTTGCCGATGAAATGAGAAAGGAATTTGAAATGTCAATGTTTGGAGAGATTAAATTATTTCTAGGTTTGCAAATTATACAACAAAATGATGAGATTTTCATCACACAATCAAAATACATTAAAGAAGTATTGAAAACTTTTGGCATGGAGGATGCTAAACCAGTAGGAACACCGATGGTCAATGGATGTAAATTGACAAAGGATGATGAATCTATAGAGTTAAATCAAATACTGTATTGATCTATGATTGGGAAACTAATGTATGTTGTACATAGTAGGCCCGATATTGCACAAGCAGTTGGGATCGTGGCAAGATTTTCTACCAATCTTAAAGATTCACATATGGTTGCAATTAAAAGAATTCTGAGATACTTGAAGAAGACTGAAGAATATGGTTTATGGTATTCTAAGGAAGACAAATTTGAACTGATAGTTTACACCGATGTAGATTGGGATGGAAACATATAAGACCATAAGAGCACACCCGGTGGAGCATTCTTTTTAGGAGATAGGCTTGTGCTTGGATAAGGAAGAAACACGCATGTATCTCTCAATCTACTGTTGAAGCAGAGTATGTTGCTGCTGCTGCAAATTGTTCTAATATTGCTTGGATCAAACAAGTGTTGGAAGGAATGAATGAGGTAATCATTGAGCTGATGATTATATATTGTGATAACACTAGTGCTATAAACATTTCAAAAAATCTTGTGATGCATTTTAAAACAAAGCACATATCTATTAAGTATCACTAATTGAGGGAACAAGTTCAAGAGAAGCAAGTGAAACTGAAATTTGTAACATATAAGGAACAACTTGCTGATATCTTTACTAAACCATTACTGAAGGACACATTTGAATATTTGAGGACTAGACTTGGGGTCTGTCCCCTGTCTATCGATCACTGAGGTGATCAGAAGGTTGCATCAACCTATTCTTATCAGAAGATCATTCATGTTGATGCACATAGCTCACACTTTGGATTTTTTATCTAAGGTTGTGAAAGATTGTAGAGACTCGAACAGAAATTTGTTTATCTGTACACTGAAGGTACCTGATAGACTGATATGCACTGAACAACAGAGAACTACTTGGCTATTTAGAGTTGTTTTATGTTTTCTTTGGCATTATTGTCAAAGGGAGAGGAATTGTATATGAAAAATTAGAGAGAAGAATTGGATAGCAGAGAGATCAGAGAAAGGGAGAGTTTGAATATTTGTTGCTGAGAACAAAAATCTAAGAACTAAAAAGATCAAATCCACAGGGAGAGACTGCATGTAATGTTGTTATGTTTTGTAGTGATTAAACATATTAAATATCAAGCTAGGGAGAGCTTACCAAACTACAACATTTACTTACATAGTTGTAGAATACATGTTTGGTATGAGTATGACATATTTTTATATTTCTTTTGTTGCCATCAATGCCAAAGGGAGAGATTGATGAACTACAACTGATTGAATATTTGAGATGAACTAAAGAACCGTGATTAGAGATCACCGAGTACTGAAATGATATGTAAGATGATTAAATCAGTCAATATGTTGTCATTGATGTCAACTAGTTTCGATAGTACTTATCATGTTAGTTACAAACATCTGAACATCTGTTGAAAAAGAAAAGATGAAGAAAAAAGATATCTACATGAGGAAAAGATGAATATGATAGAGAAGGAAAAGGTAAACATTGGGTAACTTATTTGATGAGGCTATGACTATATATTGTTGACTTGAGCATGTTATATTAATCTATCTTGAAGAAGAGATTTGAAATTGAACAAGTCAATATAGTTGGTAATTAAAGATTTATGTATACACCGAGCTAGTGCAGTGTATACCAAGTGACAATATTAACCGAGCTAGTCTAACTAGTTATCATTGACGCATTTCTGTATTAACCGAGTATGGATGAAAACATTAAATGCTAAGGTTAGCTGACTGAATATGATGAGCTGGATATTGCTATGATTTCAAGGTTAAGGATGAAATTTGTTATGAGATCCACGACTGACAAAATTCGAAGATGATCTAAAGGATGAGATTGAAACGTGTTATGAACACATCTACCGAGGAAGGTTTAAGCGGCAAAATGGATGAACGAGATTAAGCAGAAAAATCTAATGGTTGATAAGAAAATGTTTTACCTGTCTATATAAGAGACATGAGTTTCATTGTTGAAACTATGCTGGAAGAAGGAGATTGCAGAGAATTCGCGTCGGGACTATTTTCATGCATGCCTGATCAAACTAGTTATTGAAGAATCGAGCTGCAAAGTTTTACTGAGCGTTAGAGAATCATTTACCGAGGGAAAGTAAGTTGAAATATTGAAGGAAGTGAATTGTTTAATGATCAGAGGATTATTTTTAGGGGCTTAGCATAGATCTGAATATCTACAATTGAGTTGTAATTGAATCAGATCACTACTATATGAGTTTAACTATTGATTCAGAAAATCTCTTAACCGAGTGGACTTGACAGTCTTATGTTCTACCCTATGACATTCTATTGAATGTAAAATGTTATCTTGTTGACCCCATAGTGAATGCTGGTCAAAAGTTAACGATTAGTGTTAAATCCTCTAACAAGGTCACACTTAACAATGTGTATTGTAACCTTTAATAGGGTTGGATCTTCACCAAGCTCACTTTAGAAGAGTGAATTATTTTGGATTACTGGTCCCAGATTGATGCAGAGCTTGGCAACTGAAGGTGAATAAGCCTAATTAGACTTATTAATCTAAACTTCGTTCAAATGGAATTCGTTGTGACAGTCGATGATGATGGTTAATCATTACCCACTCACTAATATCTCGTACCTTGCAGGACTATCAAAACACCATCTTATAGATTCAACATGAGCAAGCACTTTAACATAACATACCATCACTTTTCCATCTCCTAATGCCAAGCATGAAACCTAATAATCTTCTAACAACATTCAAACCATCTGCCACCTTTCTCCAATTCCAAATGTCATTTCAAAACATAAAGATCTTTGACATCATTCAATCGTTCTAAAATGGCATTTATGCCATAGTCAGTGGTTCCTTATATCAATGACTCTCCAAATAGGTCTCCCTCTCGACTCACTTTTGGTATGACTGTCGTAAGGATGCCTCTCGTCTCCACAAAGCATAACAACTTAGAACCTCCTCTTAGACCGCAACCAATACAAAATGCACAAACAATTTCTTTGAAAATAGTTTGTTTTTAATGTATTCGAACTTTTGGAACTGTAATGAATCCAGATGTTAACAAGATTGAATCATTAACACTGTTCGATAACAACTCAAAACAAAACCTGAGACATAACCCAAACTAGGCTATGTAATATCATTTTCCAGAAGCGATCAAAATGTAGTCCAATAAAACATTAAACTTCTTTCATAAAAACTAATATCAAGAATTGATTCACATCCAACTAAACATAATTCTTCTAAACTTGAACTTCAAATACTAAGGACTACGAATTCAACACAATTCCAAATTATGGTTAATCCACTTCATATTTGACATGACCATTCATGGATGTAGGAACATAGAAATTGTAAATCAGTAAATGAAACATCCATAAAAAATGAATAGTCACAGAGACAATCGAATGTAAATACAAAATATTATTTCATTCATCTTTGTATTACATTGTTCGCATCAATTTCTCTTTCCCATACATTCTACTCTTCACCGATTCTCTCTATTCATTGGCTTACCAAAAACAAGATAAAAGACTTCCCCCCAAAACCCGATAACTTCCCAGAACTAATTCACATAACTACTTCTAACTTCCATTACGCTAACTGACCCAAAATGACCATTTTATAATTTGATGGAATACTAACTAAACTAGTAATGTATCGTGGAGTTGACAACGAAGTTGTCAACTTCACGATTATACAACTTATTATTCATTAGATCTATGACACTTACGACTAAGATTTAACCTTCGAAACTCATACCCAATTACATCAATAAGACACGAAATGGCTTACTAAGCTATATTACAAAATGAAATAATCGTGTATATTCTAGAATCCTTAAAATATTGCCAGTGTCGTGATGCACTTGCATCATACTCCCGGGGACACAAAAATTCAAGTCCCATTGAATTGCCATGAGCTTCTTCCGAGTTTTCCAATTGCATGAAGGCAATGTTGTCATCATAAGAATGACGGAATGGATGTTGCTTCCCACAACGTGTAGGTTCCAATCTTCATTGTGAATGCCCTTATCGGAATGTGTAGTGGTACCACCTTTGAATCTTGGAACAAATACATTAGACATAATTACCATAGCACTTGTATAACGATATTTATCAAGTTGATCCATAATCTGACATTCCTCTTGTTTGTATATTGCTAGGGCATCACGGTGATCAATAAATAATCCATCCTCTATGTCAATAGTCTTCTCCTTGGCATGTAATTCTTGGACTATGTCCTTTCCTTCTTGATCATTTTTGTCAACATTCCCATCATCTAGGAAAATGATATTGTCTTCAACCACACCTGTCACCAACTCTCCTTCATTTGCAAGAACTTTTTCCTCATAAGGTTCAACAACAACATCTTGTTGTTCACTCTCTACACCAGCATTCATCTGCTGTTCTTTCCCTTCTAATGGAATGTGTACCTCTTCTTGATCTATTCCTTCATCATATGTCGTTGTACCTTGAATCACTGCTTCCTCCTTAGCCTCAGTTTTTTGTTCTTCATACTCTGGAAACATAATCCTATCAATTAAACCCAGACTTCTTGTCTCCTTCCAAGATGGATCATCTTCTTCCATCAATGGAGTTAACACAAAACTCTCTCCATCCTTAGTGACAGTATAAGTGTTCTTGTGAGCATCATACATAGTATTATTGTCATATTGCCATGCCCTACCTAAAATTAAATGACAATCTCGTAGTGGCATTATATCACATTCAACTATATCATAGTAATCCTCAATTTTGAAATGAACATAAGTCTTCTCTAAGACATCAAACCACTGACATTTACCTAAACCAAAAGCTCTGTAAGGTACTTCATGTGGTATCCTTTGTAGTCCTAGCTTCTCAACCATCTCAATAGAAACCAGATTATCAATTGAACCACTATCCACATAACTTTGCATACCTTGCCTTTGCATCTACACTTCATTCTAAAAATAGAATGACACTGACTTTGTTGTCTCCTTTGTTCTTCTTTCTCCATGGCGTTGAAAACTGTAACTCAATCTTTCAATACATGAGCCCAAAAAGATCTTGTTGAGCTCTGATACCACCTGATGTAGAGCTTGGCAACCAAAGGTGAATAAGCCCAATCATACTTAATAATCTAAACTTCATTCAAATGGAATTCATTGTGACAGCCAACGATGATGGTTAATCGTTACCCACTCACTAATATCTCGTACCTTGTGGGATTGTCAAAACACCATCTTACGGATTCAACATGAGCAAGCACTTTAACATAACATACCATCACTTTTCCATCTCCCAATGCCGAGCACGAAACCTAAGAATCTTCTAACAACATTTAAACCATCTGCCACCTTTCTCCAATTCCAAATGTCATTTCAAAACATAAAGATCTTTGACATCATTCAATCGTTCTAAAATGACATTTCTGCCATAGTCGGTGGTTCCTTATATCAATGACTCTCCGAACAGGTCTCCCTCTCAGCTCACTTTCGGTATGACTATCGTAAGGATGCCTCTCGGCTCCACAGAGTATAACAACTTAGAACCTCCTCTTAGACCGCAACCAATACAAAATGCACAAACAGTTTCTTTGAAAACAGTTTGGTTTTAATGTATTCAAACTTTTGGAACTGTAATGAATTCGGATGTTAACAAGATTGAATCATTAACACTATTCGATAACAACTCAAAACAAAACCTGAGACATAACCCAAACCAGGCTATGTAATATCATTTGCTAGAAGCGATCAAAACCTGGTCCAATAAAAAATTAAACTTCTTTCATAAAAACTGATATCAAGAATCGATTCACATCCAACTAAACATAATTCTTCTAAACCCGAACTTCAAATACTAAGGACTGTGAATTCAACACAGTTCCAAATTATGGTTAATCCACTTCATATTTGACGTGACCATTCACGAATGTAGGAAGATAGAAATTGTAAATCAGTAAATGAAACATCCATAAAAAATGAAGAGTCACAGAGACAATTGAATGTAAATACAAAATATTATTTCATTCATCTTTGTATTACATTGTTCACATCGATTTCTCTTTCCCATCCATTCTACTCTTCACCGATTCTCTCTATTCATCGAGTTACCAAAAACAAGATAAAAGACTTCCCCCCAAAACCTGATAACTTCCCAAAACTAATTCGCATAACTACTTCTAACTTCCATTACGCTAACTAACCCAAAATGACCGATTTATAATTTGATGGAATACTAACTAAACTAGTAATGTATCGTGGAGTTGACAATGAAGTTGTCAACTTCATGATTATACAACTTATTATTCATTATATCTACGACACTTATGACTAAGATTTAACGTTCAAAACTCATACCCAATTACATCAATAAGACACGAAATGGCTTACTAAGCCATATTACAAATTGAAATAACCATGTATATTCCAGAATCCTCAAAATATTGTCAATGTCGTGATGCACCTGCATCACAAATGGTTTTTCCCTTAACAGGGTTTCCACATTAAATCATTGTGTAATGTGTTACTTGTTATGATTGTTTTTCTATCATACTTTACATACTGTATAATTGATTTAGTCGGTAATCACATTTGGATATTTACTGGTAATCAATAAAGTACACAGATAGATTGAAATTATATGTTACCGAGCTACATATTTTGGTTGAATTGTTTTGTGAGGTACATCTTTGTAATTGGGATTGTAGGATAACTAATCTAACTGATTCACCCCCCCCCCCCCCCCCCCACTCTCAATTATTCTAACAAGGTGGATCTCACACATAAAGAGGTATGAGATGACAACTATCACCACCTGAATTGGAATTCTCCTACACCATGTACTAAAATGAGATGGAAAGTCCTATGTGTCTATATGACAACTAATATGCAAATGCATTATCCTAAGTAAACTTAAGTAAAGTATAATTAGTGAATACTTAATTACACCAACACCCCCCTTAATTATAACTTAGGGGAATGCACTCAAGCTCACACAATTAGATGACAATGCATGATGGGTCCCGACTACTAGGCCATGTTAGGTACCCATGTAAAAATTGCAAGTGCAAAAGATATGTAATGCAATCTCTCATAAAGTGGAGAAAGGGGGAAAACCTCATGGAAAAAACCCTCCCCATAAAAGAGAGATAAGTATAATAATAGGAAATAAGAGAGAAGACCTCATGTGAGGAAAATATCCCCTACAATAAGAGAGAATAGAGAAGTCAAATGCCCCCCCCCCCCCCTGCCCTGAAGCAATATCCTGCACCTCCAAGAGAGCTTACACATGAAGATACTTTCTCTAAGTGAAGGGTTTGGTGAAGATGTCTACAATCTTCTCTATTGTAGGACAATATCGCAACTCAATGACCTGCTCTTGTATCAGCTCTTTGATGAACTGCATATGAACTTCAATGTGTTTGGTCGACTGATGTTGGACTGAATGTCTTGAGATCTCTATAGCAACCTGATTATCACAATGAATGATTATGGGTCGTGGAATGCTGAAACCAAACTCCTCCAGGATATGTTGAAGCCAAATAGGCTCTATAGCTGCATTAATAGCCCCTCGATACTCAGCCTCATTCGAAGAGAGAGTAGTAGTATGTTGCTTCTTACTTTTCCAACAAATGGGGCTTGAACCAAGATAAAACATGTAACCTGAGGTAGACTTACGACCATCAAGATCACCTACCCAATCTATGTCTGTATATCTAGCCAACTCAATTCTTGTAACTTCTGCATAGCGAGTCCCATGTGTATGTGTACCATGTATGTAGTGTAATATGTGTTTGGCTTCCTTCCAATTAAGTTCATGTGACTCTTGCATGAAACAAGAAACCATGCCATCTGCAAAGGATATGTTAGGGCATGTATGTGTCAAGTAGATGAGACTTCTAACAAGTTTTCTATGCAATGTTGCATCAACAAGTGGTGTGGTAAATTTAGTCACTAAGTTGACACCTGAAAGAAGGGAGTGGGTGCAGCCTTGCAATCACTCATGCAAAATTGAGCAAGTAAATCAAGAGCATACTTGGGCTGAGAAAGTGTGATCCCTACTGAGGATTGTGTGATCTCAATACCAAGAAAACAGTGAAGTAAACCCAAGTCTGTCATAGCAAATCTATCCTGTAAAGAAGACTTGACACTGCCAATGATGGATGAAGTACTCCTTGTAATGATCAAGTCATTAACATAAAGCACAAGTATCAAGTGTGAGTCATCTTGCTGAAGAACATAGACATTCAAATTTGAATGACACTTGGTGAACCCTGCTGAGAGAAGAAAGGAATCCATCTTGGCATACCAAACCCTAGGACCATGTTTGAGGCCATAGATAAACTTCCTTAAGTTGCAAACCATAGAAGTATCTTGTATGAATCCCTATGGTTGTTCCATATAAATCTCCTCATGAAGATCCCCATGTAGAAATGTACTCTTCATATCCATCTGATGTACATCCCAACCATGAGCTGCAGCAATAGCAAGTGTCAAATGAATGGAGTTCATCTTAGCGACTGGTGCGAACATCTCAATATAGTCAACACCAAGAATTTGAGAGAATCTTTTGCAACAAGCCTAGCCTTATACTTATCCACACTTCCATTCGTTGCAAATTTGGTCCGATAGATCCACTTACATCAAACCAACTTTCTTCCCTAAGGAAGAGGAACTAAGTCCCAAGTGTTATTCCTCATCAAAGAGTTATACTAATTCTCTATAGCTTTGTCCCACTTAGGAACCCCTGAAGATTCCTTAAATGTATGTGGATATGAAGAAATTGCAATATAAGCATGTTGAAATGATTTGTGTTGTGACCTTGTCCTTCTAGTGTCTAAAGGATTCCCCATAAGTGAACTTGCTGAATCAAGTGTTTGTTGTGCCCAACAAGGTCTAGTAGAAGAAGATGAAGAAGGAATGTCCTCAATTTTTTCTTGACCCTACGAAGGTGGAAGCTTGCAAGTCGGGGTTGAAAGAGATTCATCTTCTAAGTCACTATCATGACTATCACTTTCCAAAATGGAGGAAGGTGGTGTTGAAGAAGCTAAACTAGGATAATTCTCTTCAAATTGAACACTCCTCTCAAAGAAAATCTCATGTGTCTCAAGATCCATAAGCTTGTATGTCTTAAGAGTCTCAGGATAACCAACAAATATGCAAGGCCTACTTTGTGGTTCCAATGCCCTCCACTTTTGTGGAGGTATGCATGCCCAAGATGGACAACCAAAGACTCTAAAATGTTTCACAACTAGTTTTGTACCACACCAAGCCTCAAAATGAGTAACTCTATCCAAGGCCTTATGAGAAATTCTATTTTGGATGTGACTAACACAACACATAGCTTCAGCCCAAAAAGATTGATCGAGAGACTTAGCATGAATCATACAAGTGGTCATCTCCTTAAGGGTTCTATTCTTCCTTTCTACAACACCATTCTGTTGTGGAATGTAGGAAACTAAATGTTGAAGATCAATACCCTCAAGTGTGCAAAAGTATATAAGCTTGGGGTTCACATATTCCCTTCCATTGTTTGTTCAAATAATCTTGATGGCTTTCCCTAACTACTTCTCAGCACGAGCCTTGAAGGCAAGAAAATTATCAAACACTTCACTCTTGTGACCAAGAAAGTAGGCCCAAGTGTAACTGAAAAGTCATTAATGAAGGTGAGTACTTGCCAAATGATGGCACTGGAAATGGGCTCATTACATCACTATGAACCAACTCAAGAATAAATGTTGCTCTCCAAGAATTCCCCTTGTCAAACTTCTCTTTGGGATGATTTCCCACTTCACAACCTGAACATGCACCCTTTGAATACTTGACTTGAGGTAGACCTTTGGCCATATCCTTGCTACTAAGTTGTTGAAGATAGCGATAGTTGAGATGTCCAAATCTTTCATGCCAAAGTTCACTTTTTGAATTTCACTGTGTCAACAAGGCATGTGATGGAGACTTAGGCATAAAATGAGAAAAGGATCAAGGAGTTGCAAAGAAATTTTAATGAAATGAAAGAGACTCCTACCTTCTATTGTGGATAAGAAGGGAAAGGTAAAAACATTGTAGACGTGGAAAGATGAAGCTAAGACAAACTTAGAGGCTGCAGTAGAAGAAATATGTAACAACATGGACAAAGGAATGTTGGAGGACTGTATCGATAAGATCTTTGCCACAAGACTATTCTTTGACAGCTTTGAAAAGGAGGTGAATCAATGCAATGTTAGGTACAGTCCATTAAGAAGAAAGTCAGATGACGTAATGAATTTTGATTGGCCAAAAAAAGAGGAGTACAATGAATGGGTATAGATGTATGCGAAAGAGTAAAAGTGTTATGTCAATATTACATCATCTTGAAAATTTATTGCATACCTAAACTTGCTAACAAGCAGTCATGAGCCCGGTTCACAAAGTCTTCATTAACAAAGACGTGCTTGAATATGTGAAAATATTGCAATTTTATTGCATATGTTTTCATTTTACTAACAAGTTTTCCCTTAGCCCAAGATTGAAAATATTTACAAGTGTCATCTCTAGCCCATAGTTTGTTGCTACCTTTGTTCCTATAAAAGAGTAAACAAGGCCATGAGATGGAGGTTTGATTCTTGAAGTTTTGATACAAAAGATAGAGTTTTCTGGTCCACATTTTTGTTGATGAGTATGTATTGAAAATACCAGAGAAATAACAAATAAGAATTAGTGTAGTCTGTTGCAGGTCTTGTGTCTTTATTATAACATTGTATCACAAATATAGTTATATTTAATAAAATTTCAAAAGCATTTTCTAGTTTATTTCCTATCCTGTTGCAAATCTTATGTGTTTTGATGTGAGTGGATCAAATATCTTTTTATTTCATTGCATTATAATGATGTATGAAGTGGGTTCATGCTTTAATTCAAAGAATTAATTAAAATGCTTGAACTTCAACTGCAAATCCATAAGATCTTATTTTTAGGATTGTGATAAGTAGGATTGATCAGAGAGTTGTAGATTAACACTCTGTAATGCAAGTGTGTTATAGATCACATAGCTATAATTCTGGAATTTGTGGTAAGATGTCTTGTGTTTAAATTGACTCATTGCCCGATGAACAAGGAACTGGTCTAAGCCAGGGTTTTTTTTATATCTCCTTCATAGAAAAATTTGATTCAATTACATAACATCGTTCACATTTATGAAAGTATGTTATCCTACCCTATCTCATGCTCCATGCAGGTTGATGTTCAATGGGTGATTAGCCATCATCTAGTATCTCCCTGTCATGTTTGATGTCTTATATGAGATATATATATGTTTATGCAATGCCATACTATGATTTTATAAAGTGTGTATTAAAGGGCACCAAGGTTTACCCGCCTTGGTTTTGCAGAGCCTAAAGTGCAAAAGGATTGTCTAAATCCTTGTTAGTTGGTCTAGTTCTCTTAAGAATTTTCTACTTGGAGTTGGCTTCTCCTTAGACTTTTTTATGATCACATTGGATGATATTTTATCCTAGTTATGTTATGGGCTCTAAGAGTTGGGTCTCATTTCATTTATTCGATTATCACACATTTTGTAGATGTCTTTTCTTGCATTGCTACCAATGATTGGAAATCAAATACCTTTACAATTTTTTGGTCCATTCAATAATGTTGCTACTTAACTCTATCTTTAAATGTGTTTATCATTGAATGGTTTGATAATCTTTTAGCTCACTTTATGTCTCAAGGGATCGTTAAAATTTTATATCTACCCAATTCCTCAACTTATCTTGTTAATGGAAAACTATTGAATAACTATTTTCTCACCCTCCTAGAAGTGGAGAAACATATAAGACAAATCTTAAAATTGTAGTTATTATCTTTCCATGGCCCATATTGATGTGATTATGAGCTTTTGGATTTGACGATGTTCTCTTTTTTCTCATCAATGTTTCAAATTTTACTCTATGATTTATCATTGAATGCAGAGCTAGAGAATAAAGCAAGTCAGGGCTTGGAATTTTTTTGTAAAGCCTCTAGATATACCACATAGTGGCATAAGACTCAAAGTTACAAACAATCCTTCCTCCTCATGCTTTCTTGGATCAACCCCTATAGTTGGAAATGAATGGTCATGGAGAAAATTACAAATTTTTGGGTATTCCTATTTCTTTCTAGGCATCCCACATAGATTTTTGGCAGCCTTTTCTTGGCAGAATTTAATATAAGTTGGCTTACTGAGCCACAAAACCTCTCTCTCTAGTAGGAAAATTTAGGTTTATTCTAAGATTATTGTGGTCACTCATGTTTATTATTCTTCATGTTGGGTTCCTTTTAAGGCTTTTTACATGAAATCAAAAAATATTCTTAGTGATTTTATTTGGGCATCTTCAAAGATCCATAGAGGATTTCATTGGGTTGTTTAGGAAATTTTCTTCCTCCTCTAAGAAGCTAGAGGATTGACCATTGGTGAAAGTATTTATACAACATAAAATTGTGGATCTTAGTACTAAGTAGACTATCTATTCCCTTCAAGGAGATGAAACCTAAAAGTTTCTTACTATGTCATCATATCTCTTTTGGTCATCATATTGGGTGGCCCACTTCAAAGGGAATTGGGCTCCATACCCTTCTTATCAAGAAAAAATTATGCAAAGTTAAGGGAATTTTGTGAAAAAAACACTTGATGAGGTTAGAGATCCATGAAAGCTTATCTTCTCTAAAATGGTCTTGGATTTTGTAATGTTTTATCCACTAATTAGCATAACATGTAGTGCTCCTCCATTTTATAAGGTTAAGACAACCCATTGGCAAGGATTCCTTTGGTTTGTGCCTTGAGAATTTATAAGAAAGGAATTAGAGGTGTGCAAGATATTTTTCTTGAGGGCTTCCATGAGTCTCCTTTTATGGAATGAAGATGAGACCAAGTCTCACCTCTCCAATCAAGATCATGGAACTTTTGACAAAACCTTGTAGGTCAATCCAGTTAATGTAATTCATAAAGATGGTATTAATTCTTGTAAACCCTAATGGAAAGATTGGAACTAGTGTCCAAACATTTCTTTTCAAAATTACAAACCATGAAAAGGATAGTACTAGCTCCATCCCCATGTTTCTATGGTTCTCATTTTGAATCAATAGTGACATCCATAGTCACTAAATTTATGTCCAACTTGCAAACTAAGTTGACCCACTTTACCTCATATATCCTTTTCCAAGATCTTCACATTATCTATAGTTTATCTTATTTGGGAGTCCTCGATCTCCATTGTCTCTTTTATGAAATTAAGTCTCTTTTAAATACCTTTTCTAGCTATGACTTAGAGTGCATAATGTTTGAACTTGGATTCATGACTTTTTCAAGCCTTTTAGATGATAAACTTTGTTGATGTTTGTAGCATCGGTCAAATAAATAAATGAGACTATTAATTATTATGAGAAATGATTTACTATACATACATATTATATATTTTAATATATATAATAATTTATATTAGTTATATATTAATATACATATATATAAAGTTAATCTTATAATAATTATTTAGTTAATTAATAAATCAAACTAATGAATAGACATGTCCCATGAAGGGACATGCCTCTTCTTGTCATTGCCATGTATAAATAATTGGGATCAATGCATTTGGAAGATACATAGACAATAGCAGTATTACTATATTTGCATTCAATCTCACAAACTTAACATGACATTAGAAAAGCTTCATCTTAGAGATCTTTCTAGTACTGAGTGGTTCATAGTAGCCTAAGAGAATAGAGAGCATATTGTAATCATACGTTACACACATTGAGTGACTTGCAGGATGCATAGATTTTGGTACTAGTTTGAATATTAATGTCTGTGCGAACAAATATTAAAATGGAATACTAATGCTGGACATTGGAAATAAACATTAACATACAAATAGTTCACCGGGACATTATATCGAATAAAGTGGTTACTTGTGGTGATATTAATCTTTGAATCTTCTGTTCAATATTATACATTGTTGATAATTTATTGGTCTTGGCATTTGATTTTTATTTTTATTTTTTTGATCAGTAAAGGGCCGAAGCCAAGAATTTTAGTAATTATAAAAAATGTTACAAAAACCCTGCTCAATGCAAGCACTAGTAGGAAAGAGTGGGGCTGAGAAAACCTCTAGCCTTCCCTGGGACCGTAGTCTTGATTCTAATACATGATGTTTTAAGAGGGCATTCCCTCCTATTACAAATTTATTTGATAAACATAGAACACAACTTCGATTAGTCTTGATCCTTCTTGTCCTTGATTGAAGTAACTAGCGTTTTGTTGTTCTTTTGCAGCGGACCGAGATGGAGAGTCTCCTTTTGGTATAAATAAATTCTGCCCTTATTGGAATCCTAATTAATCCAAGTGTCTTTACATTCGTAAATCAGAACATAATTACTAATATATGAGCCCGACTTTCCAACAAAAAATACACAAGAGATGTTTTTCCTTTCGTGACTTTTGTACCTGCTTTATCCTTTTTAAGTATGGCTCGAGATGGGAAATGAGCTCTCTTTGTCTACTCCAAACCTGTAGAATATGTTATATACCTTACCTAATAACGATTTGAGTCTATAGTCGATATTGTAAATATTTAGAAGTGACATATAGTTGGGGCAAAAATAATAGAATACAAGCTCTCCTATTGGTTGAACCATCTATGATTAATAATATATGATGGATCATTGGATGTCGTAAATGCCACACTGCAATATTTTCATTTGAGGAATTCATGGTGGTTTGCTATCAAATACTCGGAGGAACGTATGTGTAGATGTCGCAGCACTTTCGTTATCAGGAATTCTAATATATAGAGCTTTGTATAGCACAATGCATAGAAGATTGTTGTTTGACATCTCAAATTCTGACTTGGCGAAATACAATGATTGTGTTCAAAAAACCGTATTGGAAAATTCTGAGTGACAAAGCAATGATGATTATGTCTTGAGTTTAAGACCAATTTCATTAAGAACAGATGGAAGCCGATGACCTTCTTCTCACAGACTTTTGATCTCACAAGATGGGAGGGTCGCAAATGTGTGTGATCTATAGTCACCATTGATCTACAGGCCCATTGCGTGTTGGTTGGTTGTACTTGCATGGATCACCTTCACTAAAGTTAGATACAAATGCCAGAGCTTGATTGCAGAGGGGTCGTGCTGCAGATCTATGCGCAAGTTGGTCTCTCGTGTTCAGAGTGGTCACTAGAGCTCATAGAGGGGTGGCTTGAAGGTGTTGTGTGTACTAGGAGCCAATGATTGGTGTGATACCGACAGGGAGAATGGTCTCAGTGTGGAATGCCTAGGTCAACACTAGGATTAAACTTTAATAAATATTATGATATAAATGCCCAGCCATGTGGTTATCAAGTGTGATGTAGGGTTTCTACAAGCATTTTCAAATAGACTACGAACTTGCACCCGAGATTAAAGATCAATACTTTGTTCGATCTAGTGAATCAGTATGAGAAGGCTTTGTTGTTTCTTTCCATATCCTTCTGTGATATGCACCATGTTCATTGCATTGTGCAAACACCGTTCTAGGGTGCGCTCAAGCCATCTTTCTCTATTTTTAATTTGAATGGTATCATTTCCAATGATATTGAAGGGATGATGGGCCCTACGAAAATCTATTCATAGAATAGTTCCACAATTTTATTTCATCATCGTGGGGTGGATATTTCTAGTGGAATCTATATTAATCAAGTTATCATGAATATATTATAAGTTCGATCACAATATTTGAGGCTTAGGTGTTGCATATATCTATTGCGTTAGAGTATACATTGAAAGGAGCAGTTAGATATTGTATTGGAGCCCAGCATAATAATTATCATTGTCTACCTTGGCGATTCCCAACACCAAGGTGACTTCATGGCAAAGTCCTTGTGAGGCAAGAGATTCCATCTTGGTCATTGAGGAGTGACATTGAGATTGGTCATATCTGGGAATTGAACATTTTGTGACTGATGCACCCACATGTATACAAGGTCCAAGGTAGACTTGTGGGTGATCATTGTAAAGATAAGTAGAGGAGCCTTGTTGTGGGGTAGAAGTCGAGTGAAGGGAAGAACTGTTGTGTTTTTCAAGCTAGAAAAATATACCCAACTCCAAGTAGTGTTGTGAATAGATAGACTATATGCAGTCATGTTTAGGTTGCCAAATTCAAATTATGATGGAAATTGAGTAGGAGGAGAACCCCTTATAAGTTGAAGCATATCGTGCGATAGAGGTGTGTAGAGACTAACCGATTCCATGTCTGAACTATAGGTGGTTGTTCCAGAATGAAGACATAGCTTGCTGCCCTAAGACTGAGTTGCCGACACATATCTAGATAAGTTTTTTTTCAAAGAGGAAGAACTAACATTTAGAGGGAGTCTGAAAATCCATCATAGACGATCTTGGACAAGGAGGTCAGAAGGTTGGTATTAGATTCAGAGGGAGTTTGACATTTCATCAGAAGCAACCTTGGACGAGGAGGCCAGAAGGTTGATATCTATTTCAAAGGGAGTCACATCATCATGAGGATTTGCTAATGCATTATTCTCTATGAAAGAGGAGTTTGAGGTGAAAGCCCTTGTTTCACCCTTTGGGAGTAGCTATGGTGAATGTGATGATGATATGATGACATCGCGTGAGTGATTATGTGATAAACACTTGAGTCTATTTGCATTTCCATTCATGAGAGCAGCCATGATGGAACCACCCTCTGACCGGAGTAGCCATGGTGGACATTACTCTATAACTCAAAAATATGAAGAGACCCTCCTTAGCTAAGAGAGAATGTTGATTTTAGCGTCAGGAGGACAAACAAAAAGTTATCAAGAAGGATTCCTCCGTAGCTAAGAGGGAGTGTTAAATTTAGCTTTGGGAGGATCACAATAATAATTCAAGTTGGTGGAAGAAATGGCCTGAGGGTAGTAATATTTGACAATAAGAGATAAGTATTTCTACCCTTGAATAATGTTTATAAATTTTGAGTTAATTATTCATGCCATAAGATCAAGATAGTAAATCTTTTATAGTTCTATAATAGATATTTTCCTTCAAGAGAGTTTAGTTTTATGAACTAATTGTAATCTCTCTTTGAAGTGCATTGAGGATAAATCTTGAAGCATATGAGATTGCATTCAAGGGAGAAAGAACTTAATGCCTGCAGTTATGGAACTGAGTTGAGAGTTGATATCAGATTCAAAGGGAGTTTGAAAATCCATTATAGACAACCTTGGGAAACGAAGTCAAGAGGTTGATGCACGATCTTGAGCTTTAGAGGTAGCAACTAAAGGATCTATAGTTGTGGACATCCGGATCGATAATCTTGATTTAGAGGGATCTGACCAAGTCAAGATAGGTTCCTTAGTGATCAATAGTTAGAAGACTATGATTCTTAGGATGGAGTTTCAACATCAGTGATCCATTATTTTTTATCTTATAGAGATTCCTTATCACTATGTAAGAGACATGGTAGGAGGAATGTGATCCAGTTGGAGTATATTAATACGAGCGATCAAATAACAGATATTCTTACCAAACCACTCCCCAAGGTGAAAGTTGATCACTTCAGGAAGAATCTTGGTATGGTTGAAATATACAATTTTGATTTGTACTGATAAAGATGTTTTATGTGTAAAATTTTTTGTCAAATGTGTGACTTTATGGGCTCATCCATCTTGTGTACATTTATGAGAGGTGACAATCTCTTAGATAATGAACACTTGTATTTGATGTTACAAGGTGACGATCTTGTAATGGAGATTCGTTACGGTAGACTTTTGATATGTCAGTGCACATACCATAATAGGGTTATATGTAAGGGGAATGTAATGTTCTCAATTTATTATATCTGTGTATCACGATCTAAGGTGATATGAAAATCAGGTGTCATGATCTAAGGCAATTCCTCATATCATGATCTAAGGTGATGTGAAAACTAGGTATCATGATCTAAGATGATTCCTCATATTACGATCTAAGGTAATATGTAAAATTAGGTATCATGTGTTAGGTGATTCCTCATATCACATGTTAGGTGATATGTCAAACTGGTTATCACATGTTAGGTGATTCCTCATATCACATGTTAGGTGATATGTAAAAACCAGGTATCATGTGTTAGGTGATTCTTCATATCACATGTTAGGTGATATGTAAAACTGGGTATCACGTGTCAGGTGATTCCTCGTATCACATGTTAGGTGATATGTAAAATTGGGTATCACATGTTAGGTGATTCCTCATATCACATGCTAGGTGATATGTAAAACCATGTATCACATGTTAGGCAATTCCTCATATCACATGTTAGGTGATTCCTCATTTCACATGTTAGGTAATATGTCAAACTAGGTATCATGTGTTAGGTGATTCCTCATATCACATGTTAAGTGATATGTAAAACTGGGTATCATGTGTCAAGTGATTCCTCATATCACATGTTAGGTGATATGTACAACTCAGTATCACATGTTAGGTGATACTTCATGTCACAGATTAAGTGATATGTTATACCAAGTTATATATTCACAAGTTAGGTGGTATATATATACATGTGATAACAATCTCATCATGAGAAATGTGATACATTATAAATGTTATCTCTCGTTTGAAAAAAAAAATAAAAATTGATATTATCTTCATTACACTTTATCTTCCTTAGCTTAAAGGGAGTGTTGAAATAAATAGCTTTTGATCAAATAAAGAATCAAATAAGAAATATATTATTTCTCATTTGATTACCTATCTGACTCAATATATTCTTATATGTCAATCCTTCATAGATCAAATGAAGATACTAATCAATATTCTCACTTATATTGTAATCGATATGCATTATTGACTTCAGACCATATCCACGAGTCAGGTGATATATCTTGCATGGAGGATTGAGTTCCTTAAACTAGCCATGGTATTCTATTGTGATAGACATCATGAGATGGCTGAAACATATCACGATAGGTTATAGATAGTGCACATTATCTATGGATATTTGTTGAGTACTTGGTGAACATCATATGACTTGATGTTGATAGGTCATTACTCTGAGCACTTGATATTCTACGGGCCAATATCATGAGTGCTTGCAAATAAAATCATCAATGGAGGAAATGAACACCTTGGGACTATGTTTCTATTGATTACATCATAAAGGTAATGCTTCTATTACTTCCATCATATACTTGATGCTATAAATGTTGAATGGATTTTATCTTCCCTAGCTAAGAGGGAGTGCTGATGTTTGTAGCATCAGTTAGATAAATAAATGAGACTTTTAAATATTTATGAGAAATGATCTACTACACATATATATTATATATATAATAATTTATATTATTTATATATTCATACACACACACACACACACACACATAAAGTTAATCTTTTAATAATTATTTGGTTAATTAATAAATCAGACTAATGAATAGACATGTCCCATGAGGGACATGCCTCTTCTTGTCATTCCCATGTATAAATCATTGGGATCAATGCATTTGGAAGATACATAGACAATAGCAGTATTACTACATTTGCATTCGATCTCACAAACTTAACAACCTTTTTCATGGCATATAGTTCTTTTAAGGGATTTTCCTTGTATCACTCACAAATTCAACTAGACTTGGCACACATTCCTAGGATGGAGATTATATTCAATTGGAAAGTTAAAAAAATCAACAACTTTTTCCAATTCTTTTGTAAGTCATTATGTTTCATTTTACACTAAAGAAATTAGTTGTTTAATATTTTGCTATAGATTTAGGTGATGGCTAACAGAGCTGCACTTGAGGTGGCCCATTGATAGGTGCTTCTCATCCTTGGCATTATACTTGTGAAATTATTTGATTTCCTATGTATCCCTCTCCCTCTAGGGGTAACATGTCTTCTCACTAACATCTTAATCCCAACACCTAGCTCCATAAAAGTTACCAACAAGAGAAGAGCCAAACCTTGAAGAAACCTTCTCAACAAGTGAATGTAGAATATACAAAAAAGGATTCCCACCATCGCCAATTGATAACAAAGGAGGAACCCTAAAGAGGCTCTACATAACTTTAATAGCTTTAAGGCACAATTTTGAAGCAACCAATGATTCCCATTCCCTCTCACTTGTTGGGAGGGATATTGCACACCGAGATGTATCCATTGATCAAACTTCTCATCCAAAGCAACAAATTGTTATCTCTATTGTGCATTTAAAGGTTTTCATTAGTATCATAGGTTATCATACATATCAGTCAGTCACTTACATTGAGCAAGTCGGTAACTAGAAGCAAGACAAACTAGTCAGTAAAGCATACACACCGAGCACTACACAGTTTACCGAGCAACAATATCACCGACACCGACACCGACACCGACACCGATAGATAGTAAACACCGAGCGTTAGTATACACCGAGTTGTTTATACAGTATTTACCGATGATCACAAGAAATGACATAGTAATCAGAAATGGCACATTCTTCTATGCAAATGGTTACAACGGATCTGAAAATGTTTTACCAAGATTGAGGAACATTTATTGTGATGATATTCATTAAATGCAATGTATATCTTATGCAATAGTTTGATCTAGGTTATTTTTGTACACCGTAGATCTTAGGGTTATGATTAAGTTGTGTAACCTAATTCTGTTAAAGCGATAAAAGTTGATCGCTATATAAATGCATGTTTTACATCATTTGTGGTGTGAACTGATGTGAGAATAGTCATATGAATCAAGGAAAACTTGAAGCACTTGCCTAACTTCAAGTCTATTATTTAACATAGCAGATTGTAGAGGATATCAGATTAAGCAGAATCAGAAAAGGCTACCAAACAGTTTAGAGCAGAGATTCATCATAGTTAAGGTGATATTTTATTAGAACTTATAGATCTGTACCAAACAATTAAGTTGTCAATTAACAGATAATTGCCTATTGCTTTCTACTAATTGTAATAGAATTTTTGGATATATCTCTTAACCGAGTAGACTTAACAATCTTATGTAAATCTCTTAACCGAGTGCACACTTCATTAGTGTTGTTAAAATCCTATAACTAGGTAGATCTAGCTGATCTAATATGTTACTCCTAATAGGGTAAGATCACCAGAAGTGATCAAAACTTGTAACCCTAACAGGCAAACCTTTTCTATCTACACTAGTAAAGAATTTGTGGGTGTTATCCCCACTGCAGTTTTTACCTTGTTACAAGGGTTTATGTGTTACCAAAATACTTGTGTTATGTGATTGCTATTTTGATTTCATGTTGTTTACTTTTATAAGTTAAATGGATGATTCATGCATGCAATTAGATACAAGTTATTTTGCAAGGTTATCACTATTTTTAGTCACAGATCTGAAAGGTTTACAAGTAAAGTTTTTGAAGGCACTGATTCACCCCTCCCCTCTCAGGACCTATCTCTCCTAATTCCAACAATTGGTATCAGAGCTCAGTTCTCTTATTGGACAGTTTAACCACTAAAGGGTACAGATCTAAGTCATGGAGAGATATAAGCTTGATAAGACTATTGAGAATTAGAAGATACAAATGCAGATGTAGATGTTTGTTGAATAGTTTAAGCAAGCAAGAGAAGGTCTGAAGAAACTACTAGTTGAAAGGAAGAACCTAGCTATTCTGCAAAATGAGATCGGTTATCATGAGGAACCTATTGATGAAATGTTCAAGCATATTGGATCTAGTTCTAGAAGCATCTCTAATGGATCTAAAAGCATAATCACTAATCTATCTAAAAAGAATCAGCATCTATCTGAACAAGTGAAAGCACTTCAAATCGGTCAAGAATCTCAAATGGTGAGATCATGAACAATGCTAGATAGGCTAAACAAGATAGGAATCTGGCTATTGAAGAACGAAGACAGATGACTGAACAACTTCAAACTAAAGAAAGTGAAATACAGAGACTCACTGATCATCACTTCCAAGTATCTAATCGGATGATGATTGTGAATCAAGAGGTAAACCGAGTGAATGGAGAATTGTCAAGAAGACTAGAAGATGTTGCAAGACTCAGAGAGGAAAATGAGAAGCTGAGAAATGAAGTGAAAATGCAACAACACAATGAAATGATGAAATTGGCGGAGGACAGTTCTAAGAAGATTGATGATTTTTGATCAATCAAGGAAGATTTGGGAGTAAAGCTAGTATAGGCTATACTGGTGAAGGAGAATCATCACAACAAGCTAAACAGGTTAACAACAACCAAAATCAGAGACCTAAAGTGTTGACATGTTATCACTGTGGCAAACCAGGCCATACCTCCAATGTTTGTAGAAGTAGAGCACAAGGTAAACCTCCTACTATTCCTAATTTTGATGGATATTGTTACTATTGTGGAAAATATGGACACCAAGCTTATGAATGTAGAGCTAAGCTGAATAAAAATAATGCTAACAATAATGCTAAGGAGAAGTTATGCTATACCTGCAACAAGCATGGACACACTGCATGGGAATGTAAGGCAAAGATGAAGCAAATATGGACTCCTAAACAGAAAACACAACAAAAGCCTTATCAACCGAAGAGACAAGGTAACTCTTATGTTTGGGATCATAACACATGGACTAACTGTGATGTATGTGGTCGGTATGGGCACATTGCAGCAAACTATTACAGAAAGGGATGGGTTGGACAAGCACTGGAATGGCATGTATGCATTGTCATAAAGTCGGTCATTTAAGCAAGGATTGCAAAGACCGAGCACCAGAAGAAAATCATGTATTTGAGAGTGGACACACTATTGCAGATATCATGAAGATAAGAAACACTATGTGGAGAAAGGCATCTAATGAGAATGCTGAGTCAAGTAATGCTATCGGTGAAACCTCGTCCACTGGATTGGGTGACATCGGTAACTCCACTTAAGGTGGCAAAGGTATGTATGGGACTAATATTTTTAGTGAGCATATCTTACATATAGTTCCTTATACATGATGTACTAATACCAAATAAACATGAATAAAGATGCATTATGGTTTATATGTTATGAGCTAACAATGTTATATAGTCGGTAAAAGAGAGACCGAGAGTTGGTTACCCGTCGGTAATCACTATACAAGGTTAACCGAAGACGCACATCAATCGACAAAGAAATTGTGTGTTAATCGAGTTGACAATTGTTTTGTACTGAAAGTTAGGTCATGCATTTAATGCACGAAAGTTTGAACGGGAATATTGAAAAGTCTATAAATACATGGGAAACAAAGTTCATTGTTACGTTGTAATTTCGAAGAGCGGAGATTTCACAGAAAAGAGTTCGAGCTAAATATTTTCAGAAGGATTCAAAGCTACTGTAGATCGAACCGACATCACTCTTCGACGACTCCGAGTAAGTTCATTTGCTACTGAACACTTTATTATCCTACTGCTTGCCGAAACCCTAGAATCAATTTATGGCATCTACATCGTCTGCAAGAAAATCACAAATTGTTGAGGAAGAAGTTAATCTAATTGTTAGGGCAAATTTTGACGAACCTAAGTTTAAGCAACATCCCAAGGTCGCAACACAAATAGATATAATGGGTGCTTTTTCAAGCATACCAGATAGGGTTTTATTGACAGAAGACCTAAGAGCGTATATTCATTGCAAAGTTGGAGACTTTGAAACTATTGTAGCATATCAACAAGTTTGTGGCACCAATGGTAAATTGAAACAAGAACACATGAAGATTGAGTAATCAGGGTTATCGTGTATCACACACTATCCGCATTCATTTAAGATAGATTGGATCAGAATCGTATTGAGTAGGTATCACGATGGAAAATTCTGGCTAGATAAACCAATAAAGGTCAATAAGAAAATGATCAATAGGGTTACTATCTTCCTTACAATCGATAAGGCAAAAGCTTTCCGTAGCTCGTCACGATCAAATGTTGAGAAGAATACTGAAGCTCAATGGGATGGAAGAGCACTAAAAATTTCAACAATTAGAGACCTAGTAGTTAAATTTGTAGCACATGTGATTGGGTACAAGATATTTCAATCAAGCAGACTCAACAGTGTACCCTGCAACACAGTAGACATGGCACATAAAATTGTGAAGAAAGATCACCAGGTTGATCTTGCCGAGGTACTGTTAAATCAACTACAGGAAAACATGAAGACCATAAGGACAAAGAAGTCTAATACCTGTAAGTTTGGATCACTACATGTTTGTATATTTTTCTATCTACAAAAGTATGTACTTGGCTTCGGTAAAGTAAATTGGGAATCAGATAAACTAATAACGGCATAGATTAACATTATGATGAGTAAGTTAGGAGATAAACTGAATATAGAATTTGATGCATACTTCAAAGAATTCCAGACCAAAATGCATCAAAGGAGTAGAATTCCAAGGGAATTAGTTGAAAAATTTGAGTCAGACATTTGTTTTGTAGTCAACACAGATCATACTATGATTAGGGTAGTTGAACCTAGAATAAAATGGTTGACACCTATGGGCTATGAAATGAACCATGATTTCGATTTGAAATCTATTAATGAACTGCTAGCATTACCAAAAGACCCCATTGCCACTAGGTTCAGAACATATGAAGAGGCCAAATCTAGAATCATAACAGGCATAAAGATCGGTAAAATGTCTAGAAGGGCGAAGAAAATGAAGAAAGATCTTACTGCTAGATTTGGAGATGTCTCTGACTCACCTGTGGAATCACCAGTTCCAACACCAACCAAAGGACAATTACAATTGGCTGATAATCCATATGACAGTGAGAAAATCAAGTCTGAAGAAGAAGAAGATCCCACATCGGTTCCTCCACCCAAAGTTCAAAAGAAAGAGCAGTTGTCACTACAAGAAGGTATAAGGACAAGATCATCAACTGCAGCCTCGCCTCCACCGAAGAAAGGATTAGTAAAAATAACAAGACCATGAGCTGCTACACCGACAAGGACATATGCTAAGAGAAATACCAAGGTTGTAGCTGAGGCACGAAAGAAAAGGAGAAGACTGATAAGAGGTAAAGAAGACATTGAGGATAATGAAGATGACATCAATCAATTCAAAGTGGTTAGCAACAAGGTAAGGTCAATAGATGAAATCATTGAAGACATAATTGAGCATGGTGACCTTGCTGATCTTGAACTTAGCAAATTTGACAATATGTCAAATGAAGATCAAACAAAGATTGAGGAGGCAATCATCCAAATGATGATAAAGTTTAAAAGAGTACCATTAGAGTTTGAGCTATCACTACCGAAGGCGTTGGATGAAAGAATAAATGAAAAGTGGGCTT
Organism: Chamaecyparis obtusa; assembly: GCA_027943335.1. Lineage (NCBI taxonomy): Eukaryota > Viridiplantae > Streptophyta > Pinopsida > Cupressales > Cupressaceae > Chamaecyparis > Chamaecyparis obtusa. Next base: position 224,985 of record BSBK01002580.1, on the reverse strand, counting down.
ATGCACTAGACACCGAGAAAAGAAAGAGAGAAAGATCTCTAGTTCGGGTAGCTCTGCATCTAAGCCTAGTAGAAATCAATTAACATATGATTAATCATCAAGCAAGATTTTTGGTAAAGAATTGAGCAATGATGATACTGGATGAGAAGGTGGCATATATAGATGTAACATGCGATTCTCTATGGACATCAATTCTTAAAGCCAAAGAAAAAGCTGAGCAAAAAGCATTCCTAAATCTGTCTAGGACAAGACAAAATTTCAAAGATAAAGGCATTTATATTAATGATGGCACAACAAAGAAATCAAAGAACACCGGTATATCAGTTACCGAGGTAATTGATATCATTGAGAAAAAGGAATAAATAAGTGTTTCATAGGATGCACTGGATCCAGTAGAGATCCAACTAAAGAAGAAAACCAATGACGATGTACTCATTGAGGACATCACAAATGGTGATCTTGATGACAAGGATGATGAGGATGTAAATATTGCACCCCTAAACATTGAAGATGAGGCACAAGATACTGAATGTGTATTTACATCATTACCGGGTAAGCTTCTTGTACTTGCAAAAGTAGTAGAAATCATTTCACAAGTACAACCCAATGGTTCAGACCTTGAGCAACACAAAGACACAACAAAGGTACAAGAACCTGAGAAACCTACAAAGACAAATGAGCCTAACAAAATAGAGGCACCTTCCACCGAGACAAGGGTAACAGATGAGACAAAGGCAACTGAGGTGATCCCACCTGACACCACATCCAAGGCTCCCACTCATTCTACCAAGACAACGACTATCAAGGAGCATAAGAAGGAATAAAATGTGTCAACCGGGAAGGATACTTTGAAGACTGGAGACAAGTCTCTTGTCCTTATTGAGAAGAAATCACAACTTGCATCAGAGAAGAAGAAGAAAAAAAAGGAAAAGGGTCGGTCACCCTAGATAAAGTGATAATTATTCCTAATTGTGACTTGAGGACCCTAAGCCCCGAAGAACTAAGCAAATATGGGGAACTATGTTCAAGGAAGGCAGCTCAAGAGAAGTTGAAGCAAGAAACCAAAAGAAAAGAAATTCTAGCAAATGTGAGGGATATCCTACAATAGGTAGTACCTGAGGTGGATATTGATGAAGATAATCCCATCATAGATCAACTTGCTATATTAATAGAGAAGATCAATGCCCTAAATACTAATGTAGATAAACGGATTGAAGAAAGGGCAGAATCTAGGATACAACATAAATTGGCAGAGAAAATTAGCCAAGAAGTGGCAATCAAAAAGGTCAAATTATCTGAGGTAATCACCGAGATAAAATCCATCACCCAGCTAGTTTGTCAATTATTATTGAAGCTTTGTACTGTAGACACCTTCACTGTTGAAGTCAGTGAAAAGATAAAAGGACTAGAAGCAGAAATCAAGGTCAGTACAACTGCAGCTATAACCGAGCCAAATGTTTTTTCAAAGCACATTCACCGAGTTCAGGAACTTCGACAATTAATAGAAAATTTAAAGAAACAAGAAGAGCACATAAATGATCAGGTCACTGAGTTACAGACATAACTCCTGCCATACCTGAAAATTTTTGAGGCACACATTGTCAAAGCGGAAAAACTTGTTACAACACCAAAAATTTCTGTGTTGGGAAACATCTTTGACATGCATGCACAAGTCGGTCTTGAGCACATTGCTCTCACCAACTTGAAAGAGGAATGGGAAAACCTCTTGGAGTCAGTGAAGAAAATCCACTAGCATATTTTTGACAAAATGTGAGTATACTGTTAACTTTTTGTCTTTGGCATTACTATCAAAAAGGGGGAAAAGCAATGTATATGTCAATATGCCAAATAAATATGTACATAGATGCTACGTATACTACGTATTACCAGGAGCATGCATCAAGGGGGAGTACTTAGACATTTTGATGTGTATATGGCGGAGATATAAGTTATATATAGAAAATTTTGTCTATATACATTCGAGTTTTGATACTAATGCCAAAGGGGGAGATTGTTATCTCTATTGAGCATTTAAAGGTTGTCATTAGTACCAAAGGTTATCATACATATCGGTCGGTCACTTACATTGAGCAAGTTGGTAACTAGAAGCAAGACAAACTAGTCGGTAAAGCATACACACCGAGCACTACACAGTTTACTGGCAACAGCATCACCGACACCAACACTGACACCGACACCGACAGACAGTAAATACCAAGCAGTTTATACAGTGTTTACTGAGGATCACAGAAAATGACATGGTAATCCGAAATGACACATTCTTCTATGCAAACGGTTACAACGGATCTGAAAATGTTTTACCAAGATCGAGGAACATTTATTGTGATGATATTCATTAAATGCAATGTATATCTTATGTAATAGTTTGATCTAGGTTATTTTTGTACACCGTAGATCTTAGGGTTATGATTAAGTTGTGTAACCTAATTTTGTTAAAGCAGTAAAAGTTGATCACTATATAAATGTATGTTTTACATCATTTGTGGTGTGAACTGATGTGAGAATAGTCATATGAATCAAGGAAAACTTGAAGCACTTGCCTAACTTAAAGTCTATCAGTTAACAGAGCATATTGCAGAGGATATCAGATTAAGCAGAATCAGAAAAGGCTACCAAGCAGTGCAGAGCAGAGATTCATCACAGTTAAGGTGATATTTTATCAGAACTTATAGATTTGTATCAGACAATTAAGTTGTCAATTAACAAATAATTGCTTATTGCTTTTTAATAATTGTAATAGAGTTTTTTGATAAATCTCTTAATCGAGCAGACTTAATAGTCTTATATAAATCTCTTAACCGAATGCACACTTCATTAGTGTTGTTAAAATCCTATAACTAGGTAGATCTAGCTAATCTAATATGTTACTCCTAATAGGGTAAGATCACCATAAATGATCAAAACTTGTAGCCCTAACAGGCAAACCTTTTCTATCTGCAGTAGTAAAGAATTTGTGGATGTCATCCCCACCGCTGTTTTTACCTTCTGCGTTACCAAAATACTTGTGTTATGTGATTGCTATTTGATTTCATGTTGTTTACTTTTATAAGTTAAATGGATGATTGATGCATGCAATTAGATACAAGTTATTTTGCAAGGTTATCACTGTTTTCAGTCACAGATCTGAAAGGTTTACAAGTAAAGTTTTTTAAGGCATTGATTCACCCCTCCCCTCTCAGTACCTATCTCTCCTAATTCCAACACAAATGCCCTAGTTGTAAGGTTGACAAAAACTAGAACAACCCTATCACTTCCCAAACCTAATCCATTTGCAATAATAGAAAACACTTTCAATAAAACAACTAACAATGCCAAATCCTCATTTCAATCCTTGGAATATAACCTTTACCTAATTAGAAAGATAACTAATAACTTATATATTTTTATTATGACATTACATAATCAATCTCAAATCATTATTTTTGTTTGTTCAAAATTATTTAATTCATCTAAAATATTTTAAACATTTATTTTTCTACAATGTTACCTTCTTAGTAACTATCCACCATCATCATACTTTAATCCTATTTTATCTTTATTATTTCTTCCATCTTCATTTCTGACTATTTCTACAATTCTAACATCAGATCACAAATATCATATAAAAGATTTAGTGTAAAAAAAATGTCAAAAACTTGTAAACAAATTCCTTTACCATTCTACTCTGAGATCACAAATACCATGTAAAAGATTGTATGTAAAGAAATTGTACAGAACCCTTGCTTTCACTACAAGTTCCTCTCTATCCAAGAATATGTTCCCATCACCCCACCTACGTCAAAAGTATTGGTTAAAAAGTAAAATGCCCTCCGATATTTTGTATTTTCCCTTGACCTCAGGATTGTGGTAAAATGTCTGGAATGTTGCAGATTTGTGAAGGCGCAGAAAGAGAAATGGGCTTTTCTTATTCGTAGCCAACGTTCTCCTTTTCCCTAGTACAGACAACTCACAACTTTTTATAATCAGCTGTAAGTGCATTCTCTTCATCCTCCTTGGATCTGGTTTTTGGTGAAAATGCCAATACTGCCACACTTTTGTATGCTCTTAAAGGGCTTATGATTCCAAGGCATTTTTCTTTTATCAAGGAATGGAAAAAAAAGAAAAGAAAAAGAAAAAAAAATGATGCCTCAGGCGTAAGCCATCATATCAGCCTCAAACAAGCCATTTACTTTAATAATACATACAGTGATTTCGGCATTTACAGAATTTATTTATGAGATTGGTAGAGAATTTCATCCATGGATAGAATTTGATTTTCACATTAGGCATGCTTAACCCTCAAGTTCCAACAGAAACGAAAAAATCTCCGTAATGGGTCCCCGCCAGAAACTTTATTTGAGGAGATTAGTGAAGCCCCACCGCCAACCCAAAAAAATATCTCCATTATGAATCCGCTAGAGATTGTGTGGGGAATGGTGATAGAGGAAACAATAAATTTTAATGGACCTTAGCAAATGATTTTCAATTGGGTTCCAATTTGTGGTATTGGGTTTTCCCTCCTAAAACAGAAGCTCTTTCATTATTGTGTCCTTGCCGAGGAAACAAAAAATTTTAATGAACCCTATTAAATGATTTTCAATTGAATTCCAAATTTCGGTACTGGATTTTGCTTCCCAAAATCGTTGGTTCATTTTCTGCTAAATATTGTGTGAGTGAAGAGGAATTGTTCTTTCGCAATGATAAATTGGGTGGCGTTTCTGGGATTGGTTTTTGCCTCCATTGTGATTTTTCCTGATTGGATGTGCTTCTGCTTGGCACAATATGGAGATAGACCTGCAACTGTGAATGTGGGTGCTCTTGTGGCCTATAATTCCACAATTGGGAGAGTGGCCAAAAAGGCCATTGAATTGGCACTGGAAGATGTTAAAAATGACAAAACCCTGCTCGGTGGAACCCAGCTTGAGATCAACATGATGGACTCCAATTGTAGTGCTTTCATTGGCACTTCAGCAGGTATGTTATGTATCTCTAGCTGAGTTCATTATATAATTTTATATTTTTAAAGTTGTTTGTTTTTGTTTAAAGGAATGTAGTCATCTTAGATAATTTTCAATACAATTATAAGCTAAACTGTTTGCCGATATGAAATGTCATAATTATTGGTGCAAGAAAGAGCAATAACTTTAGGCTCCAGAATATTATCAGGTTCTCATTCCTCTGTGACAAAAAAGAAAAATGAGTAGCATCTCAGAACTGGTCTCTCTCCACTCACCCAATTGTAAAAGATGAAAACAAGAGAAGGAAGTGTAAATGAAACAGTGGAAATCCAAAATTAGACATCTTTTAGGGTGCTTATGAATTTCTAGTGTTTTTTAATGAATCGGCATTTAATTAATAAAATATACATATTTATAAAAAATGTGTGGATGCTAGATCACATCCTGACAGTTATATGAAGCAGAGTCCACATGTTAAGCAATTAATGTAATAACAGTCAAAACAGAGGATTCCAATCTCATACATCAACGAATTAGAAATAAGTCAGGAACATCCGATCTCACACCTTTAACACACCCCATGCTTATTAAGCTTCCTGGTTTGAGCTTGGCTGCTGGAGAAGATTTCCACCACAGAAAACTACCTATTGCCATAAGCAAGTGGCCCTATGATTGCATTCAATTGCAGGAGGAATCATCCCTGCCTTGGGAACTGTAAAAGCCCAGTGGTCTCGCCTCTGTGTAACTGGCAGAGGCTTTGCTCACTCAAAGACAGAGCACCTCATGGTTTTGTAGCAAAGCACAAACGGAAGACAAATTTGCCATGACAGGTTAGCATTGAACTTAGATCTCACATTCCTCCCTGCAGAGAAACAAGATTCTAGAAACTTTTATAAGCATGGAACAGTCAGCACATCTTTTCATTGCATAAATATAAACTTGACAAAAAGTAGACGACTTCTGATGCTGCTTCTATTTTTTAATTAAGAGCATAATGTAGACAAATCATATATAATATTTAAGGTTTAGAAGCTTTTTCATTGGCAGATATAGTTTTTGAAAATGGTGTTAGGAATACATCATTTTTAGATGTATGTTCAGTTGAAGGAAGGTTGTAGTTTAGATGTATGCTTATTCAAATCATTGTAATCTATTATAAAAAGACAGAGATGGCAACATCTATGTATGCTGACATGTTTCTTTCTAAGAAGAATTGATGTTAGGAAAGAACTATCCAACCAAAAAGACCATAAAAAAGTCTTCCCTAAACAAGACATTAAGATGTGTTCAGAAGTCAGTTTGGAGCACCATGGTTCCTTTTCAAATTATCAGTCTGATAGTGAATTACACTAGGGGAGAAGATCTAGTATCTACACACCTTAGTTTGTATATATCAAGCTTCTAAATGATACATTTGGTTCTCACAAAATTTGAGCATATCTCTATATTTGAGTTAAGAGCTTAAAACAATTGTTTGAGTTTTTGGATATCAATGATGTAGCTAATCAATTATGTCTTTACCATGTTGTCCAAAAACATTTCAAAAAAAGTTAAATCAAAACATGTGCACCAAGGCATGCATTATCAATTGTCTGTTGTCTTATCATATGATTGATTCAAGGTTGCATTGAGACAAGGATACTTGGAGATTCCAAAGATTCGTATCAGTATCGATTTGGCTATTTTTTAAAATAGGAGACACGGGTACTTGGAGATGCCAATTCTTTTTTATCTAATTTAATTATTTATATAAAATCTGAAAATAGGTGTATATTTGTAAAACAAAATATGATATAGACAAAGTGTATAAGGAAATTGAAGGCAACGACCCAAACTAACAAGTTGAATCTTTCAACACTTCAAATCCTTTTGGTATTTTATGTGATTATATATATGAGAATGTGAATATAGATTATAGAGATAAGAATGCGATTATAGATTATATATATGTATATGAATGTAGACATACTCACAAGAATGAAGAAAGAAAATGTATATCATAGGAAAATTCTGAGCTCTCAAGGATCTAATAGAACTCACCTTCATTATGTATACCACAAAGTCTACATAAAGGAATTAAAAGAACAACAAGAAGAATATATATATATATATATATATATATATATATATATATAGCCAAATGACAAATACTTATAGTCTTGTTAGCTCACATTGAATCTTGCCTTGAAATGGATCATGTTTCCCCTTTTGTGGTGTGTTTATTCTCCAGCTTCGCAATGCATTTAACTTTTAATTTTTAGGGAAATTTGTTTTATTTGTTTGGGAGCCAACACCTTTTGCATGGGAGACAATATGAGTCTCCAGGAAACCATTGTTGAAAGTCTCTTGCAATTGGAGACATCTCATGCAAGACCTTTGGTACTAAAGACATGTCTCGGCCATCAAGATGTGTCCTAGGGGGTTGGAGATGCGTCTTTGTGCAACTATATATTGATTTGTTTTGGTATGACTTGTCAAGTGTATAGTTACACATATATGCGCACATGTATCAGTTCCTTATAGTTTTACTAATAGATTATTTCTTAACTACTATAATAGCTATTTGTACATGCTCATTTATCAAGTCCTTTCCCATAGTAGATTTGCTTAGGATCTCTCCATCCAAACATGTTAGTCTACCAAATAAGAAAGAAATATAGTTCACCACTTTTTATTAATAAGCATTTATTGTATTTGTAGTCAGAGTTGTTGAGAGAAACCATGTCTAGTGATTTTTTTACCAAGAATTTTTTCAATATACTTCTTTTGTTAATGAACTAACAACATTCTTATTTGTATCACTTTTTTTTCCAATAGTGCCCTTACCTTTAACTAGGTATTGTACATTGATATATTTTGATCAAGCATTACAAGCAAGATTCTTGGCTAAATTATTGTATTTTATCTACCACTATCAATCTACTATAAGATTTAATAAAAATCCAACAACCTAGATCTAGATGATGATAAAAGATTGCAAAAGCTAAATTCAAATCTATAATATAAAATATATATCATTAAAATCTAATATTGAGAAGATAGAGAGATTAATATGATTTTTTTTATTCAATGAAAATAAAGAGTTACAATATATTGTGTCAAGTTTTCAATTGTGACGAGGTTGACAAAGAGGTAGAAAACAAAAAAAAGAAGAAGATTTCTTTAATCAAACTTTTAAATTTGAGAGGATAAGGGAAAATAATCTCATGAAAGAAGGAAATCACATGTACTCAATTATCATATTATTGAATATTTGTTGTCATTGATGTCAAAGGAGTGATGGAAAAGTAGTTGCAAAGAAGAGTCAACAAGTTGTACTCATTGATGTCAAGGTATTTGGAGGAATGCAAATTACTCATGTCATGTCAGATTTGTTTAGGTTGCATTTTGAGTTGCAAAAACACCAAGGATTGTTATGATAGTGGAATTAGGTGGATTATGCCTATAATATCAACACATGTCTAGTCTAGTTGGTAGAGGTGATTTGGGAGGTGTAGAAGATAAGTTACCCATACAATGAGCTTGCAGTGACAACTTATTTCGATCAACATTATTTCATATTTGTGAGTTATGATCTATGGTCTAAAAGAAGAGTTTGTAGATAGATTCTTTTTCATATCCCATAGTTTCAAGAGTTGGTGTGCACCATATAGAAAGTTTGAAGTGATATAAGGGTAATTGTAATTGTTTATTAAGTATCCAACAATTCTGGATTGATGTCATAAAAGGCTTGTAGCCTGTGCTTTTTGGAGATTGTGTGTGGATGACTATTGGAACTAGATAGGGCTACATTGGGAGCTACATAGCATGTTCTTTCTCTGGGAGTAGCATGTAGGCTATGACATAACCTACTAAACGTTTCATTAAGGTTAATCGATGTGATTGATATGTAGATGTATTAATTATATTTTAAGACAACTTGTGAATGTAACAACAATCATAATGCACATATATAGGGTTTTAGGATCTATCATGGAATGTTGGAAAGCTATGTGAATGTACATGAATATAATTATCAGTTATGTTTTGATGATTGAAGAGAAGTCAAATACAAGCAATGTGATTTGCATTCTAATGATTGCAAGGGTTATTAGAAGATCATCTATTGTGTGGAAGAATCCTCTGAAGGCTAATCAGATCGAGTATAAGTTGAGTGTTGATGTTTAAGGTCCTCAACTTATATATCTTTAATTATTGTGATTGAGGTCCTAGTTACTAAATTGTTGCTTAGATATGGGCATAGGGGATTGGTGTCTCCAATAGGTTGGTGCCAGCAAATAAAATAGTTGATTGGTGCCTCTAGTAGGTCGGTGCATGTAGGAGTTATTTGTTTAACCCCACAAGCCCATGATCACTTGGAAGAAAAATGTCTATCATAGTTGATGTTATGTAACCTTGAGAGAGTATTGATGCAAAAGAGGAATTTGATATGTAGATAACCTGTAAATGGATTGGATAATTACAATGAATGCAATGAATTCTTATAAAAATTGTAAAGATAAAACCTTAGAGAAAGATTGAAAGAGAGCTTGAGAAGTTTCCACGTCATAATGATGAGACAAGATGTTCTAAATAAAACTCAATCTAATAAAAGATAAAAAGCACCTAAATTTAGCTCAAGCAGGTAAACTAGTAAAGGACCTAATTATATAAATAATTAGATAATGTCCTAATTACTCGAACACCACTCCTTAATATTAACTTTGGGACAAGTTACAGAGCTAAGGATGAATTCAAAATACAAGTATAAATGAGTCCCTACAACATAGTCATGATTAGGTACCCATTTACAAATCATTGCAATGCAGTCTTGTCACAATCAAAGAAAAGTAGAAAACTCGGTGGCATAAAACTCCTCTCCGAAATAGAAAAAATAAACAAGAAAAAATGATGATCATAGAAGACTCAATGATATTCCCAAGGGACTACATACATCATATAGAAACAATCAAGTATATTGTCATAGGAAGAAAAGAGAGAAATAACATTGCCCCCCCACCCCACATAATGTATAATGTCACACATAAGTGGTGAGGGCATGAGTGTTTGTAGACAAAATATAGTTCAATGCCCACAAACAACATTTGTCACATTAGGAAGAAGATAAACTGAGAACAAATGTAGGAATACTTCCCATTCTAGATAGAAATTGGTAGGAAGTGGAATCTAAATGTATTATGATATCTCTAAACATTTCTCATGTGTGGCCAAGACTTTGGATGATGAAGATGCCACAAACCAATCATAGACATGCCCAATCACAATATAAGGTGACAAATAAGGAACCAATGGAAACTAATTTTGAATCCAAAGACAAACATGATGTGACAATAGCTATGCCATGACTATCATCAAATAGGAGAGATAAATCTTCAAATATGTTCTCCAAATCTATAATTGATGCAGGGGCATCCTAGGGTAATTGGCAAATCTGCATGGTGGTGTGTTGAAGTGGTTTTGTGTTGCTTGGTTGCAGCTTTGACCCAAGATCTCGGTCATTGAAGGAGGCTTGGTCATTGAAGGAACTTAGTAAACCTCTGGCGCCTAGCGGAACATGCGCTCAACGATGCTTGTGGTGCTTGGTCGACGTGCTTTCTCAGTGATGCCTAGCTTGCTCGGTTGTTTTACTGGTGCTCGATAGTTCTGGCTTACCGATTGGAATTCTAGGGGATTTGGTTGGCCGACTTGGTGTATTTAATGTTGGTAGCTTGTGTTGTATTCTCCTATGTGGATCTAGAGGCTGACATGGAGAATTAATTGTTTGTAAGACTATTTGTGAGCCGACTGTTGTTGCATTTAATATTTTTTTGTTGTAAAAGCCGACTTGGCTTAGGAGTTAATTGTTTGTTCCAGCCGACCTGTGGTTGAAGAAATGTATTTAAGGAGTGTTTAGGTAGTTGTTTAGGGAGTCAGTCAGGAGGTGTGAATTGAGAAGGATAATAATTAGATCTCGCGAGATCTTGAAGATCAGATTGTTTATCTGATGTTGTAATAGCAGAGCTAGTGGTTTGCATGCTTGGAGACAAGGAGATTGTTTGGTGGCTTGTGAGCTCAAGTTTAGATCTACCTTAGTGTTTCCACCAGTTGATGATGTGCTACAGAGTTGGACTAGCTAGGAGATTGCAAAATTACTTTTGTAATTTATTGTATTTGGCCCTAACTCGGAAGGCCTTACAGCCGGGCATGTTGAATGAAATTTTATTTGAGCATTATATTGTTGTGTTTTTGTTGTTGTTGTTGTTGCTGGTGAAGACTTGGACTATCTATTCTTGGGATTATCCAACCTAATCTGCGTCAGGTGGTATCAAAGCTTGAAGTTCTTGAGTGTGTAAACATATCGCCGAGTTGAGGCAGTTTGCACTAGGACCTTGGGTTGGTGATTTGTTGCCTTGGGTTTTCGAAGATCTTGAAGGATGCCTCTGAGAAGATTGGACCCTAGGGCGATTACAGGTCTCTGTGATGCTGTAGAATTAAAGATTACAGAGAAGGTTAAAGTAGATTTCAGATTTGAAATGGAATTGATGAAGAATGAGATGATCACTGAGATCATGAGGGCTATTGTTGGTATGTCGAGGAGTCTTGGTACTGAAGATGGCTATGAGGAAGCTGCTTAAGACTTTGAAGCTGCTGGATCTAGTGGAGATGATTGGAGGGACAAATCTAGTGAAGACAAAATTGGTCGGTTGCATAGATCTGGAGCTCGGTTAAGTACTAGTTACCGAATAAAAGTTTCTACTTTCTCTGGTACTTTGAGACCTAAGGATTTGATTGATTGGATTGGTGAGTTAGAAGATTCCTTTGAGCTTGAAGAAATTGAAGATCATCTTAGAGTAAGATTGGCACATACTAAGTTGAAAGGACATGCTGCTCTTTGGTGGAAAGAATTGCAAAGAGATAGAGAAGATGAAGGTGAAATGAAGATCAATAGTTGGAGGTTGATGGTGACTAAATTGAAAGCTAAGTTCATACCTGCCGAACTTGACTTGTTTAAGAAATTGCAGAATCTGAAGCAAAAAGATTTGACTGTGGAAGACTATACCAAGGAGTTCTATAAGTTGACTATTCGGTCGGGACACAGAGAACTTGGTAAAAAAAAGGTAGCTTGGTATGTGAATGGTTTGAGATTCACTATTCAGGACGAGCTTGGTATGTTGAAGATTGATTCGGTTGAGGATTCTTATCAGTATGCTTTGAAGGCAGAAGACAAGTTGAAAAGAAGACAACATGGTGGAAGGAGAAGCTTGATCACTCGGTGAAGGATAAACCGATTGCTGAAGATGAACAGAAACCTGTGGAGCTGAGAAAGAGGACATGTAGGGTTATCTTTAAGGGTACTTGTTATAATTGTGATGAATAAGGACATAGATCTTTTGAATGTTTGCATAAGAAGCTCGGTAATAGCAGGAATGTTGTGGTGAATGAGAACATGCTGAATGAACTTGAAGTAGAATAAAAAAACTTGCTGGTTCGAAGAACATTGCTCGGTACTAAGGTAGAACCTTGTCAGAGGAGTAATTTGTTTAGAACTTGGTGCAAGTCAGGAGGTAAACTTTGTAATGTGATTGTGGATAGTGGTAGTACTGATAACCTTGTAGCTGAGTAGATGGTTCATAAATTTGGTTTGAAGAGAGTGAGACATCCTTATCCTTATAGGATTGGCTGGTTGCAAGGTGTTCATGCTCTGGAAGTGAGGGAGCAATGTCTTGTTGATTTTTAAATTGGCCAGTATAATGATCAAGTGTTGTGTGATATTGTGGAGATGAGTAGTTGTCACATATTGCTCAGTAGACCTTGGCAGTATGATTGCAGAGCTGTGCATGATTGTGTCAAGAATGTGTTTACTATGGAGAAGAATGACAGGAAGTTTTCCTTGATGCCTTTGTTGGATACAACACTCAGTAGGAGGAACCTAAGCTTTGGTAGCTGAGATGAATTGAAGGATTCTGAAAGGATTGGAGATCAGTATGGAGAACAGACCTATGGATTGTCCAGGAAAGACTTGAAAAGACAGAGAAAGCAGAAGTAGAAGAGTATGCAAGGTGAAGACTTGAAGGACCTGTATGTGAAGAACTAGTTCGAGATTTATGTGTTGAATCTCGGAAGATGTTCTTCCAACCTTTGAGAGCATCTTTTTGAACCTGGGGTGTCAAATACAGGGGCATCCTAGGGTAATTGGAAAATCTACATGGTGGTGTGTTGAAGTGGTTCTGTGTTGCTCGGTTGCAGCTTTGACCGAGGATCTTGGTCATTGAAGAAGGCTCGGTCACTGAAGGAACTTGGTAAACCTCTGGCACTTGGTGGAACATGCGCTCGACGATGCTTGTGGTGCGCGATCGACGTGCTTGCTTGGTGATGCCTAGCTTGCTCGGTTTTTTTTACTGGTGCTCGGTAGTTCTGGCTTACCAACTAGAGTTCTTGGGGATTTGGTTGGCTGACTTGGTGTATTTAATGTTGGTAGCTTGTGTTGTATTCTCCTATGTGAATCTAGAGGCCGACATGGAGAATTAATTGTTTGTAAGGCTATTTGTGAGCCAATTGTTGTTGCATTTAATATTTGTTTGTTGTAGAAGCTGACTTGGATTAGGAGTTAATTGTTTCTTCCAGTCGACTTGTGGTTGAAGAAATGTATTTAAGGAGTGTTTAGGTAGTTGTTTAGGGACTCAGTCAGGAGGTGTGAGTCGAGAAGGATAATAATTGGATCCTGCGAGATCTTGAAGATCAGATTGTTTATCTGATGTAGCAGAGCTAGTGGTTTGCATGCTTGGAGACAAGGAGATTTCTTGGTGGCTTGCGAGCTCAAGTTTAGATCTTCCTTAGTGTTTCCATCAGTTGCTGATGTGCTACAGAGCTGGACTAGCTAGGAGATTGCAGAATTACTTTCGTAATTGATTGTATTTGGCCCTAACCTGGAAGGCCTTACAACTAGGCATGTTGAATGAAATTTTATTTAAGCATTATATTGTTGTGTTTCCATTGTTGTCATTGTTGCTGTTGCTAGTGTAGACTTGGACTATCCATTCATGGGATTATCCAACCTACCCTGCATCAATAACATGAGACTCCACAAAAATAAAGTAAAGTATGTCAAATAGGAATCCCAATCAGGAAGAAAATCATATATTTGTTGCAATGACTCACTCTTAGGACTAAACAAATCAAAAACAAGAGATGGATTATCATGCTTAACAAGAATAATAATCTCAACCAATGAAGGTACAACAATTGTCTTTGTAAGTGGAGAAGGATCAACTTGATATTTTAAAGTGATATCCAAACCCACTCTCTAGCCAAAGTTGAATATCATTATGTGAGACATGAGGGCACCATTTAAGCCCATGTCGATCACTCCCACACTGTTTACATTTACAAACCTTATACATGATTCTCTCCTCAATATAATCTCTAGAGTGGTACAAAAACAGAAACCCTCAAAAAAAAAGATCTAAGATGTAATCAAGAAATATTAGATACCTCTAGCAAAGATTCTAGATCAAAGGTTTTGATCTCTACGTAGAGCATTAAACCATCTTTCCAATGCGGCAAGAATCATGAAATTAGAGTTCACACATGAAAGGTATGGCCCTCCAAGCACAAATAGCTAGATCCGACTTTAGACACATGTAGAATTTACTAGGAGAAAAATCAGCAAAGAGCTCTAACACCATTGGATTGGGCTCAAAACCAACTTTGTTACAATATTTTTTTTGACATCATATGCAATTTAGTTATGGCAGAAATTAGAGCAAGCTAAATTTAGCCAATTGACAACCGCCAAACATAACCCTTTCAATTTGATTTCTACAAACTTTTCTCACTTCATTCAAAATCTGATAGATGCCCTAGATGTTACAAGTAGTGGTTGTCGTTGCACCAAAAGATTGACCTATTAATGCCCAATACAACCACTAGACTTATAGAAGACACAGGAGGCTATTAAACCATGTCACGAATCCCGAGGGGATCACTGACCATTTTGCCAACAATCTCCCCCTCAGCGTTACCCGAGGGGATTCGAACCTGTGACCAAGCTCTGATACCACTTGTTACAAGTAGTGGTTGTCGTTGCACCAAAAGATTGACCTATTAATGCCCGATACAACCACTAGACTTATAGAAGACACAGGAGGTTGTTAAACCATGTCATGAATCCCGAGGGGATCACTAACCATTTTGCCAACACTAGATAGTTTCTCAAGACAAAGAACATAACCCATAAATCTTCTTTATTTTAGAAATCTGTAGAGCAAAAGTTATGGACGAATCTTTATTTTTTTTCTTTTTGCGTTATTTTTTACCTTCTTTTTTCTTTTTTGATTTTCTTAGAAATTGTGACAAATCTTGTCAAATTGAGACCAACCTAGATGATTATTTGAGATTTTGAAGAAATTTATAGTAATTTTGTTTTTCTCCAAGATGAGTTGATTTTTCTCCTCAAGGTTGGATCTCTCGGAAAACCAAATAGAAACTTACTAGATCTGGAGCTTTGATACCATTGGAGTTATTTGTTCAACCCCACAAGCCCATTAATCACCTGCAAGAAAAACACCTATTACATTTAAAGCAAAGAAGCCATGATTGATGTTGTGCAACCTTGAGAGAGAATTGATCCAAAAGTGTAATTTGATATGTAGATCAACTTGTAATTGAATTGGATAGCTACCATTGAATTCAATTAATGTTTATAAAAGCATAAAGATGAAATCCTAGAGGAAGATTAAGAGAGCTTTCCAAATGTCCACATCATAATGAATGAGACGACACGTGTTAAATAAAACTCAATCTAATAAAAGATAAAATGCACCTAAGTTTAGCTTAAGTGGATAAAGTAATAAATGGCCTAATTATATAATTAATTAAATAATGCCCTAATTGCTCCAATAGTGCCTACTTCATAATTGTAAGTTGATTCATTATTTTTTGATGCTAGATTTAGGTAGTAGATCCAAGCATCAATTATCATTGTGGTTTTCCCATTGTGTGAATGTTTCTTTTCACATAATGCCTAATTATTTTATCTTAAGGAGATTGGTTAGAATTGCTTTGTTGTTTTAATGTTCATGCATGGAGAAGTTATTCATGGTAATTAATGTTCAACTAAGTGGAAATTGATATATACAGATTCATCCCCTACCCTACCACCCTCATTATTTTTCATGCCCTAGCTAAATTGGTATCATAGCTAAGTTCCTTGGAGAAAGCTTAACAACTTGGGGTAGATCTAAGATGGCACACTCAATTGCCTTAGAAGGTTTGTCTTCAAACTGTACTCCACTTTTTGTTGGATCTAATTATGTTTTTTTGGAGTGTAAGAATGTAATCCTATTTAATGGCTCTAGGATTTGATGTTTCAAAATCAGTGAAGTGGATGGATATGAAATTCTAGACATTCCCCCAAGGGATTAGGTTAGAAATAAGGCTTTTGATAATAATGCCAAAGCAAGAAATCCTCTATTATGTGGTTTAGCTAACTCTGAGTATGTGAAAGTTATGCATTGGACATGTGCACCAAGATTGGGGACCAAAAGATGCCAAATTATTTTTAAGCCCCCATTAAGGCATTTGGCATACCAAGCCTAAGGTTTGGTCACACGAAACCTACATGGCACATGCCAAATATGGTGTGCACCAAATGATCTACATTGGAAAATTCTCCCTCCCCCTCTCTCTCTCCCTCTCTCTCTGATCAATTCTTCAAACTCAAGTCAAATGCAATCTCCAAGAAAGAATATACACATGAAATATAACATCTATGTATGAGTCACATTTCTTGATATGTGTTTTTCCTTTCTTATACTTAATTTATATTTTATGTATATTGTTGGTGTAATTAAATATTACTGATTACACTTTACTTAAGTTTACTTAGGATAATGCATTGTATAGTAGTTGCATTGAGACACCTAAGAGTCTACATTTTATTTTAGCACATGGTGTAGAGAATTCTACTTTAGGTGGTGATAGTTTGACAGTCCCAACCGGTGCTGAGAGGGGAGGGGTGAATCAACACTTAAAAAAAACTTTCCTTTTACTTTGATCCAGTGAAGTAAACTTGCAGCACAAAAAAAAGTTCTAAGCAAATAAAATAGCAAGTGAACAAACACAAAGTGACACCAGATTTATCATGTGGAAATCCGATTAGGGTGAAAACCACGATGTGAGGAGACCTCACAATATTTGTACTCTTCTAAAGTATGCCATGTTAAGAGCCTACTCGGTCAAGGAATAAAACACACTTGCTAGGAGTGACCCGGTCAAGGGATTGTCACAGTAAGGTCTGTTAAGACTTGCCCAGTTAAGGGACTTCAAACACTTTGAAAGATGTCACCTTGTTAAGGGATTTTGATACAAGGGACTTGTTAGAGTCCACCCAAATACTGAGATTTGTCTATTGTAGTTTGCTAGAAAATAATAGAATCAAGATCTTTACAGAAGGCTCTACTTAGCCAGATGTGATCTCTATTTGTGCTCTACTGAAAATTTTCACCGGTTAACACAGGAGTATTCTCAACTGTTGTTGTGCTGCCTTGCACAACCTATTATCTCTTTGTCAGTTTTATCTAACTCTTGCTACTTCTCTAACCCTTGCTACTGTAGCATATAGGTTCGTTCTTTTTCCCTATAGAATGAAGGCAATCCTTCTTCTCAATAGACATAAGAATATGTTCAGTTTTGTTGCCCTGACTACGCCTCAAATGCATGACCTAATCTTGAGATCCAACGAATCCATCACTCAATTAAGTGTTTGTTCTTTGAGCAAGCATCCAATGCAAGCTCTGGCTTCATCTACTACATGAAGAAAACAACAGTTGTGTGTTAGGCAACCTTTCTTCACAAGAGATAACACTTTGATTTAAAGCCACAAAATTCGGCTTTAAATCCTTCAGTCGCGCCTTAAGAAACCATTGATTCCGGCTTTAAATCTTTTACCTGCGCCTCAAACCGATCACCAAGACAACTCAAGATCACTCGAATTTACTACAATAAATCTCGGTCAAGAAGAGTTGGTTGGAACAGACAGTTGACTATGACTTCCTTCTCAGTTCATACCGGAGTCTTATAATATATCGGTTGAGTTCTTCATGCTATAAACAGGTAAGAGACTTAGAACGTCTCTTTCTTGGCTTACCGGGTATAAGCCCTTGGTGTGGCAAATTACCGGTTGCACCGTTCCGGTTGTGTTGTAGACATTAGTTGGATATGCTTTTATTTGTACTTGTCTATACCGGTTGAGGTCGGTCCTTGGTAGATACTAGGATACACTCTTCTCTGTTGAGTGCCCTATCCGGTTGCTGATGCTTAGTGTAGTGACTGGTTTCATAGCCTCTCTTGATGAAGAGTCCCCTCTATAATAGAGGCAAGAAATCTCTATCCTTTTTTGCCAATCAATGACAACACTTGGACCGGTAGAGAGCTTACCGGTTAGTAATGCCAACAATCTCCCCCTTTGGCATTGATGGCAAAAATATGATAGGTAATCATATTCTCCCCCTTTTTGACAATAGAATGCCAAAAGGCTAATAAGGAAGATTTGCATACTCTGCTCCTCTTGTGAGCAGTAGTCCTTTTCATTAGTTCATAAAAGATAAGATGTAATCTTTTGTTTGAATCATAATGAACTGATGACTTCCTGTTTATGATTACTGATGATCTGAGAGGGGTACAACCCCTAGTCTACCTCTGAGATACTCAAAAGTACTCTTTGGTAATGGCTTTGTGAATATATCAGCAATCTGTTCTTTGGTGGACACATACTCCAATCTTACTTCTTTGTTCTGTACAAGTTCCCTCAAGTAGTGATACTTGATGGCAACGTGCTTGGTCTTGGAGTGCATAACATGATTTTTGAATATGTTTATGGCACTAGTACTGTCACAGTGAATTGCGATCAGTTCAGGTACCTGTTCTTGAATACCTTTCAGTAATTGTTTGATCTAGATCACCTGTGTGCAGTTTATTGCAGCAACAACATATTCAGCTTTAGTAGTGGATTGTGAAGTGCAATTCTACTTCTTACTTGTCCACGATACTATTCTTCCACCTAGAAAGAATGCACCACCACTTGTGCTCTTTCTATCATCCACGTTGCCAGCCCAATTTGCATCTATGTAGACTTTAATTTGGAATCCACCCTTGTGTGGAAACCATAAGCCATATTCCTCGGTTCCCTTTAAATATTTGAAGATTCTCTTTACTGCAATTAGATGTGTTTCTTTGGGATTGGTAGAGAATCTTGCCACTATGCCAACTACATGAGCAATGTCCGGTCTACTGTGAACAGCATACTGCAATTTTCCTATCATGGACCGATACATTGTTTCATTTACTACTTTGGTGTCATCCTCCTTTGATAACTTAAGATTAGTTATCATTGGAGTTCCAACCAGTTTGGATTCTTCTAGTCCAAAAGTCTTGAGAATTTATTTTATGTACTTGGACTGAGAGATGAAGATACCTTCTTTTAGCTGATGGACCTATAGTCCAATAAAGAATTTTATGGGCCCTATCATAGACATCTCAAATTCTTTCTTCATTTCTTCAGCAAATGCTTTGCTCATTTTGTCATCTCCTCCAAAGATGATGTCATGAACAAAGATTTCAGCAATTAGATTTCCATCCTTTCCGGTTTTAAGATACATATTGTTGTTGTCACCGGTTTTGATGAATCCAATTGTCAGAAGATATGAATGCAACCTTTCATACCAAGCCCTTGGGGCCTGCTTGAGCCCATAGAGAGTCATTTTTAGTTTGTAGACCATATTAGTCTTTTGAGCAGATGTAAACCCTTTCGGTTGCTCAATGTAGACTTCTTCTTCTAGTATTCCATTGAGGAATGCAGACTTCATATCCATTTGGTACACTTTAAAGCCTTTGTGAGCTGCATAGGCAAGAAAAATTCTCACCCCTTCCAGTCTGGCTACCGGTGCAAAAGTTTATCCATAGTCTAGTCCAACTTCCTAAGCATAGCCTTTGCAAACCAGCCTTGCTTTATTTCTGATGACTTTACCATCCTCATTCAGTTTATTTCTGTAAACCCATTTAGTCCCAATTACATTTTTGTCATGAGGTCTTGGCACAAGTTCCCATGTGTCATTCTTTTCTATTTGCTCAATTTCTTCGTCCATGGCCTTGACCCAATTTTCATCTTCAAGGGCTTCTTTGGTGGTTTTGGGCTCAACACACGAGAGAAGACAGATGTTCTCTTTGGCCTTTTTCCTGGTCAGGATGTTCCCATGTCTGTCGCCAATTATATTGTCAGCAGAGTGATATGTGACATACCTTGGAAGAGCCAACCTTTGTTCCTGGTTCGGTTCATCTTGTTGAGCAATATCTTCATCATGGTTTTGAACATCTACTTGTTCACCATCCTGGGGTGTCCTGTCAGCTTCAGGCACAATCTCTTGCTCTTGATTTTTGTCAGTGAGAGTTGTCTCCTTTTCTTCAGTCGTTGCTTCATGAAACTAAAAGACATCTCCTCCATTAGTAAGTTTAAAATCTCCATGATTGACATGTCCGGTCCTCTTGTTTGGTTCTGATGATTCATCAATTTTTACATTGATGCTTTCAATTATCTTACCTGTTCTTTTGTTCAAACACCGATAAGCTTTGCTTTTGGTAGAATAACCCAGAAATGTTTCTTCATCGCTCTTGGGATCAAACTTCCTAGAAAACATTTCTCTTTTGATATAACATTTATTACCAAAGATTCTGAAGTAGCCTACACTGGGAGTATGCTTAAACCATAGTTCATAAGGCGTCTTACCGGTTTCCTTTTTTACTTGAACTCAGTTGATAATATACACAGCGGTGCTGACAGCTTCTCTCCAGAAGTGATAAGGAAGATTCTTTTGGATCAACAGGGTTCTGGCACAGTTGATCAACATTCTATTTCTTCTTTCTGCTACTCCATTCTGCTGAGGAGTCCTAGGTGCAAAGAACTGTCTCTGTATGTCATGTTCCTCACAGTAACGAGTAAACTCCTGAGAGGTGTATTCACCTCCTCTGTCCGACCTCAGACACTTCAAGCTTCTACTAGTTTCCTTTTCCACTCTAGCCTTGTAAACTTTGAACATGTGAAAGGCTTCCGATTTCTCACGGAGAAAGAGTGTCCACATCATTCTCAAGAAATCATCTACAAACAACATGAAATACCGGTCTCCATGATAGCTCTTTGTCCTCATTGGTCCACACAGGTTTGTGTGTATAAGATCTAGGACATTTTTAGCAGAGAAGGAGTTGCTACCGAAACTTGCTCCTGTTAGTTTTCCTAGCTGATAATCCTTACAAATACCTCCCATGGGTTTTGCAATTTCTGGGAGTCCTCTAACCGATTATCAATTGGCCAAAATCAATTGGGAATTATCAATTGTATCCATTATTCATTGTATTTCATTGTTGATCAATATTGAATCAATGATTTGATTATCATTTTACCTCTCTTGTGCCATCAATTGAGCTTCTAGATCTTGGCATTACATTAATTTGTTTAAGAAAATTCTTACATGGTATCAAAGCCATAAGAGTGTCATTGTATAGCCTATTTTGAGAGAATTTTGCTGCAGGTCAAAATTGGAAATTGTTGGTGCAAATCAGAGGTTGGCATCACATTGAGGAGGTCCAAAACTCCTAAATCAATTTTCTTTCATCCAAATTAGACATTTGAGGCAAAATTTAGAGCCATTTGAATTTTGAAGGTGTGGCGACGACGATTCAGAAAAAATAATTTCAGAGGTGATTTTGAAATAGCGATATCTCTGTCATTCAGACTCATTTTTTTGAGCAACTATTTTTTTTGTGGGGTATAACTTTACGATCTACACAATGGTGCAAGTGGTTTATGATCTCTATTCTTGAAGTTTTCTGAAAATCACATATCCTAATTTTTGCAACTTTAGAAGCTTCGTTTGGGCTCATATGGACACATTTTTAGGTGTTGCTTTTTTTAAAGTGCATTATATTTTGTCTACTTTCCATATCTGGTATTAGTTTGTAGAAATTTTGAGTGGACATAGTACTTTCAGTATTTGGTCTATTTTGGCCTATATTTGACACTTGTAATTGATTAGATCCTTTAGTGATCTTGTGTCCTAATTGTGTGAGTCTATTATTGCTTCATATTTGTTTTTGTATTAATCAAAATCAAAATTCCACTATGGCCAAATCTAGTAAGTGGCAATTGTATATGCACTACATATAAAGTGCCAAAATCAATTTTTTAATTTTTTTTTGGGGGAGGGGGGTTCTTTGATTCATTGCATTTTGGGGGTGCATTAATTTGTTGATCTCATTTTTCATGTGATAAGTATCATTGATGTAATCATGAAGGTATTATTTCATCTTGATGTCATATCTTTCATTGGGGATAATTATGTTGTTGACTTGGTGGTCAACACCTCCTTAGAGATTCGTGACATGGCTTAATCGCCTCCCGTGGATCGGGTTAAATCTGGCATTTGTATCGGGCATTGACAGTTCGAGCTTTTGGTGCAACGAAAAATGATTCCAACAATTGGTATTAGAGCCTTGGGTCATAGGTTCGAGTCTCCCTTCAGTGGGTGCTGAAGGCTCAGTCGATGCTGAGGGGGAGATTGTTGACTTGGTGGTCAGCACCTCCTTGGAGATTCGTGACATGGCTTAACCGCCTCCCGTGGATCAAGTTAAATTTGGCATTTGTATCGGGCATTGACAGTTCGAGCTGTTGGTGCAACGACAAATGATTCCAACATATGCATCATGGGCAAAAGGCATCATCACAAATTTTAGATGGCTTAATAGCTTGCCTCATCTCTATGGACTCATTTATGAGCCACAAGGAGAGTGGAGTCAAGCAATTTGGGAAGATAAGATCACTAATATCAAAATTCTTCTTAATGGAACCATGAGTGTGTCTCTCTTCCATGTCTTTGGCCCCAAGATCATTGATATTGAGTGCTCACGCATTATTTGGACAAAGATTTGGGAGCATTTTGGAGATCCACATGTTTCTCCATTCCCAAAAGTCCAGCTGTAGATTACCTCATTCCACTTGATGACACAAAGAATATTCCCTTCAATGAAGATGCCTTAGAGTTGCTACATACTTGGTCTCCTGATCCAGAGGATGATGATGATTCAGACTGTCTACCAGAAGATACTTCTCCTATTGAGATCACTTTTCTCTATGATATTTGTGATTCAATATAGTAGGATATTCCTTTTCTTCCAGTTTTAGTTTCTTGGGATGACTACTTGACAAACATTGCCTTGTTTGTGGAGTCCTACATTAAGGATTTGGGAGATATCATTGCTGACATTCATCTTCTCTTTGCTAAGGATGATCCTTCTTTAGTTGTTGTGAGGGAACACTTTGACCCTCATCTTCATTCTTCACTTGATCATTCTTTTGAGTTTGACATGATTATGGATCCTTTGATATAACATTTGGAGGAGGTCTCTTTCATTTTAGAGAAGACATTTGAGTCTTTGGAGATTGATTTTCACGAGTCTCAAACTTCACTTGGGATGTCACATTGCATGGTTCAGATTGATCATACTCATGTGGAGAAGATTCTTATTTAGTTTCCTGAGACATCATACACCTTGAGGATTCTTCCTAGAGATTGGGGAGGATTCATTGGTACACCTATGACATTGTTTCTTGCTAAGGAGAGGAATATCATTCAGTTTTCTTGGTTTAGTTTCTACATTGATCCAAGCACACCTATCATGGTTGTACATTCTACATTGAGGGGGGATTCTTTGCTTCTCTTCTTACATGGACCAGTTACCATTGGTTCCTTGTTTGTCACCTTCTATTTGGTATCTTCCTTGTTTACATGTGTTTTGTATTGTATGGTGCAAGTTAGACTTAAAGTTGCAAATTACATTTGTAGTTCGGATCTTAAGTCTCAACTTACACCCTAAATGCATTTTTAAAGAACTTGTAGCCATGGTTATACATCCCAACTATAACTCAAAGTGCATTTAATGCAAATATCGCTGAGTTGTGATTAGTTTATAACCCCTTCACCATGTTGGATAGAAATTATTTTGACTCCTTCGCATTACATATTTGAGCCCCAATGAAAAGCTCTGTAATTGGTTGTGATTGATTCAAGCCATCAAAAAGGCAGATTTTTTGCATCCATAGGTCTAGCCATTTCTATTTTTTATTATTTTTTGTTCTTTTTTTTTTGTAGCTAGAACATCTTCATACTAGTTAGGTTTCAGTTTGTTTTGTTCAATCGAGGGGTTTTCAAATGGTTTTCCTCTATGGTTTTCATTTTTGTTCCCTATTTTTCATTTTAGGTCTTTATTAATGCTTTAGGACTCACCTATGAAGGTGACAAATCTAAAGTACTAGTGTGGAAGAATTACAATCAATTGATTATGGGTACAGGTAGACATCATTAGCAAAGGGTTCAAGATGCTTTCTTTGGAAATTACACATGCTCATTTGACACGACACTAGAAAAAAGGAGTCTTTGAGGTAGCCTAGAAGAAACTGAACGAGTATGGGTTCTTGTTTCTCTAGTTCCCAACATTTACCCACACGAGGGTAAGATGCTTTGATGATCATCCATATGTGTTAACAAGGTATCCAATAGATAATATCATCCTAATGGAGTTGAGAAGGTAGCTAATTTTTGTCCATGAAAAGCAATCACAAGACATGTTTTTGTAGTATCCATGGAGTTGAGAAGGTAGCTAATTGGAGTTGAGAAGGTAGCTACTCACAAGACATGTTTTGTAGTATCTACTTCGCCTCCTTTGATAATCAGTAGATACTCATTGAAATATATCATCAAAGCCAAGAACATGGAAACATAACTTCAAGTAATCAAATTGAAGAAGTTCAAAATTAGGAAGGATTTTGATTACTAGGAGATGAACAACGAGATAAAAAGGGATTTCACCCATGTGCATCGTATTGAAGATGTTTGGATAGATCTTTGAATAAAAGAGGACTTTAAAAAAATGGACTATTGCAGGCTCACATTGGAGTAGATCATTGATCTTGACTTAGCCAATATTCCGAAGGGAATGGAGGATGACGCTGAAATACTTGATCCTAAATATGAAGAGAAAAGGGTTGTAGATGCATCTTTCCCACCAATACAATGGTCACACAAGGAATGTACTTCCATCTCAGATAGATTTAAATCTATCCTAGCTAATACCAATACTTGGTTCAAAAGTAAAGGTATTATGTTGAAGAAGTTCAAGGCTGGATCAAATGATGATGCCACAAGGCCTGTTGGGTGAAAATATAAGGTAAGGATGAACAAAAAATAATATGCTTCTTCCTCTAGGACTAGAATAAAGATCACCATCAAAAAGCCCAAGGAAAAGACTCAAGAAGAACTATTTGGTAAAGGAAAGGGACAAGTTGTAATTCAAGAGGTTGTAGAAGAGGAAAATAATCAACAATAGGAAACACAAGAATCTCGAGTTGCACCAGGTGCAGGACCACCCTTGTTAAGGCTCCTCAAGTATGAACTCCTATTAATGTTTCTACTTTTACTCTAGATGTTGATGTTGATTCTTTCTCTATAATTTTGGCTCCTCCTATATCACCTTTTGTGTTCACACAAGCTATTTCTTTCCTAGCCAACGAGTCTGCTCTAGATACACCACATGACACCTTGGCTAATGTGTTTTCCTATTTTTATCATCCAAGCTTGTCCACTATATCCCTTTCTAGGAACTATTCCACCTTTAGTGACTTTGATAGATTCGTGACCAAATCTATGCCATGCATTTCAACAAATAAAATTCCATCGGTTGTTCAAACTTAAAATCCATCTATCATATTGACTATAGTGCAAACCCACTCTGGCCCATCACATACTACAACTGAAAAAACCAAGTTGTTTATTATGATCTACCTCCATGGTTGAGTGTTACTACTCCTACGAAGTAAAAACAAGATATTTCTCCTAGTGATTTTAATTTTAAATAGCTCCATCTGGTGAAACACAAAGGTACAAAGAAAGAAAAGACAGTCTCGAAGGTTATTATGGACAAAAACAAGGAAAAAATTGTTGAAGTAGAAGAACCACTGGCAGGCAAACCGAAGGGAGAGATGTAGCTTTTTTAATTTCAAAATCACTAGAGTGGAGCTTGGAAATAAAATACACACTGAGATAAAGAATGGTGCACAAGAATTTGTAGTCTTATTGGCCCAAAGTTATGATGAATTTAAAGAAAAGAAAGATCAAATGAAGGAACAAAATGCAAACCTTATAGCAATGATTCAAAAGATCACCAAGTCTTTTGAAGAAATTGAACCTTTGACGTCCTCTATTATAGAAGAATCCATCAAACAAGATGAGAAGGCTGGATAAAAGGCAAAATAAATAGACTCCTAGGTTGATACATTGATGGAATAGGGAACATAGGTAGTGAAGAAAGCCTTCCAAATTTTGACCAATGCAAAAGAGGTCAAAATTAAGCTAAACGAGACTCTAGAGGCTTTTACCTAAAGCTTGGAGTCTCTTGAGAAGGATCTATAAGCTTGCCTTAAATTTTTAGATTGGAAGCTAGAGATGCTATGTGACAATGAGCTAATACCTACTAGAGAAGGATACATTGAGTTTCAAGAGCTAATTGTTAACAGAGGTCAAGTCATAGAAGGTATGATTAAATATGTGGAAACAACTATAGAATCATGTAGTGAAAATGAGCATTATATTTGTGCCAAGTTTGAATAAATATCCTATAAGTTGGTCAGTGATGATCAAGAGCTACTTTGTGAAGATACCATGATCTATGAACTCTTGTTGATGATCCACAAAGAGCTTGAGGCAGATCATTTTACATTAGCTTCTATGTTGATATGCAAACTTTTCTTGAAGAAAATAGGGTAACAATCATAAGTTATTAGGATGTCATCATCAAAATAACAACCATTGCAACTAACACAAGTGTGCCAGATCCTAATAAAGTACAAAAGTCAATTTGAGGATTCTAGGATTTCTTGGCCAAAGATGAAGAGGATGAAGAAGTGTCTTCAGACACTTAGTTACATGTTTCATGCTTTTTAGGAAACAATATATGCATTATGTAATTCATTTTTGACATATTACAAGAAAAGTTGTATAGTGTAAGCGCATGATCATATTGCAAGTCAAAATAGATTAGGACTCTTAGTGTTGAATAAGTCAAATTTAGTTAGGATAATCCCACCTTTTTCTCATAGCCCCTCTCTCTCTCTCTCTCACACACACACACACACACACACACACACACATATGAGGGGTGTTCATTGTAATTATCTATCTTTATATGTGCAAGTAGACTATGCTAAATTTTCTGTAGCAATATAAATTGTGATTTTTATTGTTCAAATCGATTTCAAAGTAAATAAGAGAGCAAGTTTTATCAGACTTTGTGTTGAGGAATCTTATTATATCATTCTTGTGTTCTTACGACGCAATAGTAGTGTTATCTTGAGTTTATTGAGAGAAGTGTATGAGTTATTGTGATGTTATAAGGACAAGATTTTAATTTGATTTATTTTAGACTTTGTGTTGTATTTTTCAAGTTGAAAGATATAAGATAGGGTCACGTAAACATGAATTCATATAGTCTTTGTGTTGTAATTCTTTGCGCACCTAGATATTTGAAAGGGTGCTTTATGTTCAAAAGTCTTTGCGCTAAAATATATTATAACCTCATCTTTAAATCATTGTGGGATAGTGTATGAGTCTTTGATCTTGTGTAGATTCCCAAGTAGATATTCCACCAGTACGCTTAATATTTTTCTTTCAGCAAATCTTAAGATATTTAGTATTATTGCTCCAGCTAGTGCCTAAAAGTGAAATTGTCAAGTTCTCATGTTTGTATAAAGTGCAATTCTAGAAAAATGGAAACCCATCATAAAGAATGAGGAAGAGATACATGCAATATCCAAATCTTAGATTATCTTATGTTTCTTGTTAAGATATAGTTGATTTAACAATAATAAGAAGGGCACCTCCCATTAGTTGAGAGGAGAGATTACATATCACATATTGTGTCTAAATACACAATTTTGAAGTGTGTGCCTATGGATACTTAAAAATATTTAGCTAACAATGTCCACTTTGAAAATTAGTAAAAATTAATTTATTCATAAAAATTTTAGCCTAAAAATATGGGATAAATTGCATGGTGTTAGATGACTTCTCATTGAAGCAATTTTAAAAATTCTTTAAAAATTTGACATTTTAGGGGGGGCATACTAGAAGCTACATTATGTTTTATAAAAAAAAAATACTACCTTTTCACACATTTCCCCTTTTTGAGACGCTCAATTTCCTTCATTTTGTAAACAAATTAGTAGTTTAGAAAGTAGATTCAAAGAAATTTAACTATTGTTCTTGTTGCATCTTCAAAATTTGAGTGTAACTATCTTGATTTTCTCATCAAAGTTTAGAGTTTTCTGATTTTAGAAAA
This sequence comes from Chamaecyparis obtusa, assembly GCA_027943335.1. NCBI lineage: Eukaryota > Viridiplantae > Streptophyta > Pinopsida > Cupressales > Cupressaceae > Chamaecyparis > Chamaecyparis obtusa. The sequence continues at coordinate 196,612 of BSBK01002580.1, read as the reverse complement.
AAAATTGCATCTTACAACTTCTTTTTGGTCCCTCATATCGGTGTACATATCTCATTGCAAGACAAGAAATGAGATTTGGGACAATTGCACACAATTGATGAAAGAAAAGAGAAAGTCAAAGAAGGAGAGCTTCAAACCTGTAGTGTTTGAAAGTATGAAAATGAAAGAGGATAAAAATATTGTTTCTTTTCTACTTCAAGTTGATGAGATAGTCAGCTCTATTAGACGACTTGGTGAGGAATTGTGAATGAAATGGTGATTGTGAAGAATATACTCGAATCTCTACCCTCAAGATTTGATCTTAAGGAAACTTTAATTAGAGAAGCAAACAATCTAAATAAACTAACTATGGATGAGTTACATGAATCTGTAATTGCTTATAAAATGATATTTGACAATGATAAATCCTTGAGAAAGGAAACTACTTTCAAGGTTCACAAGAAGTGAGAAGATTTAAATTCTAATGACAATTTAGATTTGGAGGATGAAAATTTTGTCAGAAGATTGCCAAGAGGTTTTGGTAAGTATAAGGATAAGTCACATTTCAAATGTTTTACTTAATGAAATAGGATATTTTATGGCTAAGTGTCTATACAAGGATTCTAATAATGAGTTCAAAAGAATAAGAAGAAACCATTTCTAAAGAAGAAGAAATTTCAAAAGAAATAGAATATTTTCTTTGTAAATGAGGATAATTGTTCATCTAATGAAGAAGAAGATTTAGGCACTAATAGAATTGAAGTAGAAAAAGGCTTTACTCATAGCAATGGAGAGTTCGATTGGTGGTGCTAGATTGAAGTCCAAAAATGCCTATGATGATGATGAGGTTGATCTAGTGGGTGAATTGCTTTGTGCTAGTAACTAGATAAAGAGAATGAACAAGAGGATTGTGAAGAGACAAGGATAAAGATATAGTGACTCATAGTCTTTAGAAGGCAAAAAAAAATGTCATTAATTTGAAGACTTAGATAGAAGAAGTGAAGAGGATTGGAGAATTTATGACTAAATGACTACTGACTAGTGACAAGGACTATTAAAAACTAGAAGCAAAGATTGTGTTATTAAGAAGAGGTCTTGAAAAAGAAAACAATCAAATGAAGTTGAAATTTGGTCAAAATATTGAGACTTTAGATTGTAAAATTAATTGCCCAAGGTCACCAAAAATTAAATTGATGTTGGATTGACTAGAGGAATGGAAATGAAATTCATTTGAACATTCTATGAGGTCAAGTGGCGAGAATTAGGAATACAAGGGTTCGAGAAGTTTGAGATATGAATAAAATGTGATCAATGATGTCTTGCATTTTGTCATCACAAAATGTAGGTAACAGTATGAAACTTTTGACTTAGTTTCATGTTTCTCTATGTTGATTCACTATTTAATTAACCAATTTTGATCTATCAGTTGATCTCAATGTGATTAGTAAATCCTTTTGCTGAAGGTTTTCGTCAAGTCTTTTTCGTTTTGTTAGTTTGTCTTCCTATACTTGATTTTTGAATCCTTCAACGTCCTTTGGTATGTTTTCAAGTGTATTTTTAGTTGCTTTTGGTCTTTTTACTTCGTCCAATCTCCTGCTTTCAATTTTCCCTTCGATTTGATCTATCTTAGGGCTTAATCAGACTTGTCAATCAAAAGACATGGTCATATAAGTGCCCAAAAAGTGGACTCTCCAAGCTCAACTGCATATTTAAAAAAATAGATGTTATTTTCTATAGTTGAGTTGCACTTTTTGAAAAATATAACATGAATTCAATTTATGTTATGTTTTCAAATTACTTTTTCACTTAAATTTATCACTTAAGTGATTATAGTGCACTTTATGTTATATTTTGATGTTGAGTTGCTTTTAAATATTTCACTTAAGTGACTTTATAGTTCTATTTTAATGTTGAGATTTACTTCATGTTTTAAATCAACATATAAACTGATATTACTTTATAAAATAATATTTGCACATTATATATTCATATATATTGTGTAAATAGTTATTTTGGACCCCTTAAGTGATATTACACTCAACATTTTAAATAGGCATGTGCTAAATTGTTCACTTAAGTTGTGTATAGCAACAATAGGTCTTCAAAACTCCTACTTTTTATGCAATTGCATCTCAAGAGTCCACTTTACATGTAAAAAAAGGCTAAGACTTGTTTTAAAAGATGTCTTTGCATATAAATGACTTTACATGTCTATTGCATAATCCCTTCTCAATAGTCCACTTTACATGTAAATGACTTTTTCATGTCTATTGCATTACATGTAAATGCCTCTCTAGAGTGTGTTTTACACTTGGAGTTGCATTGAAGTATTTTTATGTGAAAAATAAAACATGTATATGCACTTCAAGAGTGTGTTTTGGCTAGGGGGTCATATTTGAGACAAAATATGCCAAGCCATGACATGTAAATGCCTCTCTAGAGTGTGTTTTTGGTTGGGACTTGCATTGAAGTGTTTTTATGTGAAAAATAAAACATGCGCTTGCACTTCTAGAGTGCATTTTGGCTGGAAACATCATGCAAATCTTCAAAATGTAAAAAACATAGCATGCTTTTGCATCTCAAGACCCCGTTTTGGCTTGGAGACTTTATCCAAGTCTTCCACAAGCCAAAATGTATAAGCACTTCTAGAGTGCATTTTGGTTGGGAAACTCATTCCAAGCCAAAAGTGTTACATGTCTTTGCATCTTTAGACCACGTTTTGGCAAAGGGCATCATTCCAAGCCAAAAACGTGACATGCTTTTGCATTAAGAGGCTACGTTGTGGCTGGAAGTCATCATTTGGGCTATACACACTCAAAAATAACTCATGTTATAGCATCTTTTAAGCGTGTTTTTGGCTGGGAGTCTTCATCAAAGGTATTTGCATGAAAAACAATGCATGTTTATGCACTTATAGGCTGTGTTTTTTGTTTGGAGTCTCAACAAAGGAACTTATTTGCAAAATAAACAATGCATAAGCATCTCTAGAGTTCGTTTTACCTCCATATGCATTCTTCATCCTTCCAAGAAAAAGTTTTGTGCATTCTTAGCCCAAAACAACTCATGCAAGGGCATCATTTGGATGCATTTCTCATCAAGAACACCCAACAAGCATGTTCTTGGTAAATATTTTTTCTTTGGAAGGATTTTGCAAGTTATTTTTGATCAAATGCAAGTAATAACGTGGCTTGTTGTTGCATCTTGAGATCATTCTTTGCAACTTGGAAAAGGTCAAATATTTTAGAGTTGTTGGATGCAAATACACTTCAAGAGTCCATTTTTGGAGAAGACAAAGTCATTTCAACTTCTCTTTCTTCCATAATTGGCTCATTGAGCTCCGAGTAAGTATATGTATTTGATTTTGTTTTTGTTTTTCACTTATTTTCCTACATTGTTGCATTTTATGGCTCATTTGTATCCATTTGTTCAAATGCAGCCAATGTATTTTGCATTTTTGTGTTTAAATAAGTTGAAATCTTCTCTTTGTCAATGCATAAAATCACCCTACACTAAAAAATAAAATTGCATGTGAAGATTAGTTTCAAGTTTTGACATGTTTGAGTCAACAACAAGAGGTATGTTTTGTGTTTTTCTTTCTTGTTTGCTTGCTTGTTTGTTGTTTGTTTTTGAAGAAAGTTGAAATCATTCTCTCAAGAATGCAAGTGCATCCATTCATGCCAATTCATCCTCCATTCTCCAACACATGTAGTTGCATTCCTCAAGTCCATTACATGTAAAAATATGTCATTCTCCATTACATGTAATCACCTCTCAAGAGTTCGATTTTGGTAAAAGGTCACTCTTTTAAATACCAAAATTACCATTTACACATTTCCATGTGCTTCCAACTTACATTCTTGTCTATACAAACATATCCCACATGCAATCCACCTTCACAAGTCTGATTTTTCTCCTAGGTGTCCATATACATGTGCCATTCATTTCATTTCCAGCCAACATGTGTGTTCTATGAGTATCTAATCAATACTTTGAACACCTTGTTCTTCGTAGATCCATCATTGCAAGCCAAAGCTTAATCCTCTCATGGATCCAATCTCTTCAGATGACGTATTTACCCTTTGGAATTTCTATGTTGCAGCATAGGATATGTCAACACCAACTAAAGCTAAAGGAAAAATGAAATACTAATATGATAAGGAGCTGGCTCATTCCACGGCCTCACTTGTTTCATCGTCTTTGGATCCAATCTCAGATACAAGAATTGGGTATGTTGACATGACCAATTTCTTGCAAAGGCTTGAAGATCAATTCATTGTCATGAGAGATGGGTTCGTGTGAACCACTACTCATGAAACATGGGTCAATAAGTTTGACTCAAAAACTACACAGTTGAATCCTAATAGCAATATCACAATTTGACTTGCTGTGGAAAATATCTCCTACTTATCAATTGATGAGCTTAAGGGGCTTTCTAATGAGTGGTTCATAAGGCACAACACTTGGTGAAGGTTTTACAAATGGGGTTGCAAGTAGAGTGGGTTTAACCATGGAGGAAACTCCATAGTTAAGTGCGCTCAAGCTAGAGTAGTACTAGGATGGGTGACCTCCCGGGAAGTCCCAGCGCTTCACCTCTGTGAGCATCACCTAGATCTAATGAGTGCTAAGTGTTTCATTCATTTTCATGAGAGATGGGTTCATGTGAACCACTACTCATGAAACATGGGTCAATAAGTTGGACTCAAAAACTACACAGTTGAATCTTGATAGCAATATCACAATTTGACTTGCTGTGGAAAATATCTCCTACTTATGAAGATGCAAACTCCTAAGTGTCTCATATGAAAAATTCTATGTAGGCATTATTCTAAGTAAGCTTAAGTAAAGTGTAATTAGTGAGTATTTAATTACACCAACAAGATCAAATCATTAGAGATAAAGATAGTGGAGTTTAGACCTAGAAAATCTTAGGAAAGAAAAGTGAAAGAGTTCACTTTTCCATACGATCAAGAATTGAACCAAGCTCTTTTTCAAAAACAAAAAAAGAGAAAGATTGATTAGATGACATGGAGGAAGAGTTATCTCAAATTAAGAAGAATAAGACTTGGGAGCTAGTTCCAAGACCTAAGGAAAATAATATTATTGTACCAAATGGGTCTTCAAAAATAATTTGAATGAAGGGAAAGTGATTCATAATAAATCCATACTAGTATGTAAAGGATATGTTTAGGTTGAGGGAATTGATTTTGAGGAGACACTTTCTCTAGTAGCAAGATTAGAGGTAGTCAAGATGTTCTTGCACTATCAACATTTAAGAACTTCAAGGTCTATTAGAAGAATGGTAAGTGTGTAATTATGAATGGAGAGTTAGAGGGAGAGGTCTACATTGAGAAATTGAAAGGGTTTTAGTGTTCAAACAAATCAGATTTTATATGTATATTGAAGAAACCTCTTTATGGACTCGAGAAAGCTCCAAAAGATGGGTATTCTGGATTGGATAGGTACCTACATTGATAGAAGGGTTTTAGGAAAGGTTGTGTAGACAAAAATCTATATATAAAATCAAGAGGTGATCAATTGTTGATTATTATAGCGTATGTTGATGATATTATCTTTGGTGGTAGAAATGAACAAATGTATAAGGAGTTTTAGAATGCAATGCCAAAGTAATTTGAGATGTTAATCTTTGGTGAGTTATCCTTGTTTCTTGGTTTACATATTTCTTAGTTAGAAAGAGGTATACTTATTTCTCAAGACAAGTACATAATGGAAATGCTAAGTAAGTTTAAGATGGGAAAGTGAAAAATGGTAGGTACACCTATGACTATTGGGTGTAAATGAAGAAAATATGATGATTTCACTTTGACAAATCAAATATTATTCATACTAATAATTTGTAGTTTATTGTATGTAATTGCATCTAGATTGAAAAACATGATTGTAGTTGAAATGGTTGCTAGATTTCATGTAGCACATGTAAGAAAACTAATGTCAAGGAATAAAAAGGATTTTTTAGTACTTGAAAGCTTCAATGGACTTGATTTTAGTATCCCAAAAGTGACAATCATATATTTACTGCATACGCCAATGTAGATTGGGTCAAATATACAAATGATTGAAATCCTACAAGTGGACAAACGTTCTTTCTTGGTAATAGTCTTGTGTCATTGTTAAGAAAAAAAGGATTGATTTTCTCTATCTACAACAAAAGCATAATACATTGCAGTAGATCTTCTTGTGGCACTTCGGTATTATGGATGAACCTGAATTTTAAGGAGATGAAGATAGAATTTGATGAGCCCATTTCAATTCATTGTGACAATACAAGTGCAATAAGCATTTAAAACAATTCAATGATGTATTCAAGAAAAAAAACATATTACAATTAAGTATTGCATTCTGAGAGAGAAGGTTGCAAACAAAGATGTGAAGTTGGAGTATGTTGAGACAAAGGAACAAATTGCTGGTATTTTTATACAACCACTTCCTAAGGATGATTTTGAGTATAGACAAAAAAAATGGGAGTGGTTTCAACCTCTTGAATCAAGGGGAAGTATAGGGTGTGAGGGAGTGTTCACTCCCTATTGCAAGAAAATTTGGTGGTCTTGTAGAATGTTGTAGAACATGGATGGATAAAGACATAAAACTCAAGTAACTAGATGTGGTATTGACTCAGGGGAGTCTATCTGAAACAATGGTTATTAGAATGATGAATAAATAGTGGTCTTTTCCATTGATGTCAAAGGGGAGAATGGAGTCAATGTTAAATGGGAGAATGAAAACTCAAAATGCTTCAATGTTCAAAACTTTCATATGGGGAGTATTTGATCTTGACATATTAGATTTGTGTTGATATGATAGCAACAATTTATTTTTTGTCATCAATGACAAAGTGGGAGGCTGTTGAACATTTTTTGTCATTGATGTCAAAGGAGTGATAGAAAAGGAGTATCAAAAAAGAGCCATCAAGTTGGAGTCATCCATGTCAAGTTATCTGGAGGAATGCAAATTAGTTATCATGTCATGTCGTGTATGTTTAGGTTGCATTTTGAGTTGAGAAAACATTAAGGATTTCTATGGAAGTGAAGTTTTTTTTATCATACTTGTAATATTAGCATATATCTTGTCCTATTGGTAGAGGTGATCCAAAAGTGTTATTCAAAGGTGTAGAAGGAAATTTATCCAGACAATGAGCTTGTAGTGGCAACCTATTCTTATCATCATTACTTCATATTTTTTAGTTATGATTTGTGGTTTAAAAGGGGAGTATTTAGACCCATGTTTCATCATATCCTAGAGTTTTTATAGGTATTGTTCACAAGACATAAATTTTGAAGTGGCATAAGGGTCGCTTTGATTTCTTATCAGGTATGTAGTAGCTTCGAACTAATGTGGCAAAGGTTTATAGAATGTGCCTTCCATAGGTAGCGTGTGGATGACTGTTGAAACCAACACCACATAACACATTCTTTCTTATAGAGTAGCATGTGGGATATTAGAGCTAGTCTACTACACATTTTATTAAGGTTAATTGATGTGATTGATTTGCAGATGTAGTAATTCTATTCCAGGTAGACATGTGAATGTAATTGTAATTGTAATGCATATATATAGGGTTCTAAGATCTATCCTGCAATGTTGGAAATTCATGTGAATGTAGATTAATGTGATTATTTGATATGTGTTAATGATTGAATATAATTTGGATGCAACCAATGTGAGTTACATCCCAATCATTATGAGGGTTTATCATAAGACTATGATTTTTCCCTTCTTGGATTTATACATATATCTAGTGTTCATATGATGTTTAATTGTTACACCTTAAGGATATTGATTAGAGATTTTTTCTTTTAAGCTTCCTGCTATGAGTAGTTATTAGTGCTAATTGATCAACCATAAAACAATAAAAATCACTTATAGAGCAATGAACACTTCTAAAACATCAAGCCTCTCACATGCATCCTCCATATATCCAAGAATGAATCAACACATCCTATGACATTCTTCACATATGCACTTAGAAAGACCCAATATGATAGTCCACTTAGCCAACCAACTCAAATCACTAACATGTGTTTGATTTTATAGAAACAAGCTTACAAAAAATAAAAGTAGTGGTAAAATAAAACCATGTACCATGAAACCATGTGAATACAATATCGTTGACCTCTCATTTAATATTGGGTACTAAGTTTTCACTTATTAAATATCTTTCCCTAATATTAAATAATTATCTCAATATGACACCCACATTAAATATAATTCCCAATGTTATAATACAACACACAAAGTGGTCCTAAGAATATTGTCTCCTAGTGATGCACATCCATTTAGGTTTCCCAAGGTGCACTACACACATAATAGTAAACTAATACATTATAAACATTATGCAAGGTGTACAATATTTTATCCCAACATTGAAAACCCTCAAAATAAGAAAAGAGAAAACCTATAGAAAAGACTCAATCTCAAGAATAGTATGATGCATGAATATCAAAGATGCTTGTGCATCTTCATGCCGATACTAAATTGTGGTTGTACTTGATCCTTACAAGAAATTACCATGGAGATCTAAGAATAATAAACACAATGAATGACTCACAATTTGAGATGTAATTTGATGTGAATTAGATACAAATTTTTTAAAATTTGTAAACCAATGTAAATCAAGATGTATCAAGTCATTGGAAAGATGTAATGAAGAGAGAACTAGAGGATCTAGATGCAACTGATATGATCTTTCATCAAGACGAAAGTAGGATCACTATGCATATCATTCAACTACACTCTCATCCTTTATTATATCTTGTTGTTTATAAACAATAGAAACATATGTATGAAGCCCCCTATGATATAATTTCATTATAATTTAGAATTACAAAATGCTCATGTGCAAGCCCTCTAAAAGACATGTAAATGATATGATGTAGTTTATAAATCAAATACATTTTCATAGATACCACCCCCCTCTTACAAAAGAACTAAAATATGAAACCCCCAAAAAATATGATGATGATATTGTATACTTAGTGTGATTATATTCTCCACTTGCCAAACTAACAAAGTGTTCTTAATCTCAAAATATTATAAATGCCAAAAATAGGCCACAGAGTTGAGTTATAACTTTTCCATGTAGACTGAGATTAGTATCAAACTAACCTAACAAAAATTACAAGAAAAAATATGCACTTTCAAACGTTTTATCAAACAATGATATCCTATGAATGGAACCCTAGAAGTTCCCATAATGGGAACTACTAAACTGTTATCTCTATTTGAGCATTGTCATTAGTTTCAAAGACATCGGTCGGTTACCTATACTACTCCAGTTGGTAACAACAAGCAATACAAGCCAGTCACTTAAGTCTTCACATCGAGCATAGAATAGTTTTACCGAGCATTAGACACTAATACCAAGCAACATTAAACACTGAGCGTCAGTATAATCACCGAGCAGTATATACAATGTTTACCAAGGGTCACAGTAAACGGCATAGGAATCAAGAATGGCACATCTATCTATGAAAACGGTTACAAGAGAATCACAAAATGTTTTACCAAGATCGAGGATCATTTATTGTAAGATTCCATCATTACTTGCAATGATGATCTTTATGTATTTGTTAGATCGAGATTATTTTTGTACACTGTAGATCTTAGGGTTTTCTCTAAGATATTGTAACCTAAATTTTGTTAAGTGGCAAAATAGTATTCTATATAATTGTAATTTCATATTATTTTTCACATGTGTGAGAGAGAAGCTTGATAGGGAGTTAAGAAAAAGCAATGAAGTTCTTGAAGTATTAGCCAACTTCATGAACATCAGTTATCAAACAGTTAAGAACAGTATTCAAAGTTATTCAGATTAAGCAGAATCAGATTAGGCTACCGAGCAATTCAGAGCAAAGAATCTTCACAGAAAGGGTGATATCTATTTCAGTACTTAATAGATCTGTATCAGACAAATTGAGTTGTCATTAGCAGATAGATACCTATTACTTTCTAATCATTGTAATAGAGTTTTGGTAAAATCTCTTAACAAAGTAGACCTAACAGTCTTTTTGTAAATCTCTTAACTGAGTGCACACTCAAGTAGTGTTGCTAAAATCCTATCACTAGGTAGGTCTAATCGATCTAACATGTTACTCCTAACAGGGTAAGATCATCATAAGTGATCACCATTTGTAGCCCTAACAGGCAAACCTTTTTTATCTGTAGTAGTAAAGAATTTGTGGGTGTCATCCCCACCGTAGTTTTTACCTTCTAACAAGGGTTTCTGCGTTACCAAAATACTTGAGTTATGTAATGATTATCTTGGTGATTTCATGCTATTTACCTTTAATAGTTAAATGAATGAATGATGCATGCAATGGATTCAAGTTATAGTTGAAGGTTACTACTATTTGTTGTTTTAGATCTAAAAGGTTTATGAGTTGAAAGTTTTTGTGGGCACTGATTCACCCCTCCCCTCTCAGTACCCTATCTCTCCAATCCAACACTAAACACCACTTGTGAAAATTTATGATTTCTAAATAGATTCAACACTAAAATGAGAAACCATTTGCACCATTATGAAGCTCAATTTTTTTTATCCTAGATCCAAAATATCACTTGCAAAACAAAGCAAAAATGTATAAGCATGGAGCCTTTAAAGTTAAGCATAAAAAAATTAAAACCATATTAGAGAGAGATCACGTTGGGAAGAAAGACATGGTGCTATCATGTTGATGTTAGAAAAGAAATATTTAAAGATGCCTCAAAATAATTCCAAATAATAGAATATTCCCCAAATCACTTTTATTTTTTTTTAAAACCACCTATGTATTGAAACATCACCCATTTAAATGTATGAAATCTTCTTTTTAGTTAGGAAATATGTTATTTGTATGAAAACTTTGCTGAAGGATTGAAGCATAATCTTCTAAATGTGATTCAAATGTGTGACCAAGGGAACACTTTCACATTTCATCTTGAAGGATGTGAAATTATGAAATATGGAAAACTTATAATTGATGCCTATAGCACATGGAATTATTTACATTCTTAATGAGTTTAGAAGTGAAAATTGCTACATGGGGAAAGAATATGAGACTTGGTTGTCATAAGATTATGAGATTTGGATTTGTCATAATGTTATCAAATTTTAAGTCATCTAGATCACTTGAACTTCGATAACATTATGAAGATCAACAAAAAATAGTTCGTAAAGGACATGCCAAAACTAGAAAAACTATCAAATACCATTTGCAAATAATGTTAATACAACAAAGAAATAAAGAAAATCTTCAAATCGAAGGGGGATTCTAGAGAAACACCTTTAGAACTTGTTCAAATTGATTCGTGGACCCACACAAGAATGAAAAGTTTGTAATATGAGAACTATTCATGTTACTGATTGATTATTATTCCAAGATGACGTTGGTAGTCTTTCTTGAAAAAAATTGAAGCAATTGAGAAAGTTAAGGCATTCAAAGCCTTAGTAGAGAATTAAATAAGGCATAAGATCAAGTGCCTTAGATCTAATAGAGGAGGAGAATTTAACTCAAATGAGTGTGAAGAATAATCTGAAAGGCATGGGTTAAGGAGAGAATATTTAGTTGCAAGAACTCCACAAGAAAATGGGGTAGTCAAGAGAAAGAATAGAACCATCCAAGGTATGGCAAGAGCCATGGTCAATGAATCCAAGATAGATGATACTTTTTGGAAAGAAGTGGTTTATATAGTTGTATACATCTCCAATTGAGCACAAATCAAGGTAAATAACAACAAAACTCCTTATGAACTTTGGAAAGGAAGACCTACATGATTAAAGTATTTCAAGGTTTTTGGAAGCAAATGCAACATAAGAAGGTGTCGCATCATAAATTGCATACCGATGTGAATTCTCACTTACCTAGGCCCTAATTTAGAGTGTATGACCTCTCACATTATTCACTCTATCTCAATTTTCTATATATTTCTAGCTTCCTCTTTCCAAATAGGACCTATGGTCCCAATTTGAGGCTACATTGGAGGGCGGGAGTCGATCAAGGTGCCTCACTCTCTGATGATTGGGCCCAAATTGAACCCGCTCAATGGTTACATTATTTTAGTAGGGATTTTAAACTTGCATTGTCCTCATCAAGTTTAACACCTTGAAGTGGTTGGGAGAGGTATATAAGAAAGCTACTATTATACACTAAGTTTGCACCCTTGTTTCAAGCTCTCGTAGTCTTGATAACCTAGTATAACATGGGAATCATCTCCAGGTTGTGGGACCTATGCTAACTGAGATGAGACCTCCAGGTTCTAGGCTGGTTCCTCTTGGATAATCACCTTAATTTTCTTCTTGACATGAAAAGTAAAACTTTGAGGGAAAAGGGATAGAAGGAATGCTTGAAGGGAAATGACTTGAAAGCAAACTACCTACTAGGTGATACACCGAAATGATGGTATGAATTGCAACATAAAAGATGGATTCAATGAATAAACTTAAGTCTAAGAGATCACAACTCACTAAATAGGCTTGCATAAGTATTTCATAGAAGGGTCTGCAAATAAAAGAGGGTATTCAGGGAAAGAGAGATTCTTTCACAAACAATAACACTTAGGATTAGATAACAATCTATGACCTGCAAACAAGCATTCACCTCTGCAACTAGGTAAGGAATGAGACAAAACTGTTAAGGGGTTGTAATATACCCACAAAAGCATTCACATCAAATCATCCATAAGAATACACATGAATTGCAGAAAGAAAGAAGGATCAAGAACCTTAAGATATCACTGAGAAACATATAAATACTGAATTCATTAAGAGATAACTCACACAAGAAGGCATAGGGACATGAGAAATGTCACAATATATCTTCAATATCTAAGTGATCAATGGGAATTTACAATTGTAGAAAACCAGAGGGCAAAAATAATGCCACAGATAGCCTTCTAAGAAAAGATATTTTCTTCTTTACAATTGTGCAACTCTTCTTTTGCAAAAGTCCATCCTTGAGCTCTAAAGCTCTCCAAAAATATTATATATATCTCCTTTTTGCACGCAGGCAGGAGCAAAAACCTAATTAGGGTTACATAATTTTGTATAGAATAAACAAACCCTAATTCTATCAAATCTGATCATAAATATCACTCTGCAAAATCGTAGCCGATCAAATATTTTGTTTACATGCCCATCCCTATACTACAATCAGCCTGCAGACAAGCAACCTGGACTCATCTACCTCTTTGCAAATTGGCTCGCCATGAATGCACTGATCGGTACTCTCAAAAAACAAGAAATGACCAAAGACGGCCGCCCAAACCCCTATCATCATCCTTTTCAACTGCAACGTCCTGAAGACATCAATTTTGAGCTACTTGACGTCGTGCGTGGCCGAAAGATCAAAACCTTAGCAGAACCCTCACAGAAAATTTGAATTAAATGCTAACGGCTAACAATTCTGAAATTAAAACACGATCGCCGATCTCAAATTTCCTCGATAGATGAACGACCATGATACGCTGAGAAAATAACTTAAAATCCCCTGACAAGTCAAAACCACCGTGGAAGTCAGCGGCCAATCGGAAGCGAGCAAATTAGCGTGACAGGGCAGACCTTGGACCCACGACCCTGAGAGCGCATCGGACGGTTGTCGCTATACCACGATGTTAAAGGAGGAGCATCTTGACCAAACGGTATAACGACGACTGCAAGATCAAACCGGGGGTTAAATGCTTTGAAGAAGACTGACCCCACAAGCCCGCTGACAAACTCCATGTTGCACACTCACCAACCAATCAAACGCTGCCAAACAGATCCACGTCGCATTATTTTTGACATCGGACCCACCTCAAACCCAGTCATCACTACGCGGACCAATCAGAAACAACCACATTAGCTCACCTGGCAGGGGACCCATTGAGGAACCTTGGCATCCAATCAGACGACTGTCATTATACTGTGAGCTTAAACCTCGTGCATCTTATCCAAGCGGTATAGCAACAACCGCGAGATCAAGTCGAGCTTTAATCACGCCTAAAATGCTAAAACACCGGTCCCACTGACATATTCCAGCTATGTGCCCAGCGACCAATGAAAAGCTTCCATGTCGGACGTCGTGGCAGTGGACCCACTAAACAAATGGAGCGCTGCATACCTGGAAGATCTAACGGTTATTGCAAGATCGCAAGCCTCTGACAGGTCCCTTGCGAACTTACGACGACCATCGGATCCTGCAAAACTGGGACCCCACATAAAGAGACCGCCAGAGAACTTAGCGATCACATGATTGAAGAAAGGATGACCGCTTTGCTGGGTCGCAAGATATTATTCGGCGACCGTGAAACATTTAGCGATTAAGAAAACACTGCAGTCGCCAGTTCGTCGAAAGGAAAAGACGACCGCCAGATAAATAAGAGAACCTGCCACCAGCCAATAGGATTAAAGCGTATGTGCTGAATTAAGAACTTAAGTGGCCGATAAAGTAACAGTAGAAAAGAAACCGGCTTAGGGTTTTCAGGGTTTTATGCCCTCAATGGCTACTTTTTCAAAATTTTGCCTGCAGACCAGGAATTTAAAGAGTTTGCAGAGACCAGAGGATAGGGCATAAGGCCATGAAATTTTCTGGGGTGCTTGGCAGGATCAAAACAGAGACCTTGGGATAGATTAGCCAAATTTGCATGCACAGGAAAATTAGGGTAACAGCTACCTTCACTCATTTAAAAAAATAAAAATCATAAACTAGATCTCTAAGTTGCAATTTCAAATCTAATCATTCAAGAGAAAATATTCAAAGATCAAGGTATTTCATCCCACCATATTCTTCACTATGGCAAGCTTCAACAACATTCATGAAAACGTGTCTTTTATGATTTCCTTTTAGGTTTTTGTGGAGTCATGTTATTGCATCAACACTTGTGATCACTTTTGAAGATCATTACATCATCAAGGTATAAGACATTTGTACTCTCAAATCTAGCTTATATTTCAATTTAAAGGTTAATTCCTAAGCTAAGGTTTGAGTTAGAAAAACCCATTTCTACACAACCTTTTCCTTTTTTTGGTGGGCAAGTGTAGGTGGCAAATGCACAAAAAAAGTTACAGAGAGATTAGGTGAAGAGCTACAATGTACAATTTGTTAGAATAGAAAGTATAGCAGGTTGAGTAGGGTACCCTAGTCTTAGAAGTAGGTCACCCAGGTGTCGCAGTCCCTCTGTTTCAACCCTAGATTCAAATTGCAAGCTAGTTATAGTATGTTATTGTCAAATCTTTACCATAATTTGTCTATTTGATTTTAGTCTCCTTGTGCAAATAGAAATGACACATTCACCTCACTTGGCCCCAATTCTATATCCTTCATCCAAAATTAGAAATTAATAGTCCCCTTTAGCGAAGGACCATTGAATCCATCTAGTTCTTCATCTATCTTGAGGCCCAGTGGACCATATTCCTTCCAATGTAAGAGTAAATAGGCCTAAGCTTCCTAGTTTGTCCATATAACCTAGTGAACCCTATTTACCACCTTATAGAAGAGACAAGGACGATTTTGGAAAATTTGATTCCAGAAGTGATGAAGGTATCTTCCTTGGATATTCCAAAAGAAACAAATCTTACATGTGTTCTAGAAAGAGACTGCATAAAGTTTTTGAAAGTGCCAATGTGAGGGTTGACGAGGAAAAACATCAAAAGTAAATAGCACAAAAAATTGATCATCAAAAGGTAAAAAATTGTAAAGAATTAGAGATAGAATATGAAATTGAAACTACTAAAGAGGTTGAGAAAGGAAAACAAAGAACTTCATCCAGGGTACCAACCAAGAAACCATTTAGGTTTGTTCAAAAGAATCATCTTGAATATTTGGTTATTGGAGATAAAGGTACAAAAAATCAAACAAGAAGACTTTCCAATACAATAGAGCATGCAAACCTATGTTTTCTTTCTAAAGTTTAACCAAATAAATTTTCAAAAGGGCATGAAGATGAGCATTAAATCAATGCAATGGAAAAAGAGTTGGATCACATAGAGAAGAATGAGGCTTGGGATCTTGTCCCAAGACCTAAGAACAAGAATTTATTGAAGCCAAGTGGGTGTTTTAAAGCAAGCTAAATAATGATGGGGAAGTCCCAAAGAATAAAGAAAGACATGTGTGGAAAGGCTATGTGCACAATTTGAAGGAATAGATTTTGAAGAAATATTTGCCTTGGTTACAAGATTGGAGGCTATTAGAATGTTCTTAGCTCTTGCAAGTTTCAATTATTTCAAAGTTTACCAAATGAACATCAAATTAGTATTTTGAAATGGAAATCATGAAGAGGAAGTGTATATTGAAGAACCTAAAGGATTCAATCTATCAAACAATGAAGATTATGTATATATACTGAAGAAGACCCTTTATGGATAGCCCCAATGGATTGATATTTAAGACTAGAAAAGTATATCCAAGAGAAAGACTTCAAAAGAGGAAAACCGTATAGAAACTTATTAATTGTTGTGGTATATGTTGATGAAATCATTTTTTGGGGTGACAGTGATTAGATGTACCAAGAATTCTCCTTAAATATGTGGAAGGAATTTGAGATGTCAATGCTAGGCAAGCTATCATTATTTCTTGGTTTGGAAATTTCCTACTAAGATAAAGAAGTATTTATATCACAAATTAAATATATTAAGGAAATGTTGAAGAAGTTCAAAATGGAGGATTAAAATCCAATGAGTACACCTATGATTAGTGAATGGAAATTGAATAAAGATGAAAAATCGTTTGTAGTGAATCAAACCATGTATCGATCTATGAATGGAACTTTGTTATACCTCAACTACAAGGCCTGACATTTTGCAAGTAGTTGATTTGGTAGCACATTTTCAAGAAGCTCTAGATGAAACTCATGCTAATGTAGTCTTGAGAATATTGAAATATTTAAAGGGGAATATGGGTTTTAGATTATGGTATCCAAGAGGTGAATATTTCATCCTTATAGTATACACATGTATTGATTGGGTTGACAATATTGATGATATGAAAATAACAAGTGGAGGTGAATTATTCCTTTGTATTTGAGTTGTATCTTGTCTTAGGAAAAAACAAGCATCAATTTCACTATTTATAGTAGAAGCGAAATACATTGTGGCAACAACATGTTGTGAGCAGGTTCTATGGATAAAACATATATTGAAAGATATCAAGGTTGATTATGAGTAGTCCATTCCCATACTTTATGATAATATGAGCACCATTAACATACCAAAGAATGATGAACTACAACTGATTAGAATAAATTGTATGACTTGAAGATCTATGATTTGAAGATCACTGAGTTGTTGATTAGATATGTAAGATGATTAAATTAGTAATATGTTGTCATTGATGTCAACTAGTTTTGACAATACTTATCTTGTAAGTTACTATACCGAAACATCTGTAGAAAGAAGAAGAAAAGAGATGAAGAACATATATATCTACATGAGGAAGATGGATATGATAGACGAGGATAAGGAATACATTAGGTAACATATTGATGAGTCTATGACCTTATGTTATTGACTTGATTATGTTGCATTCATCCATGATGAGGAAAAGAGATGAAAGACACAAGGCAGTGTGGTTGATTGATGAAGCATTACAGTATACACCGATGCAGTGTAGTGTATACTGAGAACAATATAAACCGAGCTTGTGTTCATCGACACATTTCTTTGTTAACCGAGCAGGAGAAAGGAACTAAATGATTAGTTTAGCCGATAAGGATTGATGAGCTGGAAAGTACCTTGTGATTGGAGTTGAAGATAAAGTTTGTTATGAAGATCTACAGCTAACAAAATTCAAGGAAGATCTAAAGGATGGAAACAAAACGTGTTATTGACACATCAACCAAGGAAGGTTTAAGCGGCAAAATGGATGAAGGAGAATAAGCGGCAAAATCTGATGGATGGAATTAAAACTGTTTACTTGTCTATTTAAGAGACTAGAGTTTCATTATGAAACTTATGCCGAAAGAAGGAGACTGCAGAGATATCGCGTGAACAAGCTTCATGCATGCCTAATCAGACTAGTTAAGAAGAATCGAATTGCAGAGAATATTGAGTGTCAGAAAGCTATTACCGAGAGACAATAAGTTACTGAATATTGATTGAAACAGAATTGATATATTGATCAAAAGATTTGAATGAGCTTAATAGAGATTTGATAATCTGCAATTGAAGTTGTGTTGTAATCAGATCACCTACTGTTACATTTTAACCATTGTAAATAGATAAATCTCTTAATAGAGTGGACTAGAAAGTCTTGTAATGTCATTCATAGAGTGTACATTTGTTATCCTGTCAACCCCACAGTGAATGCTGGTTGGACGATAACGGTTGGTCTAAAATCCTCTAACAAGGTCACACCTCACAGTGTGTTTGTAACCTTTAATAGGGTTGGGTCTTCACCGACCTCACTTCAGAAGAGTGAACAATTTTTTGGGTTGCCGATCCCAGGTGGTTTTTCCCTTTACAGGGTTTCCACGTTAAATCTCTTGTGTTATGTGTTGACTGTGATGATTGTTTGTTGTCATACTTTACATGTTGCATATTGGATTTGATCGGTAATCATTATAAGTTATTGACTGGTAATCGGTAAAAGTATAAACAGTATAGTATTTTATGTTATTGAGCTTCAGAAGTTTTAGTAAATTGTTTTGGTTATACATTTTAGGATTGGGACTATGGATAACTGATTCACCCCCCTCTCAGTTATTCTAACAAGAATCCTGCCATGCACAAAACATATTCTGATTAAGTATCTTTTCTTGTGGGAGAAATTACTTGAGCAACACGTAAAGTTGGAGTTTGTTGCTACTAAGGAGAAGATTGCAAACATTTTCACAAAGTCTCTTCTGAAAGAGAGTGATTAATGATGTCAATTTCCACAAACAATATTGATTCTAGTCTTGATTGTGTGTGTTTATTTTGAATAACGGGGTGATGCCATTCTCATCCATTCACTAAGTTCTTCAAGAGAAGCACGTGTTTAGGGGTAGTTATTCATTTCCTTATTCAGTTAGCTTTAGATACCCTTTGACATTGATGTTAAAGGGGGAGAAATGGAGTCGAGTGAAGCAATACAATTTGGAGGAGCATATCCAAGACAACCTTTTGTATCCAGAAGATCATTTTTATAGAGTTTTCCATCAATGACAAAGGGGAAGATTGTTAGAAAATGTTGGCATTGATACATCAAAGGATAGTTGGTTAGGGAAAATTAAAATGATAGTAGGGAAAGATTAAAAAGATGATATTGTTTCCCAAATCAGAGATCTAATGCAAAGATTTTAATGTGTCTTAAATAAATAAAGTTATATTGACTTGGGTGGATCGACCCATGTTTTCTTGTTGGTTGACCTTTGGAATTTGTAAAAATAAAAAGGTGAATATGTTGTCAGGGTTGAGATTGGAGAAATTAAAATAATTTTTAATTACTTTTTAGAGCCCCCTAAAATAGGGTCACCCCTCAAGAGCAAGTGACCACTTTGGGCAAGGGCTTGTTAAACAATAAAAATGAAATAAATAACTACTTGTTGGTAATTCTAGTTTACAGGTTGAGACCCTTAGAATGAAGATTTATTTTGGGAGAGATTTGTCAATTGGGAAAAGAACAATATTTGAGGTATTTAAAGGAGTCTTTTGGCACTCCAATAATTGCCAATTTATTGCAATATCATTCTAATTTTTAGGGTAGATTTGCTTGTGTATGAAGGGAAAAAAGAAAGGTTTATTGCAATAACTATTCATTATTTACTTGAGTGTATTTATGAACACATGTTAGTGAAGATATTCAAGGTGATACTATGAAAAATGTGTGAAGACTATGTTGCAAGTTCATTGATGAAGGGTACTCCCCTTATTTAACCAAACACACACAACACAATAGAGAAAATAATAGAAAATTACAACAAAAAATTATTGGCAAGAACAAAAATACTTTCATTCTATTATTCTCAATGAAATGAAATTACAATATTCAGAAAAAATAACATGCTACAACCACATGGGTATTTTTATTACAATAATCTACAAAATAGAGCCAGAATCTACCCTACTAGAACTGAACCCTAAAATCCCCCTTTAGCCCTATTTAATTAATATAATTAACCACCTAAGAATAATCTAGAAAGTGAAATTTGCCCATTTTGGCGCCCATCAATTCAATTTTCCGCCTTAAGTGATTTTCCTCCCTCTTCTTTTTGTATTGAAACTAGTCTTGAAGGTACAACTTCTAAAAATCATAATTTGTGAACCATTGAGTCGATTGGCTATTATAACCTCATTTCAAAAATGGCACAAAATGCTCTAAACCCTAAGCTAGTGAAATGCAAGCCAATCAAAGTTTGACCCCCTTTTTGGGGCTTCTAAATCCTTCAAAACTATGTTCAAAGTTTTTGTACCACCTTGCCAAAATAGAAAATTCAATATCATCAAAACCATACTTGATCTTACCATAAAACTTTACTGACATGATAATACATAAAAAATGAACCTCCTGAAAAGCAATTGGAATAATCTGTGCTCAAATGAACAACCTACTAAGAATAGTAACCCTGTCCAAAGATAGCCCTTATTGAAAACTAGACAATATTTTTGGGTATCATGCAAGATTGCTCTTACACCCTGGATGCTCTTACATCATTCATGAACAATTATTGAATATCTTGATGCAAAGTTTTGTGAAAGAATATTTCAGATTTATGAGCATAGTTTTGAAGATTATAGTGCAGATCTTAGTAAGGGTTTTAGAGCACAATTTCAAGCTAGATTTGTGTGGAGGAGTGAGCATTTTTTTTTGAAGACCTTGAAGAGATCTAGGATGGATCTAGGAACATTATACTAACTTTTATTTCAAAGTTTGTGTCTTCTACTTTTCAAATTTAGGATGATGGAACCTCTTACTCAAGTTGCAAGAAGTTCTCTGTAAAAGCAATATTTTGTCATGGTTTTCTCCTGCAAGGGTTTCCACATAAAATCATGTGTTATAATTTGTTAAAGAGCTTACTTATGTGGATGTTTTGGTTATTGCTTAAGATTGATAAAGTTATTAATTATAAAAATTGTTCTTGTACTAATTCACACCCCCTCTTAGTGTGTGTATTTTTTTTTCAAATTATAGGGCATCAACCCTAATTAAAATAATGTAGCAACTTGAACAAAGATGACATGTATACATTCCATCTAGATTTTATGCATAGGATGTTGAGATATATAATGAATCAAATGTAGGTTAGTGAGAGAAGATCTTTTAATAATGAAAAGTAGGTGAAGTAGTTAGATGCTTCATGTCATTTTTATTCAATCTCTACAATATATGAATGAATATTAAAGTATTATTTATTTACGTATAGCCAATCTTAGTATAACCTTTACGACCTTGAAACAATTTTCCTTTATTATAGTGGGCCTTTATGTGACTCATACATTAATATTCTTGCATGTTTGAAGGTATTATTGAGCATAATTTCAAACTATTGAGAGTTGGAACTCATATTGTATGTGAAGAATTGAAGCATCAAGGAGCTAATGAGTTGCGAAGACAAAGAAATCTTGATATATAGAGGGGATGTGATATGGGGGGAAAATGACAAGGGGATGTTGCAAAAGATAAAGATTTTTGGATGTTGGGATCAAGGAGTCAAGACTAGAAATGAATTGATAGAGTTAAGGAAATAGTCCAAAGTTTGAATTTTTGATGATCTATACATAGTAACTAGCAAAGTTTAAACTTTTGGAGTATTATGGAAAGGGGTACTTGATGAAAGAAATGTTGAAAGTTTGACTGCAACAGATCATATTTAGTAAATCAATAGAGTTTCAAAGTTTTGTGGGTTGGTAGAAATGAGTGTTTGATTAAGAGAAGGAAATAAGTCTCACCTCACAAGATTCAAATTTCTTTTGGAATGCAAGAAATTAGAGTTCAAGGAGTAGGAGAAGGTGAACAAGTATTAATGGATGCATGGACATGAAAAAATCTAAAAGTATGGAAAATGCAAAGGACTTCGAGCTATAATAGACTTTCAAACTTTGAATTTTAGGAATGCCACAAGAATGGTATTGGGGGATGAGAACTCTTAAACTCCAACAAAGCAACACTAGAGAATTTTAACAAGGACTTAAGTAGGTTTTCATGATCAATAGGGAAGGTATGTAAGTATGTGCAACGTGCTAAAAGTCCAAGAGGACAATAAACATACAAAACACCAAGAAAGTCACGACATATAGCCTAGACTTCAAATTTTCATGGATTTTGCATGTTTTGACACTTAGTGGACTCAATCAGGTCATCTCATATTAGTTACCAATAAAGGGTGGATAAGATAAAATGCACAACTTGAAAGCAAAAATAAAATATAAGGCATAAAAATGGGGTGCCAACATACTTCCTAGCACTTCCTCCTTCTCTATGTTGTAATCTAACTCTCTCATGTATTTTGTCTTACAATGAGAAGATTAAAATATTTTTGCAAGTCTCTATTTATTGATATATTCACTATAGAGTGCCTTTGATGATCCAATATGAACATTTCATGTACCCAAAAACATTGCTTCCTTGTTTAGATTTCAAGTGCAAAAATGTGATCTCGTGAGAAGCTAAAATCCTTTAGTCCATTACTTTTTAATTTAGGATCTTTTCTAATTTATATCTTGGGGAAGAGAGCATCATGTGAGAACTTTGCCACCAAACTATTGGCTATTGTGTCATCCCACCATGATTAACTTCTCAAAGCTAAGAGACCTCCCTACCTAAGGAGGTTTACCCAAGTAGATCAAACTAGGAAAAATGTATCTTTATAAACATTTCACATGTGAAGTCCATTTCATACATATATGAAAGAAAATTAATAGACTATTTTCTAACTCATAAACATCTAATCCAATCCAATTCATATCAACTCCACTAGAGACTAATTGCCCAAGATGAATAGTATCTACAATTATACTACACCACAAGATAGAACTTAGATTATCTTGTGAACTACTCAGAAAATTAGAGATGTATTTCTTAAATATCCTTTAATACTCCAAATTTTTTAAGTATTAGCTTTTACAAT
This sequence comes from Chamaecyparis obtusa, assembly GCA_027943335.1. Lineage (NCBI taxonomy): Eukaryota > Viridiplantae > Streptophyta > Pinopsida > Cupressales > Cupressaceae > Chamaecyparis > Chamaecyparis obtusa. The sequence continues at coordinate 173,623 of BSBK01002580.1, read as the reverse complement.
TTTAATAATGTCATGTTTTCTATCACACAAACCTAGGTAAAAATCATATCTAGAAGGGTCCTAGATACTCAAGCTTGGTTTTATCAAACAACCAATCAAAACATTTTTATCTATCAACACAACATACATTTCACACTTTTTTTTTTAAATTGTGAAATTACCAATTCCACATTCATATTCACTACATGTTACAAACATGATAATATTTTCCACCTTTAATGATATAGAATTTATAATAATGCATATACCACAATACAATTACAATTTCCACTTTCAATGAGTTAGATCATCAGTTTCACGTAATGACATAGGAGTTCACCCTAATTAAGTTTAAAATTGACATGAAGTTTTTAATTCAATTAGCAACAAGGTAATCAATTTATCCTATTAAATCACTTGCCAATTTTTCTATTTCAATCAAACTTCACTAGGATTAGTTCCCAACCATTGTTTTGCAATACGATACAAGTCACGATTCATTTTATTTACTAATTTTTATAATGAAAAGGTTATTGAAAAACAATTCACACCAAGTGATTTGTGTTTTACTTGTTTTGATTTAGATATATACTAACATTGAATACTAGTGTACCTATGTTGTCTTTGATTTATAGGTCATGGCTCATACTCAAATATCAAATAGGTGGTTTAAGACCTAGTTTAAGTAAATTTAATTTATATATAGAAATTTTAGGTAGGGTTTTGTATATAAATTTTGTTTATGTATAAAATTTATTTGTGGGTGATCTGATAATAATGGATTATATTTTTTGGTCAAACAAGAAGTTGAAATTAACATAAATGCACAAGGTCTTCACTTTCTAACACTTATAGCAGCTAAACCATTAAGAATTTAACACTAGTACATTTGAGACCTTTTTCTGATGGCAAGTCGTTTAAATTGGGATGGTCTATTGTCGCTATAGCGACACCACCCGTCGTTGCAGTTTTGCAGTCGAAAAAAATGACGGCTACAGTTGGCGTCATAATTAAGACGACTACAACCGTTGCATAAAAGGGGTTTCAACATAGCGAATACACCGTTGCGTCTATTTGTAGCCGTCTCAATTGCGACAGTTTGACGTCAGACATAGTTAGTTCACTGATGGAAATGTTGTACATGCGATGGTTAACCATCATAATGTTCCGACGTATAACTATCGTTGGTAGGTTGGTTGTCGACGAAAATGTTGTTTATGCGACGGTTATGCATCGAAAGTTTCTGAGAGATTCTTGTCGCTTTTCTATTTCCATCATAATTGCGATGGAATATGCAATTTTTAAAAAAATATATATATATTTTTCGATCGAGTTTGTATCGATTCAAAATGGTGTTCTTGTAGATTTGGTTCCATCTGGTTGCATTACTTTCGGATCTTGATCGACTTGCAAGGTGGTTTGGTGAGTCGAGGGCTTTTATTCGTGCTCATGATTTGGTTATGTCATTCGAAGATGACTTTGCAGTAGATTCGGTAGCGGCTCGTGGATTATTGAGTTGTGGATTAGAGATGCATTCTTCCTGATGTGTTTGTGGGATATATGTGGACCTGATTGCATTCGGATCTGATTCGAGCAACTTCTTGACTTCTTTGGTTTGAATTGGATGTGCTTTGTTCCTATGGAGTGTAGCAGTGACTTGACTTGCAAAACTTGCACAATGGTGTCCGTGATGACTTCGGAGAAGTCTTCTTCTTGGTGAATCGAGCTGAGAGACTTGGATTATAGAAAGCAGGTTGTTTGATGCGACTTATGAGACATTGGATGCCTCTTCACAGTGGGTTCGTGGTGCGGTCTGTGGTATTTCTTTGTGACTGGGTTCTTGGCAGAGATCTGTTGATTTGGTAGCCATTGAGATGGATTGATATGACTTGATCTTGGGTCAAGACTTCTTGAGGCAAGCTGAAGTGATCATTGCTCCTTGAAGTGATTGATGTTTTCGACAGATAGCCGATGCTTTTAGTTTTGTCATCGGTTATTCTTTGGTTTCTGTCGTAATTGCGACAACTCAAACTATTTTTTAAAAAGAAATATATATGTCATATGTTGATTGAGATCTTAAATTATTGAGCTTCTCTTTGTTTCGATAATAGTTTAACATTCTCTACTTAACAAGGCCAATCACGTGAAGGTGGAAGCTCATCTGGCCCCTCCTAGGATCCTTTTATGACCCTTTATGACACTTTAAGACCTCTAAGATGTATTGATCTTAGGGATCGTAAAGGGTCATAAGGGGTCTTGGGACACAATAGCTGAGAAATATAAATGTAGGCATCATGGTCACAATTGTTTGGAGACACGACATAATTGAATGCTATATAACCCAGATGATGCAACACAACCACTACTCCTGCAATTCTAAGTGGACACCGTGGGATCCAAAAACCAAATATAAGGAATCTATAAATGGTTTTTGGATCCCATGGTGTCAACTTAGAACTGCATGAGTAGTGGTTGTGTTGCATCCTCTGGGTATAGCATTCAATTATGTTGTGTCTCCAAACAATTGTGACCATGATGCCTACATTTATGTTTATCAGCTGTTGTGATACCTACATTTATGTTTTTTAGCTGTCGTGTTTATTTGCATGTTCTTTATGTGTTTAGCTTCTCTCCCTCACATCAAAAATAAGATTTTCCCACTCTAAATCGAGAATGCGTGTGCAACACAAGCAGAATATGCACAAATAACAAATGGAGTTGAAAAAACACATGTTTACATTTTTTTAATAGGTCAAAATTACAATGTTCGCGATGGTCTATAACTTAAAACACGCAATTAAAGACCTCTATAAAAAATGCAACCCTATTGTGTTTTTCAACTCCACTTGATATCCTATGTATATGAATTAAGATTGCATATTGAACTAGGTGTCTCTTTCTACATTGCCTGAAACCAAAAGATTGTCACAGTTAACATCTAAAATTATTATTGAACTTTGTTATTATTAAAAAGTACACTAGTCTCATTTGTTTCTTGTACACCATCTCTATCAACAAGTTTCTTCATGGATGGCCTCCACTTTCTTCCCCACTACAACTGTAACCACTATTCATTCTCTTGCGGTCATTACTATCTTCTCTATTGATCAGACCTCAACTACAATTTCTCTGATGAAAATTTCCAAATTCACTGTTTGATATTCCTTCATCTCCCCTCAATTCCATCACTTATGGTTACAAATCAAGTTCCAAGAATCAGAATGGCGTATCTCATCATCACAACTAATCCACCTTAAACAATTGATTAACCATTCTAGACAAGATGATGATTTAAGGTTTTTTGTGAAGCTTCTAACTTGGTAGTTGCAATCAGCATTTGTATTACAAGTTTTGTTGTTGTCCAAGTAGTTTTTTTAGAAAAGAACCCATTGAACATTCTAATACTAATTTCTCCCAAAATATGAAATCCACTAAAATTTAACGAAAACCCCTCCAACATTACAATAGTGTATAAAAGGAAACTCAGTGTTTCTAGTAGCGATAAATAGATTTTTTGAGAAGAGTAGAAGAAACGATAATAGAAACAATACACTTGGAGGGAGAAAACCCTATAGACTTACGACATACCTTTGTATGCAACCTATTAACATTTCAAATGCAAGAATGAAATAAAACATGGAACTAAGCTTAAACACGTGTAAATAAACATCAGTCATTATGAAATAAACATCGAGAAATAAACATCAGTCATTATCAAATAAGTTGCATAAATGAGAATCATTTTTTTTTGGCTTTTTCTTTTTTTCTACTTCCCTATATTGTTGCAGAGGCGTATCCGTGTCCACATTGTCATTTCTTCTCAGTCATGCACGTGATCTCGCTATCCTTTGCAAAGGTGGGTCCTCTGCAATAACAAATAAAATGATTCAATTAAAAATATATTATCATAATTGGAGTTAATTTAAAAATATATTCATTATTGTTACGAGCATTTCAATACTTTAAAAAACATAAACGTGACACTCTTTACCTTGTCCAACCACATCATCTTGCCCAACGGCTTGAACCTCAACACGCTCATCGGGAACAACCTCTACATCCCCTGCAACTACAATACAAAATATTTTATTAATCCCAATACATTAGAATTAAATTTTTATTACTACGCTAAATTCAATTTAACATGTTTACTTGTATTAAATATTCATTAATCAAAATTCGAATATAAAATGTATACCTTGAGTATTACAATTCACATTAGAATCGATGCCTTCGTCGTGCTCGGCTGGTGCAGTATCAATATCGATAGGCTGCATTCCAATGTAAATAATTAGTTGGAACTTAACATCAAATACAGTAATTGGTAAAGTTTTCGACTTGAAATAAAAATCAATTGGCTTATTTACCTGATCAACAGATCCAGCAGAAGAACCTTATGCACTCATTGCTCAGTATCTTTCAGCCATGACTTTATAGCCTTGTTTGTAGCCTATTTTTTTGTCCTCTTTTGTAATCGGTTTTTTGAACTCCAAAGCTTGCATTTTTTATTGGTATCATGAATTTTTATTGTAGTGAAATTCATCAAAACCAAATTGATTGCAATTTAATTATAAATATTTGCATACGATTTTTCATTTACTAATACTTACAACTCGTGCAACAAGTTTTGAATATCCACCCGAGCCAAGCCTGTGTTGCCTGTGCTTTTGTTTTCTTGCTATTGTTTCTTTTGTTGTGTCATACAACCTATGTGATGTTTGAAATATGTTAGATCACATAAGTACAAAGAGTAAATAGTACATAATTTTATTATTAACATTATCATGTACCTTCTTTCCTTGGGTGATACTACTTGTCCACTATGTCTTGCACTTCTCTCAAGTGCATCTTTTTTAAGATCCTCCCACTCATTAATAGGAATATAGGGAGGCTGCTCATAATAAGGGTTGTGTTCTATTTGGCTCCTATAGTTGTCCCTAATATACTTCAAAACAGTGCCCACTTTGTCAAGGAGTCTAAGTCTATGAAAGACTTCGTGTCCAAAAAGTGTTGTCATAGAGTCAATGAGTTTATTCTTTAACCTTTTATCTTGTAATGACCACCTTTTACGAAAAAAATTGTCAAATTCATAAATGAAGTGAAACTACCTTTTAATATACTTGAAGAAAGGGATGAAACGAAATCTAATCTTGCAATGAAATCAAAATATGATACCATGTGTGTATGGTCGTCCCAAAAATGCGCAAACATTCATTATTAAGTTTTTCATAAAATAGATTATTTCCTGCAAGATAATTACGAGATTATTATAATTAATTATTGCAAGGGACCACACAGGGGGTTAATGCATTACATTATGAGTATTATATTGTACAGTAAAAAAAAGGATCAGTCTTTAAAGTACTTGGAAGCTGGGCTACTCTCAAGGGAAGTCCATCTTCATTGCTCACGAGCAATTGATCACACTATATTATTCCCATACATTTAACATGAGTACATCCAGGAATTGCATCATCACCTCCTACATAAAATGAATCCAATATTACAAAATGCCCCTTAAGAAAGAATATATAGTTCAAGTGAAATAAACACATGATAAATAAGAGAGAAAAATAGGAGTCTACTTATCAGTACTAGGTGTTGCCATCGCATCTGTGGTCATGCTACGTGTTGTTGACATTGCAGGTAGAACTACCTCTGTGGATCTGATCCTCGTACCGGGCGTTGTACTCAATATAGGTTCAATAGTAGGTGCTGAACAAAAATATTGTTAGAGCATAAAAAAATATGGATAACCATGGACAAGATGGAGGATAAAACATGCAATGTACCATCCGAAGTATTTGCATATGAGGTAATGCCCTTTAATCTATTTAACATTCCCTATAAAAAGAACACATATATATATATTAGTTAATGACATAAATAAAATAGTATACTATAAAAATTATTATTAAACTTTTGTTATAATTAAAAACTACATTAATACTTACTTTATAGTTCTGAACACAGCCAATCAACATAGTCGCTGCCCTCTGTATTTTAGGAGTGTGAGGTTGAATATTTGTCATTCGAGCTAACTCTTTTGATATTGCATGAAGGACCCTTTCCAGTGCAACCACATGATTAACCTTTGATAAAAAATCAACATCAAATGGATCCTGCTCATTCTATGGCTCCTCATGGACTACTTGTTCATTTCCCTTTTCTGATCAACACTCGTTTGTGAGAACAATATTATTAGCCCTTTATTTAAAAACAATCCAAAATAGTAAAACAACAAAAAATACGCATTAACATAACAAAAAATATGCATTAACATTTTTCTTGTATATGCATTTGTACAACAACAATTAGTTTTACCTGTTAGGAAGAAGACGTCCCATGAGAACTATCACCGTCGTGCGTATCGTGTGGCTCTTGATCCATACTATAACTCTGTATTTCAAAAAAAATCATTCAGACATGTTAAAACACGTGTTCTTATTCTAAGTTACGTTGAATAATAGACAATTACCAAAATGTGTACCACCTTGTCCATGATAGTGATGGGGTTTTTTGTATCTATGCGATTCAAATTATAATCGATAAGCAGCTCCTCGCCTCCACGTATTGATTTGATCGCACATACAAATACGCGATTTCCCTCGCGCACCTCAAATATGCAATTGGGTTGCTTTTTAGTTAACGCAAGCCGTGTACTGTTTATAAAACTTGCAATATCCCTGATGCTTTAGGTCTTCCATCAACGTATATAACTATTTTTTTACTTTGTTCACTGACTTTTTGTTGTATATAATTGTCGCGAGTGCATACCTACACATATTTTTTTTATATTTAACAATCTGCATCCAACTACTATAATCATAACAAGGTCCGACATATTCCATCAATTTGACAACTTTGTTGTAAGAGACCTTTATGCCTTCCATGGAAAATAGGTCCAAACCATGTAATGAAGATGGTGCTATGCAATATATCCTCTCTTTAACACAAAAATCAATGTTTATTGAAAGAATTTCATCGGGGACCCATTGTTTCTGTAGATGTTTTATACCTAAACGGTAGCTCGGAGTCGCCTTTGCTCTCATCATCATAAGAACACGACCCCTCTTGAGCAAGGAAAAATTTCATGCGTTTATTAAATTTCTTTCTGATCTTTTGACCTCAAGTCGATCTTATTGAATTACACGTACTAAATGTCTCACTTTCTTCTTCCATTCCTAGATTTTCCTTGCTCAAGGAAGACAATTATGAGAAATACCTATTCACTGGTACCTGCACTTCATGCAGTGAGAAAGACAAGTGGCAATGAGAGAGATATTTTACAAATGGTAAAAGACATTAATCTTTATGGGGTGTATTGACTTGTACCTGACAATTCATGAGACTATGTGGGATACCTGGCATAAGATAATAGTTATATAATCAGACAAACATAGTTCACTCCATGGTTTTCATTATATCTTGTGAAGGACATTATACATTGTTAAAATTATCTATTTATCCAACAATATTTTGAATATCTCAATATTGCATATAACTAAACATCTCAGCATTGCATGAGACACCACTATTGTGGCATTTCATCAAACAGTTCTCGTGCCTTGCCAGTGTTTTTATTACATCTTGTGAAGGAATTTATATATTGTTAAAATTATCTATTTATACTTTCAGAATTAGCTCACTCCATTGCAGGGAACAAAGAGAATCCCCTGTGATTTAACATCATTGAGATGCATCCTTTCATTAGCTTCATGTCACTTTTTCATAGCTTCCTATGTGTTTCATCCTTCATTTATACACTTACTTTGACAAAACTTTTAATTTTTTGACAGATTTCGCCAAAGGCATTATAAATCATGAATTCTCTATAAAATTAATGTATTGATCTAGATTTCATATGGATATTTTGTCAAATGGTTGGCATGCATGTTTATTCAAATGGAGTTATATCATTTAGAATAGATATATGATTGGTTGATATCGAATTCTATGTCAAGATTTATAGCATTAAATTGATCATAGTCAGAAGACTCAGACACAAGAAGAATACGAGAATAGCCAATTTTCAAAAGAATATGAATGAATGCAAACATACATAAGTGGATGAACATAAATAATGAAGGTACCTGATATTGTCTGAAGTAATGAAGTGTTGACCTTGAGTTCAATCCAGTATTCTCATGTATGATCCAGAAACTGCAAGGAAATAAATGATGGAGTTAGATCCAAATGATCTAAGTAATGTCTGACACCCTATTATTGATCCTCATCTACAATTATGCATGTGCATAGTTAAGCCATACACTTGTAAAATGAATTATGCTACAAAACATGTGCACTCAGGAAAATGCCCATCAACATAAGGTAAACATGATCAAGCATAAGCAATGGAGGGGACATTATCAAGGTCAAATTAGAGGTCAAATTTCATTCCTTGAAATTTTATATTTGTACAGTTATAAAATTTCATGCCTTGAAATTTTATAACATAGTTCATTAGCATTTGATCTTCATATTACAGCCATGACTTGAGGTAGGCATTCAAACTTTGTCTTCTCATTAACTCAATTTCATTTTGATGGCATTTGTTGATTTAATTGCGACACTGGTTTGGTTATAAACAAAAAGAAAAAGAAAAAGAAAGTTTTCATTGTAATTTTTGTGAATTCAAAGAGCTGTCGCGAAGACGACATTGCACTTTTGCGTGGCGTGAAAAGGGCATTCGAGTTTGGTGTGCGCGAAGAGGCCAACACCGTGTGGGAAGAGGGCACTAGCACTTGAGGTAGGCATTTGAGTTTTGTCTTCTCATTAACGAAATTTCATTTTGATGGCATTTGTTGATTTAATGACACAATATGAATGTTAATAGTGGCATTGTTTACATCTTAGCATTTGGAATGCTTGATTTGGAATCCCTATTTATGATCATTTCATGAGGAAATGTCTTGATGGCTCGCAGGCTGCAAGCTAGGACATCATGCATTGTATATGAGCTCGTTGTTTGAGCACCTCATGTCCCTATTTGATTGGCCGGTGCTGTGTTTGTTATATTGAGTTTACATCATCATTTATTTAGTCTTAACAAATATCTTATAAAACAACATAAAACTAACTCAAAATATTTTATCTTAATAAAATTTTAATAAAATAATATATTTAGTCCTAATAAAATCTTATAAAACAACATATATTGTGTGAAGTGTTTGATCTCTCTATATTTGTTTTGTTGTTGATATTCACTAGTTATGTGGTACTCCCCGTTTATGATCATTTCATGAGGAAATGTCTTGATGGCTCGTGGGCTGCAAGCTAGGGCATCATACATTGTTCATGAGCTCACTGTTTAATACTGACATTGTTTACATCTTTTTATTTGGAATGCTTGATGATCTACGAGCTTTGAGAGCTAGGGCATCATTTCTATTACCTTCAAGGCATTGTGTGAAGTGTTTGATCTCTCTTTATTTATTTTGTTGTTGATATTCACTATGTGGTACTCTCCGTTTATGATTATTTAATGAGGAAATGTCTTGATGGTTCGCGAGCTGCAAGCCAGGGTATCATGCATTGTTTATGAACTCATTGTTTGAGCACCGGCTAATGAGGTGCTCGAATAGTGAGCTCATAAACAATGCATGATGCCCTAGCTTGCAGCCCACAAGCCATCAAGACATTTCCTCATGAAATGATCATAAATGAGGAGTACCACTTAGTGAATATCAACAACAAAACAAATAAAAAGAGATCAAACACTTCATACAATATATGTTATTCTATAAGATTTTATTAAGACTAAATATATTATTTTATTAACATTTTATTAAGATAAAATATTTTGGGTCAGTTTTATGTTGTTTTATAAAAAATTATTAATACTAAATATATGATGTAAACTCATAATTATACTTGATATATATATATATATATATACACACTTCAAAGGAGGAATGATGAAATATAGTTGTAGGTAGTTATCTCTTTTATAATGATGGAGGAGTGAAAGATAATAATTTTTGAGGTTGCTGCTATTAGATCATACATTAATACACTTACTATTTTGAATTTGAGCTCGGATATCATGCAATGTTATTGTTGTTATTGCATGTTTGCTGCTGTTGTGCACCATATATTATTTTATACACTGTTTATTTCATTGAGACCATGAGCTTGACATTTGTAATATATTTTCTCTTATTGGATCAATGCTACCATGTTGTTGAGGCTGTAGATGCATTGAATCACCACTGCCATTCTATTTTGATAGCAACAATATAACAAACAAAGTACCGTCCAATCAAATAGGGACATCAGTAAGACATTTAATGTATTATTACTTCATCACGATGATAAAAATTTCATTGACTCAAAGCACATAGAATGTGGGTAGATGCATTGAATCACCACTTCCATTCTATTTTGATGAAGAGGAACTATGTTATAAAATTTCAAGGCATCAAATTTTATAACCATACATATATTTTATGAGTATAACTGTACAATAGAAGAGCACCCACATGTCTTGGTTGTTATTGGTCTATGAAATATTTTGATTTGTCTTTCCCAATTGAGATGTCATCCTAAGATTCAAAAGGACCAAAGTAATAATAAGTCTTGAACATAAATGCATGATTGTGGATCCTCAAATAGGAGTTGTGATGCAAAAGAACACTTATATGGGTTTACCCACATAAGGACAATGGTTTCATTTATCTTTCTTTCAAGTGCTCTTGGGTACTTTCCTTAGCCTCTAGGCTTAGGCATCCTATAGGGGTTGAACCAAAATTACGAAGGCAATAAGGACACATAAAATAATAGGTTTGGGGACTTAGACTTATGTTCAATCCTTAGTAATGGTTTGGGGAACTAATTACTAGATGAGTGACTATAGTACCCTAATTTTCATTATTAGATGATCTTGTTTAATTTGTGTTCATTTCATGCAAAGATACATGTAAAGGAAATGAAATTTTTGCATCTAAAGATTTTATATATATATATATATATATATATGAAAAATAACTTGTATATACTATACAAAGAAAATAAATTTCAAAAGAAAATGCAAGAGTACAAGCATACATAAAAGGATGAACATAAATAATAAAGGTGTCAGACATTGCCTGAAGTGATGAATCTTTGACCCAAGTATGATTTTAGTGTGCCCCTATGTGATTTAGAACCTGCAAAGAAAAGAGAGATGGGAGTTAGATAAAAAATATCTAAATAATGAATGACATCCTATTACTGATCCTCATCTACAATTATGCATGTCCATAGTTAAGCCATACACTTCTGAAAGAAAAACCATGCTACAGGACATGTGCACTTAAAAGAATGTTGCAAAGAGTATATGGCTGCATTTATGTCTACATAAACACCTGGTGAGTCACTATTGTAACTACATCATTCAAACAGTGCAACAACAACACCAGATGTTCTTTCATTTGGTGTTGCTGTGACATCATTTTCAAATGATGCACCCACATCAATCACACACCATGCCCATCAGCACAAGGTAGTCATGAGCAAGCATGAGTAAGCAATGAAAAGGGCATACATCATCATCAAATCCGAGGAGAAAAACATCAAATCTGCATATTAAAGGAGGAGTACATCATGAATTTCAAGTAAAGATCATAACATCACAACATGGTTGGCAGCCCCAAGGAGGCCCCATTGCATGTAGTGAGTAAGCTACATCAAAACAAAGAGGTACACAAATTTGCATCATCTATACATTAATGCTATGGCATGGAGTATATTTGAAATTGCATTTTAAAAGATAAGTAAGAAAGCTGCATGATGCTAGTGAAATTAACAAAGGTATAGATCTAATGAAGTAATGAAGCTACCCACATTTTATGTGCTTTGAGCCAATGAAATTTTTATCATCATGATGAAGTAATAATGCATTAAATGTCTTATTAATGTCCTTATTTGATTGGACAGTGCTCTGTTTGTTATATTGTTGCTATCAAAATAGAATGGTAGTGGTGATTCAATGCATCTACAGCCTCAACATGAACATGGCGACATTGATCCAATAACAAAAGATACATTACAAATGTCAAACTCGCAGTCTCAATGAAATAAACAGTGTATAAAATAATATATGGTGCACAACAGTAGCAAGCATGCAATGACAACAATAACATTGCATGATGTCCAAACTCAAATTCAAAATAGTAAATGTATTAATGTATGATCTAATAGCAGCAACCTCATTGATCATTATCTTTCACTCCTCCATCATTATAGAAGAGATAACTACCTACAACTATATTTCATAATTCCTCCTTTGAAGTATATATATATCAAGTATAATTATGAGTTTACATCATATTTTTAGTCTTAATAAAATCTTATAAAACAACATACATTGTGTGAAGTGTTTGATCTCTCTTTATTTATTTTGTTGGTGATATTCACTATGTGGTACTCCCTGTTTATGATCATTTGATAAGGAAATGTCTTGATGGCTCGTGGGCTGCAAGCTAGAGCATCATGCATTGTTTATGAGCTCATTGTTTGAGCACCAGCCAATCAAATAGGAACATGAGGTGCTCAAACAGTGAGCTCATAAACAATGCACGATGTCCTAGCTTGTAACCCATGAGCCATCAAAATATTTCTTCATGAAATGATCATAAACGAAGAGTACCACATAGTGAATATTAATAAATAAAGAGAGATCAAACACTTCACACAATATATGTTGTTTTATAAGATTTTATTAAGACTAAATATATTATTTTATTAAGAAATTATTAAAACAAAGTATTTTGGGTTAGTTTTATGTTGTTTTATAAGATATTTATTAAGACTAAATATATGATGTAAACTCAATATAACAAATGGAGCACCGACCAATCAAATAGGGACATGAGGTGCTCAAACAATGAGCTCATAAACAATGCATGATGCCCTAGCTTGCAGCCCGCAAGCCATCAAGACATTTCCTCATGAAATAATCATAAACAAGGAGTACCACATATTGAATATCAATAACAAAACAAATAAAGAGAGATCAAACACTTCACACAATGTCTTGAAGGTAATAGAAACGATGCCCTAGCTTTCAAAGTTTGCGGGTCATCGAGCATTCCAAATTCTAAAATGTAAACAATGTCATCCAGACATGTGTATTGTGAGCTTTCCTACAATAAATGGACTTGTGATGATTTTCACAATAGTACATGTGTCGAAGGAAAGCTCAAAGTACTGCTTAGGAAAATATGAATGTTCATCACCTGTGCATATCATAGTTGATCAGAGAAGGTATATGCATAACAAAACAAATAAAGAGAGATCAAACACTTCACACAATGCCTTGAAGGTAATAGAAATGATCAAACACTTCAAAATAGGGACATCATTAATAAAATATGGACATCAAATAGGGACATCATTAATAAAATAATACACTTACTATTTTAAATTTGAGATCATAAAAATTAAGATATCCATATTTTATTACTGATGTCCTTATTTACATCTTTTTATCAAATGACTCAAAAACATAAAAAATGGTCCTATATGGTCACTAATAGCCAACTTTCAAAAGAATATGAATGAATATGCAAACATACATAAGTGGATGAACATTAATAATGAAGGTACCAAACATTGCCTGGAGTAATGAAGTGTTGACCTAGGGTTCAATCCAGTATGCTCTTGTATGATCTAAAACCTGCAAGGAAGGAAAAGATGGGGTTAGATCCAAAGGATCTAAACAATGTCTAACACCCTATTACTAATCCTCATCTACAATTATGCATGTGCATAGTCAAGCCATACACTTCTAAAATGAACTATGCTACAGAACATGGGTGTGTGTTAATGTGATTCAAAAACTATTATGGAAGATTGTTTTATTATTGAGATAATGATATCTTAATTCTACAAAAATAAATATTTTGAGAAATATTTGAATTTAATTTTGACAATAACATGAGGAGTGATATATTTGAAGCTTCAACAAGACTTCATACCATGTAGTGTTCGTAGATTACGTTCAATGCGTTATTTACATTTGTATTGGTGGGAAAACTTTTGAAAACGCGCAAAAGAGATTGCATTCAACCATGTTGTTTACATGACACATGTAGTTTACCTCCAGCCTAAATCAGCCTTGCGTACAAATCTGCGAACAATGCGTGGTATAAAGCCTCACTCAAGCTTGAAAATGATAAGCATTATGATGCTGAGGTATGGTGTGGTAAGCACAAGTATAGTTTCTCGTAAGCTGCTATTGGTATAGTTTTTTTTTTTTTAATAGTTGCAGAATCTAGCTTCTCTTATATGTACATGTATGTATACATTTTGGGCTTAGCTTTAATATCATGTAAATTTGAGTGAAATGGTAATAATATTTAAGAGCAACAAGTATGACATTTTAAACAAGTATGCATATACATTATATAACAGGAGTGATATATTTTAATGAAAACACTTAATGGGAAGGATGTCTATATAACAAGAGTGATATTTTAATGGCAGAGAACATAGAAATTGTAGTGAAACTCTGTAATTTATTATGGCTTAGTGTTGTATATCCATAGTCAATGTCTATTTAAACTTTAAGCTGATACCTATATGATGGCTTAAGTAAATTGTTCTTACCTTGAGACTAGTACACCATGGGATTAGAGGATGGTTGTTATAATAGCAACTGTGTGCATGTGAGATACTTTTATATTTTGTATTAAATGATGATACATATGTGTTTCTTTCTTTTACAATAGTTTATATTCTGATACTTATATCTTGAATTGTCAAATGACCAATGAGTGATAATTTCAAAAGGGTAACATAATTAAAGGCATGTGAATTCATATTGTACTTAATCTAAATGCCATTGTGTAATGTTTTTATTTACGATATTTCAAGACCCCTCTCCATTTTAAACTAACCTATAACTTCAAAAGAGGAATTATCAAATATAGTTGTAGGTAGTTATCTCTTCTATAATGATGGAAGAGTGAAAGTTAATGATCAATGAGGTTGCTACTATTAAATCATACATTAATACACTTACTATTTTGACAACAATAACATTGCATGATGATAGAGCTCAAATTCAAAATAGTAAGTGTATTATTTTATCACTGATGTCCCTATTTTATTACTGATGTCCTTATTTGATCTAATAGCATCAATATAACAAACAGAGCACCAGCCAATCAAATAGGGACATGAGGTGCTCAAACAGTGAGCTCATAAATAATGCATGATGTCTTAGCTTGCAGCACACGAGCCATCAAGATATTTCCTCATGAAATGATCATAAATGGGGAGTACCACATAGTGAATATCAACAACAAAACAAATAAAGAAAGATCAAACACTTCACACAATGCCTTGAAGGTAATAGCAATGATGCCCTAGCTCTCAAAGCTCGTGGGTCATTGAGTATTCCAAATGCAAAGATGAAAAAATGTCAGTATTAACATTCATATTTTTCCATTAAATCAACAAATGCCATCAAAATAAAATTGAGTTAATGAGAAGACAAAGCTCGAATGCCTACCTCAAGTCATGGCTGCCATATAAAGATCAAATGCTAAGAAATTATGTTATAAAATTTCATGCCAAATTTTATCAAGAATGGTCCTATATGGTCACTAATAGCCAACTTTCATAAGAATATGAATGAATATACAAACATACATAAGTGGATGAACATAAATAATGAAGGTACCAAACATTGCTTGAAGTAATGAAATGTTGACTCAGGGTTCAATCCAGTATGCTCTTGTATGATCCAAAACTTGCAAGGAAGGAAAAGATGGGGTTATATCCAAAGGAAACTATTAGGGCACTACTTCTCCTTGACTGTATTCTTTTGGGGTCTGATATATCGTAGTTGTTTCTTTTTTCTTTGAATCATTGTTTACAATTACTTTTGATGCAATATTTGTGTGAAGAACAAGAACAAAATGGTGAACGAGTGTATTTGACAAAGATAAACATGACACATTTTGTTGGGCTGATTAGGTTGGCCTGGTACCATTTACATGGCCTGACCAGATATTAAATAGTGAGCTCATGAACAATGTCAGCATTAAACAGTGAGCTCATGAACAATGTATGATGCCCTAACTTGTAGCACGCGAGCCATCAAGACATTTCCTCATGAAATGATCATAAACAAGGAGTACCACATAGTGAATATCAATAGCAAAACAAATAAAGAGAGATCAAACACTTCACACAATGCCTTGAAGGTAATAGAAATGATGCCCTAGCTCTCAAAGCTCGTAGGTCATCAAGCATTCCAAATGAAAAGATGTAAACAATGCCAGTATTAAACAGTGAGCTCATGAACAATATATGATGCCCTAGCTTGTAGGCCGCGAGCCATCAAGATATTTCCTCGTGAAATGATCATAAACGGAGAGTACCACATAGTGAATGTCAATAGCAAAATAAATAAAGAGAGATCAAACACTTCACACAATGCCTTGAAGGTAATAGCAACAATGCCCTAGCTCTCAAAGCTCGCGGGTCATCAAGCATTCCAAATGAAAAGATGTAAACAATGCCAGTATTAAACAGTGAGCTCATTAACAATGTATGATGCCCTAGCTTGTAGCTCGTGAGCCATCAAGACATTTCCTCATGAAATGATCATAAACAGGGAGTACCACATAGTGAATATCAACGACAAAACAAATAAAGAGATCAAACACTTCACACAATGCCTTGAAGGTAATAGCAACGATGCCCTAGCTCTCAAAGCTCGCGACTCATCAAGCATTCCAAATGCTAAGATGTAAACAATGCCCCTGAAATTGAGTTAATGAGAAGACAAAGCTCAAATGCCTACCTCAAGAGCCAGTGCACGCCAAACTCTAATGCCCTCTTCGTGCTACGCAAAAGTGCAAGGCCATCTTCGCAGCAGCTCTTCGAATTCACAAAAATTATAAATGACACTTTCTTTTTCTTTTTCTTTTTTATTTATAACTAAAGGGGTATCAAAATTACGATGTTATTGTTGCTATTACGACACCGTCGGATGCACTTGCAAAAAAAACACAAAAAACAAATACAAATTGTAGTGGCATCGCAAATTGGCATCGAAATTCGACCCCAAATGTTGTAGTGTAAAGATGAAGAAAACTACCAATCTGTGATATTTTTGTGTAGATTATATATACAAAGACCTTAATGTTCAATTAAAAACTTGGATTGACAAGAAATAAAATAAATAAATATATCAACAATTTTAAATATATTCAAAATTATACTTTTTGAAATCTCATAATAAGGACTACATACAAAATGTAACTTCTAAATGAATTCATGAGCCCCCAAAGGTGAAGTAAAAATGGTTTTTTTGTCAGCATTTTGCTAGGTGCAAAGGAGACTCCATTGTAGTCATGATTTAAGATTAGTGGGGTTCTATTAAAGGGGGTTTGCTACAGGAGCATATAGTGGTGTAAGGGCAATCTTACATCACCCAAGAATATTGTATTTTCCTTTTGTTCTATAGTTTCATTTTTTTGGAGCCCATAATGACACTTCCAAGGTGTAGGACAGTCAAAAGGTTGAAACAAAAAAAATATTCACTTGTTATTTTTAGTTTACAAGTCAGTCTATTTGGGTTTGTATGGACATGAAAAATGACCCCAATGAGCAAAATTGAAAAACAAAATGATTGGTGAAAGAACTATCTCGAGATCCTACATCGTTTGAAAGATTTTAAACTTTTCATCTCAATAATTTATGCAATGAAGTTTCGAAGTCAAATTGGGAACCTTAGAAGCCCCAAAAAAGTTTGAAAAATGGACAAATAGATCTTGAAATATATTTGGCATTGTTGACCTCTTGTGATCTTTATAATAATATGCTAAAATAACAAATTAGGTGCTCAAGTCAAAATTTATGGCTTCTTAAAGTTGTGCCACCAAAACTCAAGTTTCAATGAAAAATCCACCTAAGTGGAAAAATGAATGCTAGACCATTGGGTGCCAAAAAGAAGAAAAAATACACTTTCTTGAACATTCTAAGATGATTACCAGTGCTAATTAAAGAAGTGAACCAAGGTTTACAGGGTAACAACTCCATCAATACAAATTGTGGCTCCAAATTGTAGGGTTTTTTACAAAGTTGATTTTCTTTGTAATAATTTGAGCCCATGTGGTTGTAGCATGTAATGTTTTGAGTTTCGTGGTTTCCATTTCATTGGGATAACTGAAAGAAAGGGTTTCTTTCTTCCATTTTTGTTTACTTCTCTTCTATTGTTGTGTGTTTGGGTTTGTAAGGGAAGTATCCTTCATTAGTTTGATCTAACCTTCTTTAATTAATTCCTTTAAATGTGACCTCTCAAGTCTTAAATCTTTATGTTGTCTAAAAAATATGCATTTTAAAGAAAAAAATTAGGATGTACCAAGTTTGTAACTCATTATTGTGACATTACCCCTTTTTTGTATATAAAAGTGCAATATATTATAAAATTCATTCTCATGATACAAAACAAAATATTTCGGTAAACATTTGTGATCTATACATTATAAATTTCATTCTTAGGTTATAAAATAAAATATTAGCATGAAAAGGAAATATAAATTTGTTGTTAAAATGCATAGCTTTCCAATCAATCCCTTGGTTTAGGAATCACACTAATACAAGTCATAGATTGTCATTTTTAATACTACAAGCCATAAGTAGGGTGTTATGAGAGGCCGTCACGAGCTCTTAACTCTTTGCACACTAGTCTATATTTTTATTTCCTTTATAAACTCTACTTCATCCTCTTGCACCTTAAATGTGGAATAAATTAATATTTTTGAAAGAAACAATAACATGGAGAATAAAAAATAAGTAATCAATAGCAATTGTTTGAAAGTTACCATTTTGGAAGCCAAATGAAGAACATCTACACCAAGATCTAAGAAAGAGACACATAATTTGTAAGAGGGGGAAACGAAAGAAAAACCCCCAATTACGTAGATGGAAAAAGCATACAAAAAGAACAATGAAAGAAAGAGGAAGAGAAAGCATAGAAATTCTGCATAAGTAAAAATGAGAGAGGCCTCAAATATATAGAGGTGAGAGAGAGGAGTTACAAATAGGCTTGATGAGAATATATGCAACTTTATCTTCACCCTTATAATACAGATTTTTTATTTTTTATTTTATCTTCAATTTGTTCTTTGATGAAGTGATGTTGAAGAGCAATGTGCTTGTTCCTTGCATGGAAGATTGGACTCTTTGCTAAGGCAATGAAACTTTTATTGTCACAATACAAATGTGTAGGAGCCTCTTGAGGTAGGCCCAAGTCTTCAAGTAGTCTTCTTAACTAGAGGGCCTCTTTGGATACATTAGTATAACCTTTATATTCAACTCTGATAGAGCCAAGATAAGTAGATTGTTGCTTCTAACTATTCTAGGAGATTGCACTTGAGTTAAAAAAGAAACAATATCCACTAGTAGATCTCCTTGCATCATTAGGATCTCCTCTTAGATTTGAATCAGTTATTCTTTTAAGATAAATTCACAATTTTCTTCATAAAATAAACTAATATTAAGAGAAACTTTAGCATATCTCAAAATTCTCTTTGTGACTTTAAAAAAGAGTTTGTTGAGGTTTAGACATGAATCTAGAAACTAAACCAACACTATATGCAATATTGGGTCTAGTAAGAGTTAAATAATTTAAACTTCCAACTAATAGCCTATGCAAAGTAGCATCAACAAAAGAAGTTTATGTATCAATCATTAGTTTAGCTTCCAATTCACAAGGAGTAGAAATAGGGTTAGTATTATTCATTCTAAATCTATCTAAAAGATCTTGAGTATATTTACTTTGAGAAAGAAAGAAACCCTTTGGTGTTTGCTGGATTTGCATACCCAAAAAAGTAATGTAACATATCTAAATTAATCATTTGAAATTTCTTATTTATTTCAGACTTAACATCACAAATCAAATGGTTAGAACTTTAAGTGATATCAAATCATAAACATATGTAATAATAATCACAGTTTCATCTTCACTGTGCTTAATATATAAATTAGGATCAATTTTTCTTCTAGCAAAACCTTTAGAAATAAAGAGAGCATTGATTTTAGAATACCATTCTCTAGGAGATTGTTTAAACCATAAATTGATTTCTTTAATTTGTGAGCAAGATGTTCATTACCTTCCTTAACAAAATTAGGAGGTTGAGATATATGAATTTCTTCATGCAAATCACCATTTAAAAAAGCACTTTTGACGTCCATTTGATGAATAGATTGTTGGATTTTTTTGTCATCATTAGCACATCACAGATAAACGATCTGAGACATCATCATGGGCTAAATCCTGTCAGGGCCAATATGCCATTTTATCTAGGCAAGTGCAGCTAACATATCATGGTATATTTCCCAGTGGTTCCCTACACCCCGTGGTGTTACCTAATTTTTTCCATGCTAATGTGTAGGTGTATAGGGTCAATGTTAAATGAAGGAGGTGATACCCTCACACCCCCACGATGTTATCTTATGGTTTTCATTGATGCTTGCAAGTGTGTGGGGCCAATGTTAAATAAAGGGAAGTTCACATACCGCATCCCTATGGTAGTGTGAGATAAAAGGCGATGATGTTTGCAAGTATGGGGGAAGCTACATGCCAAGGATATAAAAGAGATTCGTGCTCCACATCCCTCTGAGGAATCAATATGTTAGCCAGTGCTTCGTGTGGGTGTTCAGGGTGGGTTAACATGTCATGTTTGCTATTGGAGTTTGATATCACTAAGAGGGGGGTGGAATTAGTGATTTAACAATCTAAAACAATTTTTACTTTCACAAAGAATTATAATATAAATCAATATAAACAAGAGAGATAATAAGACAAATGAAACATGCACAAATAATATAACATAGATATGTCCTGAGTGGAAACCCTCTAGGGAATAAAACCACTCAAATTTCCTCACTAGCTTATGTGAAAATGTCCTTTTACAATACTTCACTAGCTGTACATATGTCTCACTGGCAATGATATCTCACTGATAGATTTTTCAATGCCTCACTAGCTTCACTTTACTTTTACGATCTCTAATTTGTATAGAGTCAAAAATTATGATCTAGTATAGCGATCATGATCCAATACAATACATCATTGGATACTACTACTTTGTATCCAATGTTGCATCATGTGAGATCAGGACAACTATAACCTTAATCAAGGATTTCAGATTGTATAACTAATGTGTACAACTAAAATAAAAATTATTTCATGTAAATCAATATCTCTTTGTACATCTTTGATGTCCTTAATATCTTGTATATATAATGTTTCAAACTGATAAACTGCAATGTAACTTCCATTTAGAACTTACATTTGTTTAGGTTTATGATCATAAACAATAGAACAAAAAATCTTTAACTATTTTAGATTGGGCTTCCTATTGGACCAAACCTTTTCGGGAGTTATATCCTTTAAAGCTTTGGTAGGAGTTCTATTAATAAGATATGTTGTACAAGCCATAGCTTCAACCCAAATTTATAATGCATATTTCTAGCATGCAACATACATCTATCTATTTCAACAATAGTTATATGCTTATTTTCTACTACACCATTTTGTTAAGGCGTATAGGGAGCAATTAGCTCATGCTTAGTACTAAACGATTTTTAAATAACCACTAAAAGCACCATTCACATATTGCTTACATTATTGGTTTAAAGGATTTTAATCTTAAAACCAAACTATCTTTCAACAAACTTATGAAATTTAGAAAAGATATTAAAAACTTGACGTTCACTATGAAGAAAATAGATCCAAATTCTCCTTGAAAAATCATCAACAAAAGTATTTGCATACCTTTATCTTTGGATGAAGGTATTCTCCATGGGTCCCAAAAGGTCACTTTGAACAATGTCGAATTTATGAGTTGCCCTCCATGTCTGACCATGAGAAAAGGACTCCCTATGCATCTTACCACACATGCATAATGTACATACAGTTTTAGAAGGAACAATGTTAGGCAATCCATCTACCATATTATACTTTTGCATCAATTCAATATTGTTAGAATTGATGTGACCAAGCCTTTCATGCCAAATATTGAAATCAATGGTAGTGATCAAATAATATTTTGAGTGAGAAAAATCATAAAACTTGAACAAATTATCATTATCCAACTTAGCATTAGCAATAACTATATTTTTCTTAGGATCATTAGCATAGCACATATTCTTAAAGAACTCAATTTGATAATTGAGACAAAGCTTAACAACTAAAAGAAAGTTAGTTTTCAATTCGGGAACATAAAATATGTCAGACAATTTAACATTAGGCACATTTACATCACCAATTGATTCTACTTTACAACTATGATTATTTTCAAGTTATGGAGGAACATTAGAAGTATCAAATTGCATAGAATTGAATATCTCTCTATGTGAAGTAATATGTTGAGAGACACCCAAATCAATAACTCTTTCAAGTGGTTTGAAAACACTTTATTTACAAGTAAATGCATGGCAAGATTGATTTTCATTGAACTATTAGACTTTTTAGGTTTGTTTTGGTGATTATTTCGATATTGTTACATTAGCTTTTTCTCTTTTCTCTTTTTAAAGAATTTTTCCAATGACCATTTTTACCACAATAAGAACAATGAGGCCTCTTAAAATTATTCTTTTGAGGATTAGTACCATTAGCATGATAAGTTTTGGAATTAGAATGATATTTAGACTTACAAGAATTATTATAAAATCTAGAATGCTGATTATGATTTCTAGACATAAAAGTATGTTTACTATTTTTAAGAGAACCAAACTAAATTAATTTTTCTTCCTCTTGACATAACAAATTATGAAATATATTATAAGTAGGCTATTTAATGAAGGAATATTGATTACAAAGATGTCACTTAGATTGATGAGGATGTGGCATATATAGATTAGTTGAAGTTCCATTAGATGAGTTATCTAATAATAGTAACAATGATTCAGATTCATAATCTATTGTTGATTTGGGATATTAGCAAATTCTAATCACAAGAAAGAATAAAGTTTCTATGTTTTTATTATTTTGTAGTTGAAATTTTGCACGTTTTGATGCATTGGAAGTAGAATGAGAAAAATAAACTAGGCCATTTTCATAAATTTAAATTTGAATTTCAAATGTTAGAGGTTAATTTCTATAAAATGTGCAATTAACTTAGGTCAATCCACAAATTGTAGATATGGACCTACACAAGAAATGGATAAAGTGAGGATCAAAATTAATCCCTAGGAATGACTGCAAATGGGATCGAGTAAGACTCAAGTGATGTGTCAATACACTTTAATTACATAAGAAATAGTTGAATCACAGTGAAACCAAAATGAAGGGGTAGTGTGAAAGGTATGTAATTTTAACCATGTGTGTGTGTGCGTGCGTGCACGCACGCTCTTTAGTACTACTTGAATTCTCTCTAATCATATTGAGTTTGTACATGTGTGTAACAAGGGTATCATGGGAATGATGTTCAACAAGTCAGAGTGAAAATGAAAATTTAATTGGAGATTTTTACATGGACCACCATGTGTTTGATGTGAATGATGTATGTCTCCATTAGGTGTGATTTGATTGATTGTTAACTTGGTTTGTATTTCCAGATTTGTCTAACTCTAGTTTTGGTTGTTATTTAAATGAACACCTGATCCTCAATCAAATTCATATTACAACTAATCAACATGCTCAAATCACTATGACTGTTAATAATTCTTAAATATGAATTGTTCACAAAGGTGACACTTAAGTATCTAAATTGATTAGGTGTTAATAAATAATTTATATTGCAAAATGTATTGATTGCAATTTTCCCATGGTTAGCAATCTTTAAATAATGCTTGCTAGTACAAAAAGGGACTTGTGTTGCATTATCTTTGATTACTTATTTGAAATTAGAAAAAATAATATGTACATCTATATGTATCTATAGATATTATGTATAAATACATTACACATATACATACATACATATACATGTACACATACATATATATTAATCAATTTAAAAATTATATAAATTGTCCAAAATGAATATATGAATCATTATAATCAAATCAAAATAATTTTAAGCAACTATCACAATAACAATTATTACATTTAAAAATTGAGACACAACTATATCTCTAATGTGCATATAAGAGATAGATTGTAGTTGACGAGTCTTCCCTTCATTTTACTCTTTAGAGATAATAAGACCACTCATTATGTCTATTCTAGTTTAATTGTACTTTGCTAGTCCCATGAACATACTCTAAATTGAAACAACTAATCAACATCGCAATATGTGGGGAATCCATGTCAAATAATAGATTCATATAAAAAAAAATTTAATAAATGATGATCTGTAACATTATATTGTATAAATATAAACATCCACCATATTTTAAAAATTGTGGATTACAAAAAATCACATCCCATAAGATTAAGTCTTAGACAATGATTCTAACTCTAGCAACTGATATAAGAGTACATATAGTTTTGTTTTTTTGGTTACTGTCTCTAACACTATATTCTGGTTTTGATGGGGTTTTAGACTCTTAATAGTGCCGTGCAGAAATGCTTTCCTTGTTGGCCGCCTTATGAAGAAAATATCAAGGGCTAATTCTTGTTACTTGATTTACTTTCCCTGCAGCTATCGAGATGTCAAAAAGCAATGTAGTGGCAACTATAGGACCACAATCCTCTGTGATTGCTCATGTTATTTCGCACATAGCAGATGGACTCAATGTACCACTTTTATCATTTGGAGCAACTGATCCGACTCTCTCTTCACTTGAGTACCCTTATTTTCTTCGCTTCACACACAGTGATTTCTCAGAGATGACAGCAATTGCTGCTGTAATTGGTTTCTTTAATTGGAGAGAAGTTATTGCAATTTATGTAGATGACGACTATGGGAGAAATGGAATAGCTGCTTTGGGGGATGCACTCGGGAAACAAGCTAATATTGTTCATAAATTACGAATGCCTCCAGACGTCACTGCAAGTAGCCTGAACACTAACTTGAAAGATTTGTCTTTGATGACAACTCGAGTTTTTGTTGTTCATATGAATCCAGATGTTGGTCTGAGGCTTTTCACTGAAGTGCGCCGCCTTCAAATGTTGAGCAATGGCTATGTATGGATAGCCACAGATTGGCTATCCTCTGCTCTGGATTCTCTTACTCTTGATTCAGATACATTGAAATCACTTAATGGGCTCATTACTGTGCGGAGGCATGTTCCCAATTCGCATCAGGTACATGATTTTTCTGTAAGATGGAACAATCAGCAAAAAGCTGGAAACGTTGATGCAGGGCTCAATGTGTTTGGACTATATGCTTATGATACAGTATGGGCACTTGCTTATGCTATTGATTCCTTCTTCAAAAAGGGGGGAAATTTATCCTTTACAGAGTATCCCCACATATCCACAGAAAGTGGAAGTCAATCAGAGCTAGCAAAGTTCAAGGTCTTCGCAGGAGGTCAACAGTTACACACAATACTATTGCAAACTAACATGACGGGCTTAACAGGTCGAGTTCTACTGGATAAAAGAGGTGAGCTGCTGGGTTCGACTTTTGAGATAATTAATATAGTTGGGAAAAAATTCCGCACAGTGAGCTACTGGTCAAATGAATCGGGCTTATCTGTTATTCCTCCCGAGAGCAGAAAGCCAGGTTTGAATAAAAGAGTGGAAGATCTGATATGGCCCGGTGATAGAAAACAGGTCCCACGAGGGTGGACAATCCCATCCAATGGCAGGCGACTTAGGATTGGAGTTCCTTGGAAAGGTGGAGCATTTGATAAATTGGTAAAAATAGAAGGTTCCAAAGTTGGAGATTCTTACTGCACCGATGTGTTTGCTGCTGCAGTGAAGATGTTGACTTACCCTGTTCCTTCTGAATTTATAGTTTATGGAAGTAAAGAATCGCCTCCCAGTTATGATGAGCTTGTGAGAAAGGTTGCTTCCAAGGTTTGAATCTAAACTTCTTTTAGTTTCTTCTGTATACTATAATATTTCTGGGACTGCATGGATTCATGCAGAAATTCAGAGCAGCTATTCACAGATGAAAACCTACAGGAATTTGATGCAGCGATTGGGGACATAACAATTCTGAAAAACAGATCAAATTATGTGGACTTCACCCAGCCTTATCTAGACTCTGGCCTGGTAGTGGTAGCTCCTGTCAGAAAGCAAAATTCAAATCCTTGGGCTTTCTTGAAGCCATTTAAACCAGAGATGTGGATTATAACTGGGGGATTCTTTCTTGTCGTAGGAGTTGTTATCTGGATTTTAGAGCACAAAGAAAACGATGAATTCCGAGGAATACCAAGAAAACAACTTGTTACCATCTTTTCGTATGTGTAACTTCCTCCTCGCCTTTTTTTAAGAATTAACTACAGAACCTTCTCATTTTTCTTCTACTTATAGAATTTTTTTATCAGCTTTGATGATTTCTGTATATTCTGACAAGTACCAACCAAACAAGCAGTGATTTTTGTTACTCGTCTATACACATCTATGTTTCTATAAACGAGGAGACACATTTTTGGGATAGAAGTAATTATCACGGTTCAGACGCAGGAAGAGAGTGTTGATAGAACGCGAGTTCACGGAATTATAATTTACATTATAAATTGTGAACTGTTGTCCTCAATTTTGAGATCATAAAATTGTGGCAACCCTACACAATTTTCTTATGAATTCGTAGGTGTATCCTCTACGTTTTTGATGTTTTGGATAATGCGTTATAAAGACAATTCGTCATTCATGAAATACTCTTTATTTTGCACATTTCATGCATCCTTTTTGAGGGTTCCCGTCAAGTTAATCACCTTATTGCTTGTCAGGACAAGTTTTTCTTCTCCGACAGCAAGCACTTGATTTTTGGTAACCTTTAAGTCTTTTTTTTTTTCATTTTTCTCTTTCTTGTTAGCAATTTTTAATCTTGATTTTCGCTTGAGTCAATAGCCCTTTGAAATACGCTCGTTTCAAGCTATCTTAGACATCAAACAGAGTTGTATAACTCAAATTATGATGTAAAAGGTAGGGTTTTTCAGGCTGAATGCATATTCATTGAAAAATCCTTAAAAGGTGGGTTTTTCAAAGTTGATTGCACGAGTTTGAATTATATTTAATAGATAAAATGGATTTCGATGTCCATTTTCAAATTTCAACTCATTTCGAGTTGATTTAGCTATAGTTTTTAATGTTTTCGTGAAATTAGTTTTAAAATAATCTAATTTCATGTTACTTTATTAATACTATAGTTCTGTATTAAATTTAATTTAAAATTAAATCACTTAAGTTCAAAGAAGTGCGTTTTTTGTTCTTCATTGCATATCATCAACAAGCAAATCACTTTTTAAAACCCACCTCTTGAAATTAAGTCATTTACACATTAAATACGTTGTTTTTATATGCAACTGCATATGTAAAACAAGTAAAAGTGGAAAAACATGTTTTATGAGAATGTGCAGTTGAACTCCAAAATAACGTATTTAATCATCTTATAAGTGTTGTTTTTATATACATATATAAAACAACACATTTAAAAGACTTGAAGTGGCTTTTTCCTAATTAAAGACATTCTTTCTAATGTGTAATTGCATTGAAAATGTGTGTTTTTAATGCCCAGCTC
Source organism: Chamaecyparis obtusa (assembly GCA_027943335.1). Lineage (NCBI taxonomy): Eukaryota > Viridiplantae > Streptophyta > Pinopsida > Cupressales > Cupressaceae > Chamaecyparis > Chamaecyparis obtusa. The sequence continues at coordinate 146,063 of BSBK01002580.1, read as the reverse complement.
TTAATGTGCTATTTTTAAACACAAATTGATGAAGGGTGCTCCCCTTACTACCACAAACACATAACAAAAAAAAAGAGAAACAACAACAATAATATGCAAGAACAGAAAAATTGGCTTCTTATTATCTCCACAAATGTGGAATTACAAACTTTCAGAATTACAATATGCAAAGCCACATGGGCATTCCCTTACAATATTTTGTAGGACAAAGCCTCGAACTATTACCCAGAACTATTCTGAACTGCCTAAGACAATAATACAGCCTTCCTTATATAGGCAAATTTCCACCGCCTGGGAAGGTTCCAGAATTTTAGCCAATAAGGCCGACCAAACTTAGAATTATTTTATTTTACATTTTATTACATCATAGTCGGCTCAAGATAACTTTTGAAACCCGAACAGAAATTTTGAAGAAAATTATTTTTCGCCATTTCAGGTGGCCCAACTTCCGAAAACCATAAGTCATCACCAGTTGACCCGATTGGCTATTATAACCCCATTTCGGAAACGCCATGAAGCGCTCTACAGGCTTGACCAGCGTAAGCGCTCGTCACCCAAATTTTCGACCTCATCCGGGGCCTCTAAAGCCTTCAAAACTGAGTTCAAAGTTTCTGTACCCAGCTACCAATACCGAAAATCTTCAATATCTTCCAATATACACTTGATCTAGCAATGAAACTTTACTGGCAGACTTACATGACCAAAATGAACCTCCAAGAAAGAAATCAGATCATTCTGAGCACATGCAAAAATTACCAAAAATAGTAACTTTCCATAAATAGCAACTCTGCACTAAAATAGCCCTTATTGAATATAAAAATAGAAATATTTTTGGGTGATGCAAGATTGCTCTTACACCCAAGATGCTCCTGCATCACAAATGCATGTCTTTTTATGTGTATTTTTATGTGCAAAGGCATCACCAAAACAATGTTTTTAATCCTCCTCCTTGGGCATCGATTTTGGAGAGGATTACATGTCTTTTAAAATATGCAAACACATCAAAAACAACGTTTTGAAACCCAACACTTGGGTGTTGTTTTTGGAGCCACTTACATGTTTTTCTTAACATGTTTTTACATGTTTAAAGTGCGTTTTTAACCCAGCACTTAAGGGCATCGATTTTGGAGACATTTGCATGTCTTTTTGAATATGCAAAGACATGTTAAAAAAACGTATTTAACCAAGCAGCTATGGATGTCGAATTTGTTGGCATTTACATGTCTTTTTAAACATGCATTTGCATCTTAAAAATGTGTTTTAACTTCCCTTTGGCTGTGTTTTTGGGATTTGGCGATTTTTTAGAGGAAAACACATTTTTTTTACTTCTAAAAACCCACTTTTGGGGGGCATTTTTAAAAAAAAAAAAGATTTTGAGGCAAGAAAACACATGAAAAGTGGTCAAAACTTAACCGTTGTGGCTGCTTATAGGGTAGATTTTGCACTAAATTTCTCAAGGATCATTCTTGGATCATCAAAATTGCATTTTAGAAAGTGTTTTGCTCTCAAAACAGCCCGTTTAGGGCACGTTTTTGGGCATTTTTTTGCTAAAAAATGACCCATTTTTTGTCATTTCTTCATCAAAATCAAATCTTTTGCTTTTAAGATGAGTTATTGGGCATTACATTTCATTTGTAGCTTGTTTATCATTATTTCTAAGCTGTTTTTGATGCCCTAGATGTCGTTTTTGGTTGCCATTACATGTGCATTGGAAATGGTCAAAACGATTGCTATTTCCTTGCATTCAATCTCTCTTTTCTTCCCACTTGGCTGTGAATGCATGTTGACTCTCCAAAATTGAAGGAAAAAAACTAGGAAAAAAATTGATATATAGTTTTTAAATCTCATCTTTCCTAAATCCGAAAATCCATTGATTTATTTCAGATTTTGCCCAAGATTTGGAAAAATTTCTTCTTGAAGATTGAGGTAATTTCTTCCTTAAGTCTTTTTCCTAATTTCTTCCCAAAGTATCTTGTTTATATGTAAACTTCCATTTTTAGATTTACATGTGTTTGAATTCATGATCCTTCTACTTCCGTCTTTCATTCTTAATTTGCATATGCAAGAATCTCTACTTGCTTGCATATGCAACCGGCATTAAAAACCCCGTTGTATGATGAAAAAAAGAACAAGTCCATGCTTGTGTATGCATGCATTATCCTTAAAAAAATCCATTTGTTGTCCCACAAGTTTCCAGCCATCCTCCATATGCAATCCCCTTTGAAAAACCCATTTCTTTTTGTTTTTCTCACCATATGAGTGACCATTTTGAGCCAAACTCATCCACCTTTTCACTGTCCCGAAGTTTTACAACCATTTCTCTTGTTCACACCATATGCCATGTTCATAGTCTTCCAAAATTCATACTTGTACATCAAAAAGCGTGCAATGGACCCATCCATACTTCATTTTCTCACCTAACACTTATTGTCCATTCATATGCAATGCTCCCAGAAAATTTCATTTTTGAATTTTTCCCTCATTTGAAGAGTTGGTTTTGCTTAAAATCTTTCTCCCTTCGTTACTCAAAGGCCTTCCACTTAAATCCTATACGCATACTCTTCTAGATATGCAAAGTTCGAGATTGAAGGACCATGTTATGGCTTTTTCTAGGAACTCAAGAACGACAACATGCACAAAAGAAAGAGGGACACGAGAAAAGAACGATCACATAATGAAGCCTACAATGAGGTGAAAGAATGATTGCATGCATAAAATGCTTTCAAGACAGAAATGGAAAGAAACAAATGTGCTTCTCAAGAGACAACCACCATTATACTGCAGAACGGGCAAGGATGCAAGTTCCTATTCCATATCAATATACTTCCACCAAACCAAGCACATCAATCGTAAAACATCCTTGTAGCAACATAAAGACCAACAGTGGATGATGTAATAGGGGTCGTGTCTTGTCAGGCACTTAGAATATTTTCATCATGCCTTTGTAATTAGTGTTTGACATATTACATGTAAAGTAAAAAAAGAGATGTAATTGCATGTGATAGTATCATGTGCAAAGCTGTAACATATAATCAAGTTGCAAGTGCATTAGGCATGCAACTTTGAATAAGTCAAAATTAGTTAGTTAAAGAATAAGTCAAGGCGGTTAAGGGTTTTCACCTTTTCTCTCCACCTTTCTCTCTCCTCTTTTCCTATATAGAGGGAGCTCATTGTAAATAATCATCTTTTTGAAAGGCAAGAAAATTCTGTCAGTTTGTATCTACACTAAGACTTTGAGCTTAGATGTAAATTTGAATTGCTTTCAATAAAAGGGGCAACTTGCTTTCAAACTTTGTGTTGATTCAAGGTGTAATGTGACTATATTTTCTGGATATTGATTGTGAGTTTTGGAGTTTTGCTCAAGCGAGATTTGAGTTCAATTGTGCAGACTTTGAGCTTCCTATTGCATTCAAAGTCAATTTGAACTTTTGAAGACTTTGTGTTGCAGGAGGACAAATTTTTATAGTTGATAGTGGCTGCAATTACTTAGAATTGAAGACTTTGGGCTTCAGTTGTAGGTATTTTTATTAAGTTTGAGAGTATTTGATAAGAGACTTTGTGCCTTACCAATTATTCTACTTGAATCCTGATTTGGGATAATCACAGAAGACTTTGGGTTCCTATACTTAATCCACAAAATATAAAAAGAAAGTTGTTGCTCCTGGTATTGTTCTTATGTCAACTCCAAGGTCACTAGTATTATCGTAGCAATAAGGCACTTTAAAAATTGTTGGCTAAAAATTTTGTAAGCCGCTAAGACTACACCTTACAAAATTGTATTTTAGGCAATGTCTCATGATATTTCTCTCTCCTCTCAGCAATAGGGGAGGCTCCCTTCATACCATAGGTGGCTTCAACAGGAACTTAACTGAAATTACAAAAAGGGTGGTTCTCTTAATCAATTCCTCTTTTTTCAGGAACGATTTGCATACAACTACTACATTCTAACTTAACAAAAAGTGTCTTATTGCTATGATAATACTGGTGACCCTAGAGTTGACATAAGAACAATACCAGGAGCAACAACTTTCTTTTTACATTTTGTGAAACAAAAATAGGAACCCAAAGTCTCATGCACTTGTCTCCTGAGGATTCAAGCAAAATAATCGCAGGAGACTTTGGGTTCCTATACTTATTCCACAAAATATAAAAATAAAGTTGCTTCTCCTGGTATTGCTCTTATGTCAACTCCAGGGTCACCAGTATTATAGTGGCTACAATTACTTAGAACTGAACACTTTGGGCTTCAATTGAGTTGTACGCAAATCATTCCTGAAAAAAAAAGAATTGATTAAGAGAACCACCCTTTTTTTAATTTCAGTTAAGTTCCTGTTGAAGCCACCTACAGTAAGAAGAGAGTCTCCCCTATTGCTGAGAGGAGAGAGAAATCTCATGAGACGTTGCCTAAAGTTACAATTTTGTAAGGTGGTCTTAGTGGCTTACAAAAATTTTAGCCAACATAAACAAATAAAAGAAAAAATTAAAACAAAATAACAAAATAACATTTGACAAGATATGATTTACGTGGTAAAATGTGCTCTTATTTCTTAGAGGAAAAGATTACAATCTTCACAAAGCTGACTTTACCTTTCAAGGCCACACAAATATATATAGTGTCTTCCACATGATGGCTAGCATCAATTTAATGTTCCCTTTCAAGCCTAATCAGCAGGGATGGCCACTACCCTATTTTATAGGTTTCCGTAGGCTAATTGGTGTTGGTAAGGGGACTCCTAATGCAAGACATCCATGTGGGTAGAGAAATTAAAAATTCAAACTCCCCTTCTTTTGTCATAGGAATTGAATGACCACATTATAAGAATATTCTAAAATTAGTAAGCAAGTAATACTATTGTTCAATAATGCATCGAAGAGGGCAAAGAGTCATTTAATAAATTTGTCCTTTAATTGAGGAGAGTTGTTAATGTCTTTTTCTTAGGGGGGGTTTGTGTGTGGCTGAGTGGGTACGTAGAGAGGATTTGGGAAATAAGTTTTTGAGTTTTCTGAGGTCTGAGATGAGACCATAAAATCAGTTTTGTACTGAGAAGTCAATCTGTGGCTCCCTATTTTGTAAATTCAATTCACCATCAATAAGAATTCCAATGAGTTTGTTTGTATACGTTGATGTTTGAATTTATTTAATTACTGTTGTAGATCAGATTGCTTGTGTTCAAAGTGTGTTGCAAGTGTTTACTAAGGGATTAATTCAGCTGTTGCAACACTTCTCAGAGCCAAAGGATTTTGAGTATGCAGACAAATTCGCTGGAGGGAGGCAGTTTGTACCAGGATCAAGCTTGTGGGTGTGGTGAAAATGTTTGCAAAAGGAGCCCCACATGGCTAGGTTAGAGCTGGATTTCGAAGTGGAGGAAGAAATGCTGCAGATGTTGTCCATACTAATGACTTTAGAGCCCTGAGTAGGCAGGTTGAAGCCATACAACAAGAATTCAGAATAGGGTTTGCTCAAAGGAGAGCACTTGAAAGTGAAGATGATGACACTAAAGAAACTTGAGAAGAAGAAAATGCTGAAGGTGAAGCATAAAGAGCAGCTCTAAATGATCCTCTTGTTAAAGCATTGATGAGGATCGGGAAAAGGCCAAAGGTGGAAGTTCCTTTCTTCAATGGGAACCTTGATCTAGAAGAATTAATAGATTGGATATATGATATGGAAGAGTGCTTCAAGTTTGAAGAAATAGAGGATCCAGACAAAGTGAGGTTTGCTAAAACCAAACTAAAGAGACATGCTATAATCTGGTGGAAGGAGGTCCAGATTGGATGAGGAAGAAGAGGAAAAAACAAGATTTGCAAATGGGATAAAATGGTGAAAATGATAAAGAGACAATTTATTCCTATTGATTATAAGTTGGATTTATTGAGGAAAATGCAAAGCCTAAAACAAGGAAGTAGGACAATGAGAGAGTATGGAGGAATTTCACAAAATTTTAATCAGAATAGGCCATTTGAAGCAAACAAGGAGAAAATAGCTCGTTGCATGAATGGGTTAAGACCAAGCATTCAAGAAGAGTTGGATGTAATAAGAATTTATACGATGGAGGATGAATTTCAATTTGCTCTAAGATTTGAAGAAAAGATAAACAATTGATTTGAAAGTAAACAAAAGAGAAGAGGTCAAGATGAAAAGAAAGAAGGGAAATCATATGGAGATTGGGATGAAGACTCAAATCTGAAAATCAGAAGAATAAAGACCATGGCAGCAATAAAAATAGAAGGAATAATGATTCATACCCCTATGAACAAGATTTCAAAGGAAGAGGAAGATCTAGTAAAGGGTTTGGAAGAGAAAATTACAAGATTGTTGTCCTCAATTTTGACATCACAAAATTGTGGCAACCCTACGCAATTTTTCTTGTCAATTCGTAGGAGTATCCTCTATGATTTGAATGGTTTGAATAAAGCGTTATAAAGATAATTCGTCATCCTTGAAAAACTCTTTATAACACACATTTCACGCATTCTTTAAGTCCTTTTCTTTGTTTTTTTTTTTCCTTGTTAGCATTTTTTATCTTGATTTTCCCTTGAGCCAATAGCCCTTTGAAATACGCTCGTTTTGAGCTAACTTAGACATCAAACGGAGTTGTACAACTCAAGTTATGATGTAAAAGGTGGGATTTTTCAGGCTGATTGCATATTCTTTAAAAATCCTTAAAAGGTGGGGTTTTCAAAGTCAATTGCACGTGTTCAAATTATATTTAATATATTAAATAGATTTTAAATTTCATTTTCAAATTTCAACTCATTCCGAGTTGATTTGACTATAGTTTTTAATGTTTTCATGAAATTAGTTTTAAAATAATCTAATTTCATGTTACTTTATAAAAACACTATAGTTATATATTAAATTAATTCAAAATTAAATACTTTAAGTTCAAAAAGGTGTGGTTTTTATTCTTCATTGCATATCATCAACATGCAAAACACTTTTTAAAACCCACCTCTTGAAATTAAGTCTTTTATACATTAAATATGTTGTTTTTATATGCAATTGCATATGTAAAACATGTAAAAGTGGTTTTTTCTAAACCAAAAGCATGTTTTATAAGAATGTGTAGTTGAACTCAAAAAAAACATATTTAATCATTTATGAGTGTTGTTTTTATATGCGATTGCATATTGAAAACAACATATTTAAAAACTCTCCAAGTGGTTTTTTCCTCATGAAAGACATGTTCTAATCAATATGTAAATGCACTTGAAAAGTGCGTTTTTAATCGAGAATCACTAAGGGTGTTGTTTTTAAATCCAAATACATATCTTTTTATGTATTTTTACATGTGCAAACTCTTCTCCAAATAGTGTATTTAATCCTTCCTTTTGGGTGTCGAATTTTGAAACCATTGCATATGTTTTAAAGCACATGCATACACATGTTTAAAGTGCATTTTTAACACAGCACTTATGGACGTCGAATTTGAAGACATTTACATGTCTTTTTAAACATGCATTTGCATCTTAAAAATGCGTTTTAACTTCCCTTTGGCTGTGTTTTTGGGAAGTGGTGATTTTTGAGAGGAAAACATGTGTTTTTTACTTCAAAAAATCCATTTTTTTGGGCGTTTTTGAAAAAAACAGGATTTTGAGGCAAGAAATCACTTGGAAAATGGTCAAAACTGAATCGTTTTTGCTCTTTTTTGGGTCGATTTTACACTACATTTTCCAAGGATCATTTTTGGATCATCAAAATTGCATTTTAGAAGGTGTTTTGCTCTCAAAACAGCCCGTTTAGGGCATGTTTTTGGGCGTTTTTGCTCAAAAACAGCCCATTTTTTACCATTTTTCATCATCAAAATCAAAGCTTTTGCTTCTAAGATGAGTTCTTGGGTATTATTTTTCATTTGCAGCTTGTTTATCATCATTTATAAGTTGTTTTTGATGCCTTAGATGTCATTTTTGGTTGTCATTACATGTGCATTGGAAATGGTCAAAGCAGTTGCTATTTCCTTGCATTTAATTTCTCATTCTTCCCCACTTGGCTGTATATGCTTGTTGACTCTCCAAAATCGAAGGAAAAAGACTAGGAAAGAGATTTATATATAGTTTTTAAATCCCATCTTTCTTAAATCCGAAAATCCATTGATTCATTCCAAATTTTGCCCAAGTTTCTTCTTGAGGATTGAGGTAAAGTCTTTTTCCTATTTTCTTCCCAAGATATTTTGTTTACATGTAAACTTTCATTTTTAGATTTACATGTGTCTGAATTTGTGTTCCTTCTATCTTCCGTCTTCATTTCTCCAAGTTGCATATGCAAGTGCTTCATCTTGTTTGTATATGCAGTCGGGATTAAAAACCTCGTTCTTGAAAGAAACCATCAAAGAAAGCAAGTTTATTGATATGCACATGCAAATCCATTTTAAAAGCCCACTTTCATGCTTACCCGCACTCCATCCGCGCTTGTTATATTGCTGCCATGTGAATTAAAACTCATGATGGTGGTTGCTTTCACACTTGCTTATGATGAAAACATATTAATTCATTATAAGTAGATGTTATGCTACTCATTTTCCATGCATTTTCCATACATAAAGCTTGTTGTCCGCACGTGCTATTACCCTTCAAAAACCCTTTTTTGGGTTTTCTTACCATATAAGCACACATTTTGAGCTCAAACGCATATATCCATTCGCTGTTCCAAAAGTTTCCAGCCATCCATTCATATGTAATACTCTCTGAAAAACCCATTTTTGGTTTTTCTCACAGCTCAAGAACCAATCTAACCTAAATCTGTTTGTTCTTCCGCTATTCACAAGTATTCCAACCACTTACAATACCCCAAGCTCACTTCCTGTGCGTCCAAAAAGTGCAATGGATCCATCGTATGAAGATGTACTCATTTTTTGGGATTTTCATGCTATAGCAACTCAAGCATATCAATTGTCATGTCAAGAGAATTTCTAGCCAGCACCAGAAAAGGAAGAAGAAAAGGCCCGAAGGATTGAAAGGGAAAATCAAGAAAGTTTGAAACATGAGAGGCAAAACTGAAAGAATGATCTAAGATGGTGTTGCCTTCCTATGCCGACTATCCAGTTGTGCAACCAGGTTTGGATATAAATGTAAAGCAAGAAGATATCATTTCAGACGTAAGGGCTTTCATTTGGAATCAAAGAGAAGACATTGCACACTATACAGTTGCTCAGATCATCTTGGAAGAAGAGGAAGAAGTTGGTATTGAATTTAAAAGAGAAAGACACAGAATTGAAAGAAGGCTTAGAGAAAGATTGGAACGTGAAGAAAGATAAAGGATACAAAGAGAAAGAGAAGCTCATAGGAGAGCTCAAAGGCCACCCTTAAGAGAAATTCAACTTCGAAGGAATCAAGTGAATCAAAATTAGAACAAAAGCTGGATAAGAAGATTGGATCTTTCTTCCTAGAAAGGTTTGAAAGATTACAACATAAAATGCTTTCAAGCCAAAAATGGTCATGAAACAAATGTGCTTCTCAAGAGACAACCAAGGATGCAGGTTCCTATTCCAGATCAAGATGCTTTCACCAAACTAGAGCATATCAACCATCACGCACCCTGTAGTAGCATGGAGACAAACGAAGGATGATGTAATAGGTGTCGTGTCTTGTCAGGCACTTAGAATATTTTCATCATATCTTTGTAATTTGTATGTGACATATGTAATTGCATGTGATAGTATCACGTGCAAAGTTGTAACATGTAATCAAGTTGCAAGTGCATTAGGCATGCAACTTTGAAAAAGTCAAAATTAGTTAGTTAGTTAATAAGTGAAGGTGGTTAAGGGTTTTCCCCTTTTTTCTCCACCTTTCTCTCTCCTCTTTTCCTATATAAAGGAGGGAGCTCATTGTAAATAATCATCTTTTGGCAAGGCAAGAAAATTCTGCCAATTTGTATTGTGCACTCTAAGACTTTGTGCTTGGATGTAAATCAGATTGCTTTCAATAAAAGAGGCAGATTGTTTTGAGACTTTGTGCCAATTCAAACTGTTATGTGAAGACATTTTCTTGAGTTGATTGTGAGTTTTTATGCTTTGATTCAAGAGGGATTTGGATTCAATTGCACAGACTTTGAGCTGTCTGTTGCATTCAGAGCCAATTTGAACTTTTGAAGACTTTGTGCTGAAGAAGGACAAATTGTGATAGATAGTAGTGGCTGCAATTACTTAGAGCTGAAGACTTTGGGCTTCAGTTGTAAGTGTTTTTATTAAATTTGAGAGTATCCAGTAAGAGCCTTTGTGCCTTATTGGTTATTTTGCTTGAATCCTCACGAGACAAGCGCAGGAGACTTTGGGTTCTTGTTTTTGTTTCACAAAATGTAAAAAGAAAGTTGTTGCCCCTGGTATTGTTTTTATGTCAACTCCAGGGTCACTAGTATTATCGTAGCAATAAGGCACTTTTTGTTAAGTTAGAAAGTAGTAGTTGTATGCAAATCATTCCTAAAAAAAGAGGAATTGATTGAGAGAACCGCCCTTTTTGTAATTTCAATTAAGTTCCTGTTGAAGCCACCTACGGTAAGAAGGGAGCCTCCCCTATTGCTGAGAGGGGAGATTTATCTCATGAGACGTTGCCTAAAGTTACAATTTTGTAAGGTGTAGTCTTAGCAGCTTACAAAATTTTTAGCCAACAAAGATAACTTGTTTTAAATGTGGAGGACACAAAGTATATGAATGTTCAGAAGATGGAAATACAAGAGCAAGAAATGAAGGAAAAGAAAGAGTCACAAATTTTAATGAGGAAGCTGAATCTTCACAATCAGAGGATGCTGAAAATGGAGAAGTGCTAGTTACCAGGAGAGTCATGTTGAATGAACCGATTCAAAGAAAAAACTTGTTTAGAACAAGATGCAAGTGCCGAGACAAGGTATGCAATGTCATTATTGATGGTGGAAGTATAGACAATCTTGTTTCAGAAGAAATGGTAAGCAAGTTACAGTTAGAAAGAAGGCATCCACATCCACATTAGATTGCTTGGTTGCAGGATAATCAAAAAGTTTTGGTGAGTGAGAAATGTTTAGTTAAATTTAAGATAGGAGATTACCATGATGAAGTTTTATGTGATATTATGTCAATGAATCTGTCATATGTTATTGGGAAGGCCATGGTAGTTGTACAGGAAGACAATGAACGATGGTTATGCAAACACATACACGTTGAAGGATGGAGTTTGACACAAGTTGAAAGCCTTGAATAAAAATGATGACAAGGTGTGTAGGAACACTAGTAAATGCTTGGTTAATGGAGTTAAAGAGTTAGTTACAGAGGATAAAGATGAAGATTATGAATTGCTCATGCAAGTTGCGGTGGTGTTGATTGTATTCCAAATGGGTAGAATGATAGCTCCAATAGAGAAGCAAAAAGAGGTAAAATCTGATTTTTGTGAGAATATTGATGAATTTGATTTGTTTAAGGGTGATAATATTTGGTATAGGAGAGATTTTTGAGGCAAATAATCTATTTGAAAGATGGAGTTATAAATGAAGACGAAGATGGACAGGTGAAGGATGGATTGAGTAATGATCTCCAATCCCTTGGTTTTGTTTCTAGCAATGAATGTGGATGCAGAAGAGGAAAATTTTGCAGCAAAAAATGCCTTTTGGAAGTCATGAATAAAGAGGAACATGTTAAAATATAGCTACGATTGCATATGGTAATATATATATATATTACCATATATATATATATATATATATATATATATATATGGTAATATATATATATATATATATATATATATTACCATAATACACATTTGATAATTGTATATGTTACAATGCAGTTAATATTAACATTCGGTTATGAAGGGTCATGACCTTGCGTAGCATAAGCCACGTATGGTCATGGCTCTTCAAGACATGACTATTCTAAGGATATAAATGCATATCGATGGCTAGTGAAAAGATCAATCACAATGGTAATCTATTTCAATACAGCAGTCATATATATTCTCTATAGGACGTTCTTGATTTCACAACATGGTATCAGAGCCTAACCTATAAGAGAATAAAATATATTTACAAGCAATCAGTGATAAAATGGCAGTGAGCCCTAGATATTACTCAACATCGAAGTTAGTATCATGGATTCATTCGAGGACGAAAGAAACGCAAAAGAGGAAGAGAGATACTCCAATCCCAAGCATTGATCAACTCAGCGTTTGGAACATGTGGATAGGAATGGAATAGGAGACATTCATTTGCGGAAATATACATACCGGAATTATTCTAGGATATTGGTCGCTACCAATGAAATTGACATTATGTTCTTCGTATTTGGGAGTAGCAGAAGATACGCAAATATAGAGACCAACAAGCTGAATATATGTGCCTGCAAATATTGGATAGACTAAATAATAATTAAATTCTAAAGTATCTGAACGGTGAAAATATAGTGTGAATCCAGCGAAGAGATAAGAGAAGGGGTTAAGCCACGGGACAGAGAAAGACTCTAGCAATGATATTGGCAGATTAAAAACATATTGAGCTTGTAATGAAGACAAATGCATTAGCGGCAAGACTGTTGTTTAACTGATAACACATTGTGCCTTTTCTGGTAATGAAGTGGGGATTTTCAAAAAAAACAAAACTTGGTAACATGAACAGCATTACCTGTTTAGACTCGGCATTTACATATCCAAGTCAGCACTTAATAACCCAATCAGCATTTACTATCTCATACAGTCAGCAATTTGTATTCACACTGCCAGCATTCCATTTCCACACAGTCAGCATTTGAAAGAGTTTCCATACTCTTTAGATCGTAAACCATCAGGCAATGCACAGCACTTTACTTCTGACTAAACCCAAGAGTAATTTAATTACCAGTAAGTCATTAAGAAGACAAAACGAAAGCAAAGTAGCTACAGTCATCACCAAATAAGGGATCATCAAACAGGAGAATATTTAGTATGTTGTGAAGATAATAAATTAATTTATTACCTATGAAAGAATGAGACTATACAGGTGCCTTCGAAATAAGGAAGGAAAGGAATCTTTATATTGCTGACAAGCATTGGGTGACAGCAATTTATACTGTAAGTTAAATACTGATCTGTTTGAAGTCTATTAAGAATAAGAATCTTATATGATCTAATATATATGATATACAAATATATATAAATATGAAAATAAGAACGAAATCAGAGTTATATATATATATATATGAATTGTAAGAATGATCTAATTATAGGAATCAACATAGCAGTGTTAATAAGGATAAATATCTTTGATATATTTCTGATAGGTATAGATATATATGTATTTCTGTCATATATATATATATATATATATATCTGCAGATTATTAACATAAATACCAAATAGTTATCTTTATATATATATGTATTTGAAATATATAAACTCTGCATTACATGCTATCATCTCAAGTTCTGCATGTGATTTTATATGCAATATAAGAAGAATCGGGTTCTGTATATTCTATTGTAATATATGTTACAGTCTTTAATGATTAATCATATGAAATGACTTAGGTAGAGAATTATATGTATCCTTATTGCATTAAGATCATTACCTCACAAGATAAGGTAAGGCCTGCAGTGGAATGGGCACAAGTTATATCAAACAAAGGCACTATCTTGTAGATAATGATCCACATGGATGGAGGGAGTTACAATAAGGGGTAATGGTGAAGCTCGCTAGGTATGCCAACCTCATGAAACATGGGGCCAAGGGGGATAGGGTTTCTCTCTAGGGCCTAGGGTTGGGCATGGACACCCTTTTGTAATATCTCCATCCAACTTTAGGGACACAAAAACACTACACAATACATGTTATGAATTGGAACTCTCATTTTAAAATTAAAGATAGATTATTTCAGGAGAAAAATTGGTATGACTAAACCTTAAAACTTGTTGGGAAGTAATTCCTACTTTTGTACTTTGTATTCATGAATAAATAAATAAAGTTATATTGAAATATTTCATTTGTGTTCAAGAAGATGACGATCTTTTGTGTAAATAATTGGGGTTACTATTACACAGTGACGATCTTGACAATAGTTAACCAAACTTCAAGATTGACACCCAAACGGGTTGTCCTGGACTGTGCCGGATATCTTGATGCTGGGATGTTATTACTGTGTGGTGTAATAACTCATATATCATGATTGACACCGTAATGGGTTGTTCTGAATTGTGTCGGATATCATGATATTGAAATGTCTAAGTATATATCATGACTAAGACTTCTTAATGTTGTCCCGAATTGTGTCGGTAATCATGGCATACTATGACTTTCTACAATACATCTTAAACCCTCTCTTACTAAGAGGGAGTGTTGAAATATAGCTTCGTTCGTGTTTAAGTATGCCGAATGATCATAAGAATATACATACATACATACATACATATATATATATATATATATATATATATATATATATATATATATAATATATATATATATATATATATATATATATATATATATGTATGTATGTATGTATGTATGTATGTATATTCTTATGATCATTCGGCATACTTAAACACGATATATATATATATATATATATTATTGTTATTAACGGCATATTATAGAAACAGATCGAATGCATTATACATATTATTATTGTTATTAACGACATATTATAGAAACAGATCGAATGCATTATTGAATGCATGAATAAATACAACCATGATATATATAAGAATACAAACATGATATACATAAGAATATCTTCTGAGGTTAATGTTGTGGCCTTGAAAAAAATCAAAATGCATCTTATGCTCGTCGATGTAACCTCATGACTATTCAAATTATTTGTATCGGTTCTCTCAGGAAGGTATGAAGTGACATCCTGCAGTGACATTGAGTTGAGTATATAAACAGGGTATGCCTTCATGACAGAGGGAGAAGCTAAAGGATTTGCATCAGTGGACATTCAAGGATCTTGATTCAGAGGGAATAGACCATGTTTTGTTGGTTCTCTAGTATTCAAGAACATGTAGCAAAGAATTATGATTATTACCATGAGAGAAGGCTATATGTCAGAGGGAGAAGCTAGAAGATCAAATTAAGTTGGCACCCCAGGATCTTGGTCATACAAATTCAGAGGGAGTATACCATGTCAAGATGGTGTATACTTTGTAAGCTCAAAATTCACCAAGACTATGAGAGTACAAACAAATGCAATTCAGAGGAGAACAAACAGTCGATATTCTTACCAAACCCCTTGCTAGAAAGAAGATTGTGTACTTTCAGATAACCTTGGTATGTTGAGGAGTAAAGCCTTAACTGAAAAGAAGGTTTCAACTTCAGTGATCCATCATTTTGTATCTGAAATGATTCTTGTCTTTAATAGACAAGTCTAAGGTGGAAGTCTTGGTTTCCACTCTCTGGGATGAGTCATGGTGGATCCACCCTCTGAGAAGAGTCAAGGTGGATGTCATATGTGTGACTTTATGGGCCCATTCATTTTGTGTTATATTATGAAAGGTGACGATCTTTCATGTGTTGGGTTACTATTGCTAGGTGACGACTTAGACAATAGCTTAACCTAGTGTCAGGTATGACTATGTATTGTAGTCAATAGTCCTGACACTAAATTTTTGGAGTTGTTAAATCCAGTTCCGAATTGGTCAAGGATTATAACATGTGAATCAAGATTAGACTACATTAAGTTGTTGTCCCAAAATGTGCCAGATATCTTGATTGTTATTGCTAAATCTACTTCCGAATTGGTCAGGGATTGCGATAACTCGTCTATCAGGATGAGTACATCATATTAATGTCCCGAGCTGTGTCAGATATCTTGATATGAAGTAATGTTTTAGTTATCACTAAAATCTAGGTCCGAATAAGTCGGGGATTGTGATAACACTTAGTCAAATCCTCTCTTGCTAAGAGGGAGTGTTAAAATATAGCTACGATCGGATATGGTAATACATATATATATATATATATATATATATATATATACACACACACACATATACATTTGATAATTGTAGATGTTACAATGCAGTTAATATTAACAATCATTTATGAAGGGTCATGACCCTACGTAGCATAAGCCACGTATGGTCATGGCTCTTCAAGACATGACTATTCTAAGGATATAAATGCATATCGATGGCTGGTGAAAAGATCAATCACAATGGCAATCTATTTCAGTACAGCACTCATATATATTCTCTATAGGATGGTCTTGATTTTACAACAGAAAATAGTATTGTAGAAAAGAAAATTGATGGACAAATTGTTGCAACGGTCTCAAGGTAAGAGGAAATGCATAAATTTGATTATTTTACTGAAGAAGATGACTTTGAAGCTTATGAGTTTTCAAAGTGTCCTAGTACATATTGGAGGGAGTTGGATTATGTGAAAAGGAGAAAGAGAGGAAAGATGAAGGATGAAAGAGACAGCAAATTGCAAAGGAAACTGAAAAAGCATGTTGAGACAATTAAGGCAGAGAATTGGATTCAGAACAAGCATAGGACTTATAAATTTTTATGATTTTTACTCATGAAACATTTCAATCTACCATGGGTGTTTGATGCAGGGCATCCACATGGGTATAAGAAATTAAAAATTCAAACTCCCCTTCTTTTGTCATAGGAATTGAATGACCACGTTACAAGACTATTCTAATATTAGTAAGCAAGTAATACTGCTGTTTAACAATGCATGGAAAAGGGCAGAGGGTCATTTAATAAATTTGTTGCAGGTTTTCTTTTGTGGGGGAGGCTACGTAGTAATTGAGGAGAGCTGTTAATTTCTTTTTCTCTGGGGGGGTTTGTGTGTGGTTGAGTGAGTAGGTAGAGAGGATTTGGGAAAGATTTTTTTGAGTTTTCTGAGATTTGAAATGAGACCATAAAATCAGTTTTGTATTGAGAAGCCAATCTTTGGTTCACTGTTTTGTAAATCCAATTCAACATCAATAAGAATTCCAATGAGTTTGTTTGTATACGTTGATGTTTGAATTTATTTAGTTACTCCTGTAGATTAGAATGCTTGTGTGTTCAAAGTGTGTTGCAGGTGTTTGCTAAGGGGTTAATTCAGTTGTTGCATCAACTCCACAAATCTTGGATTGCATTGATTCTGTTGTTCTTGGTTTCTGTTGATGGATTTGAGCCCATTTGACATTATGGATTATAGTGATGCTTTCTGAAGCATTTTTAGACTCCTGAGGTGTTCTCCAAACTTCTTGGAGAACACGTTTATTCTTATTAAGTCTTTGAATTGGCGTCAATCTTCATCTCATTGCCTAGAGTCATCTTGGTAGGCTCAGATATGATTCCAATGCTTTCCACAATGCTTTGTACAACACAAATGAGAGAATTTAAATATACACTCAAGTACAAATGTTTAATGTTATATTATTTCACCGTGTTATATTTTTATATAGTCATGGTATTTTTCCTCAAAGTAGATGTCTAGAGGAAGGGGACTTGCACATAAGTCATTTTAATATTTTGAAAAAGTGCTTTTGGTGGGAAATGATTTTTTTAATTTCAAATTGATTTATTTTCCCTTCAAAACTAAATAATCTGGATCCAACCTATGTATTTTACCTTGAATCTTTTGAAGAGGGAATCCTTTATTAGATCATTGGTTTTGGATTTGAAAGATAATCCCTACTTGATTTGGAGAGGTTCTACTTAGGATTCACCATTGTTCTTCACAGAGTTTGTAGATTGGGGTTTCAACTATGAAGATTTTTCCAATGTTTTGACTTGCAGATTTTTTGAAATGATTTTGGCATTGATTTCCAGATATTTTGGTGTGAGTTTATTGCATTTCAGATTAATATTTGTTTGTGGTTTCTGGTACTTGCCCTAGCCAGCCATACCATTCATTTTGGGCAAAAAATTGTGATTGGTCCAAAAAATAATCAATTATTGATATGGTATTGTTCCCTGTGGCTGGGTGACTTAGTTTTGAAGATTTTTACCATTGATTGGAGTGGGCACAATATTCTAGGTGAGTTGAACCATCCTACTAAGCATATGGAGCTAGACGTGAGTTTCATTTATCCTAAGCACTACCTTTTTCAAGTTGTTTCAAGGATGTTTGGAGGAGGATTGACTTTGGATGATCATTAGTGACAGTTTGGATGAAAGATCCCCAAACCCAGTGACATTGGAATTTACTGTATGTTTCAGAATTTGAATCTTTGATTAACGTTTGGTATCTCTGAATGGTCTTGGCTGAATTCTAATTTCTTTGCTTTTTACTTGTGTTTTTTCTAGTTTTTGGAGTTTTTCGAAAATAAAACAATTGCATAATAAATGGAAAATAAATAGCATTTAAGAAATGTAAATCCTGCTGCAATTCTTATTATTGCTGAATTCTGAAATAGTACATACCCAAATCCTTCAGAAATTTGATATATTAGCTTCAAGAAAAGATCAAAACAAACATACAATATTGCCCATCACACAAATAAATGCCAGCTACATGGGAATGCTTGATGTGTGCCCCAAATCTGAAGAAGGTGTTGTAAATAATCCACCAAAGTGTTAATGAATGATAAACCGCCCAGTAATGAGTAAAGGGCTTTCTCTAAACCCCACGTGAGTTGCTGGAATGAAACGCCTGCCGGCAATAAGCTTGCCGCCAAGCTAAAAGTAATTATCTTCCCCCAATTGCAATGCCAATACCAAATCAATCACTTCCTCTGTCAATCTGAATGCAATGAAATACCAATCCAATCACTAGAGACTTGCTGAGGTTTGCATCCCAATAGTCCAGACTTGAGGATTTCGTCCCAAGCCACAAATCGCTCTCCAGAGCAATTTCACAATTCAAGAGTTTCAAAAATGTCAAAAAGGTAATGAACAATTAGGTCTTCATCTCCTTATAACTCCTCCCAAGTGCAAATCGAACCCTAAATGAGAATTACACTTTGCACTTTATAATAAAATAACATTTTCCAAATAAAAGCATCTAGGCTATAGGAAAAACATTACTTTATTAAAATGTCATAACTCAAGGCACCAAAAAGTCTTCAGATAGTGAAAATAGTTTATCATAATTCAAGACCTTTCCAACGAGCTATAACACAAGGGAACACCTAACCAAATGAAGCCATATTCCCCTTATTACTCTGAAATGGCTATATAAATAGCCTTATTATAAATTATTTAACGCTAACTAAGGAAATATTAAAATATATTAAAATATTTCTCTTTTTGCCTCTAATAGCACAAACCAACCAAATAAACATGAGTCTAACCATGTCACCTGTCTGTGACTGATGTCGAACGAGATGGGTCAACTGGCAGTCCCATCCCTAAAACCTAGGGATGCTCCTAGAAGTTAGGAAACCAATCCTGTCCCACTGAAACTAACACCAACTGAAGGGCCATGAATAACCTCATGACTGGCAACTGTCACAACCTCCTAAAATTTAGGGATATCCCCTAAAATCTAGGAACTGCTCCAAACTGGCTCCAAATTGCTTGTAAAACCAAAATCTGGTCACTGTATGCACTAAATGAGTCCCTATCCATCTTTGCTAGCGTACGAGACTCCAATGATAAGCCAACTCCTCCGTCTCTGATGTCCATTCTAGAAAGGGGACAAGACCATCCTCCCTTCCCGGAGATTATTTGTCCACAAGCAATGCAACACTATATCAAGTGCCATCACAAAACCATTGCCTGGATCCCACAGAAAATTGTAAGCCATGCCCCTCGTGCAAAGTGTAGGCTCCAGTAGCATCCCCTAAAAAACAAACGGGATGACTCTGTAAAAAGATCCATAACAACCACTCACCCACACTCTCGTACTGAATTTGTCTCTTCTTGGATCCCAAGAGAAATAGATCTCAGGACCATCAAATACCAAGATGTGTGGGTGACTCAGATCACATACACCCTGAACTCCCCCTGCACACCCAACTGACTTGTTCTAAGTGAGTAGACCATTTGCACAACAGTGATGAATACCCCTGAACAAACTTGTACCAAGACCCAGATATCCGCACACTATATAATCTCTGCAGTCACCATAACTCTGCAAGTCACCTGCTACTGACTTGTAGCCAAAACTCCCATCAACTGTTGATGGCGAGAACCCGTCCCATAACGGATGATAAGGGCTAGGAGCCAACCCACGTCTATGTGCCATCAACTCATCAACATGTGGGTCAAAGGAAAAATAATGAGCACTCCTCACTGTGTAACGACAATAAACTGCTCCGATCTCTGTCAGGGCTCATCATCCGCCAGTCACGAACCCAAAGATGACTCCAATCTTGAACTCTGCACAACTGGTTGGACAGGGTCCTGGGTGACCCTCTCAGCAAACCCAACCTCGAAATCTCTGTGAGTGAGTATCGTAGTCAAGGCACCTACAATCTCTCTCACCAAATGCTGAATCGCACCAATACCCTAGATGAGAACACCCTCAGAAGCTCAGTAAGATTCCTCCCAAAATTCTAAACTCTCAAGAAGGTGATCCAGGAATGACTCTGTGCAGTAGAATTTATCGGTGGTAGCATCCATCTCCCCCCCTCGGATCCATAACTAATCATCATGTAACTGTGACGTAGCCAACTGCCTATCATCACCAGCTATGCGATCATTAACAACCAACTCAGGTGATACCATGTCTCCCTACTGAACAATCAAAGGAGTAGTGTCATGAACTAAAACACTGATCACTAACGGGTCAACTACACTACCCACAACGTCTTGTACTATATCACCTGACGCAATGCTACCAACTGGAGTATCCATCCCAAACGGAATATCTACCCCAATGTCAGGCACACTACAGCCCTCTACTGAAGTGCTTAACTCAATTGCACATGTATCCGCTAGAAGTGAACCTGTACCTCCAACACTAGAATCAAGGGTGGATGTATCCCTAACTCCATCACATCCAACAACCCCAATTGTGGATATCACCAAATCACCAGACACCACAATATGTAATTGCACTGGATCTGGTGTTGGTGTAGACTGAAGCTGCACCAATTCCACAGTCACCTCTACTAACTGGACCTGTGACTCCTGGAGGGCCAATTGAGTGCTCTCTAAAACCTCAGAAGTCTTTGTGAGCTCCCGAGTAAGCTCACTCACCTCATCCTCTCTATCCAAGAGGCCTCATATGTTGTACTTCCCCACTCTACTAGGTGATCTCGGTGGGCTACCAATTGAAAATAATCCTGTCTCAAAATTCTGATAGCCTCCCGTAAGGCATGAATCTCTGTCAGGGTCAGGTAACAACTACCATGGTCATCATCCATAGGAGCACCCCATCCATGAACAGCTAGCAGCTACCGAGCAGCATCAAAATGCTCGAATGCGGTAACAATATCATACTCGCTGACTCTCAACTGACTAGAAACGTGATGACTCTGAATAATAGGTCTCCTATGCATCACCCTTGGCACACTGTCTGTACTGTGAATAGAAGTGGTACCCAACATACTCCTCTCAGAAACACTATCCCCCAGTGTGCTGTCATCTGAGCTCTGAGAACTAACAACTGAACTCACATCCTCAAACGGAGTACTAGTAGCTGACACATCTCCATCAAACTCCCATGTACCCGAGGAAGTTGCTACAGAATCTACCTCCTCAACACTGTCATCTGCCTCATCCTCTGTAACCTCTGAATAATCCAGATCCTGGGACCGATCTGCACTCTCCAGCAACTTGGAGTCCTCTCCCAGGGTCTGATACAAATATGACTCACCACTGATGGGGTCATCCTCATGGGTCACATAGGAAGTACCAGTAGCAATCCAAGATGCTAACAAGGGCTCTACCTCCTCTAGTGACCCGAACTAAACCTCATCCGACTCCCTACTAACAAATGAATCCGAGTCATGCTGGCATGAGTCTGTGTCTACTATCTCAAACTTAACACTGGTATCATCACATGCAGACTCCATGCTCAAATCCTCAACACAAGAGAATACTGGCATCTCCTGCAGTAACCCTATCTTGGGACTGCTGCTATCCAGATCTGTACTACCTGACTCCATCTCCTCAAGGAAGTCCTCAAAAGTGGTATCCTCTGGCAATCTAGAGTCCACCATCATATCCTCCAACACTACAACACTCCCACTATCAACAACTCCCTCAACATCGACCATAGGACTATCCTCCCAGAAAACTGAATTGGAGTCATTGGCTGTCTCTATAATATAACCCGGTATAGCACGAACATCAACTACAGGCATCAACTCCTGCTGTATCACCAGACCATCAACTGAGTCTTAAGTCTCCATGCATCTTTCGGCCGGTGTAACTGTCATGTGCTCATCCACTAAGATAGGTAATGACCCTACAATAAAAGTGTGGGGTAATTCAACTGGAGAGGTACTGATCTCTGGAACTGATGTGCTAGGCCCACGTGCAGCTATGAAATCATCCCGCAAGTCTCTCCTAACCTCCCTCACTGTGTCAACCTGTCTCGTTTCCTGTGTCCTGCAAGAAGATCTGCTCAAGAGTGAAACCATGTATCTAGCCACCTTGTCAATAGTAGCTAGATCTGATAAGTGTTCACTAAGCCTGTTCTGAATATCCCGACTACGATCCAACTGTCTAACCAAGGCATCAGTTTGCCTTTTAAATTTAGACAAACTATCTGATGATTTCTTATGTCTACTGCTATACAGTTTCACCTGTCTACTGGTATAAGTTCCCCTGCACCTATCCATTCAATTTCAATAGAGTGTTGATCACTCACTCAATTTTTTACAAATTCCCACAGGCTGGCAAGAAGGCTCTGATACCACTGAAATATCCCCAATCCCGGTGACCTTGGAATTTACTATATGTTTCAAAATTTGAATCTTTGACTAACGTTTGGTATCTCTTAATGGTCTTGGCTGAATTTTGATTTCTTTGCTTTTTACTTGTGTTTTTTCTAGTTTTTGGATTTTTTAAAAAATAAAACAATTGCGTAACAAATGGAAAATAAATAGCATTTAAGAAATGTAAATCCTACTGCAATTCTTATTATTGCTGAATTCTGAAATAGTACATACCCAAATCCTTCATAAATCTGATATATTAGCTTCAACAAAAGATCAAAACAAACATACAATATTGTCCATCACACGAATAAATGCTAGATACATGGGAATGCTTGATGTGTGCCCCAAATTTGAAGAAGATGTTGTAAATAATCCACCAAAGCATTAATGAATGATAAACCGCCCAGTGATGAGTAAAGGGCTTTCTCTAAACCCCATGTGAGCTGCTGGAATGAAACGCCTGCCAGCAATAAGCTTGCCGCCAAGCTAAAAGTAATTATCTTCCCCCAATTGCAATGCCAATACCAAATCAATCACTTCCTCTGTCAATCTGAATGCAATGAAATACCAATCCAATCACCAGAGACTTGCTGAGTTTTGCGTCCCAACAGTCCAAACTTGAGGATTCGTCCCAAGCCACAAATCGCTCTCCAGAGCAATTTCACAATTCAAGAGTTTCAAAAATGTCAAAAAGGTAATGAACAATTAGGTCTTCATCTCCTTATAACTCCTCCCAAGTGCAAATCAAACCCTAAATGAGAATTACACTATGCACTTTATAATAAAATGACATTTTCCAAATAAAAGCATCTAGGCTACAGGAAAAACATTACTTTATTAAAATGTCATAATTCAAGGCACCAAAAAGTTTCCGGATAGTGAAAATAGTTTATAATAATTCAAGACCTTTCCAACGAGCTATAACACAAGGGAACACCTGACCAAATGAAGCCATATACCCTTATTACTCCAAAATGGCTATATAAATAGCCTTATTATAAATTATTTAATCGCTAACTTAGGAAATATTAAAATATATTAAAATATTTCTCTTTTTGCCTCTAATAGCCCAAACCAACCAAATAAACATGAGTCTGACCATGTCATTTGTCTGTGACTGATATCGAACGAGATGGGTCAACTGGCAGTCCCATCCCTAAAATCTAGGGATGCTCCTAGAAGTTAGGAAACCAATCCTGTCACACTAAAACTGACACCAACTGAAGGGCCATGAATAACCTCACGACTGTCAACTGTCACAACCTCCTAAAATTTAGGGATATCCCCTAAAATCTAGGAACTACTCCAAACTGGCTCCAAACTACTTGTAAAGCCAAAATCCGGTCACTGTATGCACTGAATGAGTCCCTATCCATCTTTGCTAGCTTACAAGACTCCAATGATAGGCCAACTCCTCTATCTCTGATGTCTACTCTAGAAAGGGGACATGACATTGGAGTTGTTAGTGGAGGGTTTTGGTACCTAAATATGTGCTATATAATCCTATGCGCATCTGAAATTTTATGATAGACTTTGTGTTTTTGCCTTTTCCTCGTGATTGGAAGTTGTTTGGTATTGATTTGTATTCTTGAGAGTTGTCTTATATATAAGTTGAGGTGGATTCTAAAGGTTTTAATGGCTACCATGACTAGTGTTCCCGGAATTCTAGACCTGCAATATTAATCTTTTGTTATATCAGTTTCATAGAAGCCTATTTCCAATGTATGCAAATCTTCCAGCCCATTTCCACCCAACTTATGAGGTATTAATTAATGGGCATTTTATTATCATGTTTATTTCATGTATGATCCTTTGGAATGACTATCCGCCAAAATGTTTGTAACAACAGTTAGAAAAGATTGAAATTCATAGCAAAACTTTATGATAGTGAAGCACCACTATTTACATTTTCATGTTTTGATTTTCATTGGCAAAGAATACAAGAAAAATTAGAAGTGGTTTTGACAGTGGTATTAGAGCTGGGTTTTCCTACCAACCTGTGCCTTAAATACATTGTTGTAGTTGCAACTTATCATCTATGAGTGACAGAGGGCTGAGATATTACACAAGTGAATAGAAAAAGATAGTGCAATAAAACCCAAAAATTCCTGTTGTTGATGCTTTTTCAGAAGAGTAGAAAGTGCAAGAGGGTTTTCCTAGGGACGGTGATAGTCCTACACATTCCACAAACCACAAACCACAGTGCACTTAGAATAATGGGTGACAAAAATAAGGGACGAGCTGGTTTAGTCGGTCCAAACACTAGAGCAAGGAGGAAATTTGATACATTGCATGACATGATGTTCTAGATGTTAGAAAAGTTAAATTAGGGTATTCCACAAATTAATTAGGTGCAAAGTGGTGAAACGAATTCCACAAACGAGCCAAATATTTATGAATGTACTGTTGTAGCAGCATCAAGATTTGTTCAAAGACCACTTCAACCCACATTTGTACATGGAGAGTATTACAAGTTATTCCCCAAGTTTAGGCTCCTTTAGCAAATGAAATGAGGGCTACCTATATGGAGTTGCCAATTGAGATTTGAGATCTTTTGTCTATAGATCAATTTCTAAATTAGAGGAAGAAGAGGGGTGGTAGAGTGGAGAATATAAGTTCAATACTAAGAGACTTCCAACATGCTTTGAGTAAGGTGACTTTGAAAAATTTCAATGGGAGATAAATCACTGCTAGTGATTGGCTGTAGAAGTTGGACAATTACTTATCTCTTAAATCTATGTCAAAGAATGAGGCAACCAAATTTTCTACAATGCATCTAGATGGAGCAATCCATGAGTGGTGGTACCCTAGCTTGGTCACACTAGACGACAGTGTGATCAACACTTATGATGAGTTTATAAACAAGCTCATTGAGAGATTTGATAAGAAGATCCATGGTTACATTTCTAAGAGCTAGCCCAAATTAAAATAATATGGTTCTCTTATGTAATGTCCCCGTTTTCAGGCCTCTGGGATTAGCTTATTCCAGTGACCCTCGTAAGCTAATCAGGTTGTCAGAGGGGGTCATTTGGCAAAGCCAGTAGTTGGTTTCCACTCTAGAGATCGCAAATGTCAGGGTTGCTCTTCGTTGGGGTCAGATTGGTAGACTTACTATTTATAGTAAGTGGTATTTTTGGTATTGCTATGTTTAGCAGAGCATTTGTGCAGTGGTTTCAGATGATTCAGAGCTTCTTATGCAGAATCTCCAATTTGAGGGACTTACTATTTTTAGTAAGTCTATTTTGGTCTAGTTGCTATTTCTGGCAGGGCAGTGTGAGCTCAGGTTGTTGTCATCGAAAGTCAGATTCTTGTTGCCAGAAAGATTCAGTCGCATCACATTTTAAATGAGGTTATTAAATTAAGTTATTTTAATTTAATAACTTATATACTTTAATGTTAGAATTTTGTGGTGTGTGGAAGAAGGCTCTTAAGTGAAAGGTGTGATGAAGAAGCCTTCATTAAAAGCTTATAAATAAGCATTGAGAATTCAATTCCATTACCCATTCTTATTTGTTAAAATTTGAGAAGTGTGAAGGGAGAAGGAAATTCGAACTTTGTGAAGGGAAGCAAGGGTTTGGTCTTCACTTGTGGAGAGAACCTTTGAGGTACTTCAGATTTACTAAATCTGCATTTGGGTGCGAGACTCAATTCTTGGAATTCTTCAGATTAATTTGTGCAGATTTGTGTGGAGGGCTGCATTGTTTAGAGCTTAGACTTAATCCCAAGCCGTGCGGAATTCCGTGTACCGTACAGACATATTAGCAGGTCCATACTTGTCGTACTTGCTAGTGCAGGTCGAATTGGCTGATGTAGCGTGTGACAAAGGAGGAGAGGGGGCAGTTTGAAGTCCTTTAACAAGGAAGTAAAGAAAAAAACAGGGCTGGTGTCAACTACACAAGGCTGTATATCTTCCTTCTTGGTGCTGCGTTACAATTTCCTAGAGTTG
Organism: Chamaecyparis obtusa; assembly: GCA_027943335.1. Lineage (NCBI taxonomy): Eukaryota > Viridiplantae > Streptophyta > Pinopsida > Cupressales > Cupressaceae > Chamaecyparis > Chamaecyparis obtusa. Next base: position 119,412 of record BSBK01002580.1, on the reverse strand, counting down.
TGTTTCAATCTCTAGGCGCTGTGTATCAATTCAAGAAGAGTGGCATTACCTATTTTGGAGTATTTTAATAAGGTGCTCAATTCAGAATTGTAATCTTTGTTATGGTTATTCTTGTAATGGTTTGATTAAATTCTGATTGGTGTGCAATCAAAGAGCATTTGGAAATTAATTTGTTGTTGATGTTATTTTTCAAAGTTCGGAAAATTCATGAAAATTCATATATGTTTTGAAAATTACAAAAAAACAATTGCAATTAAATTAGAAAAAAGCCAGTAGCTATTGAGAGCTAGTTGGGCTCATCACAGTGGTACCAGAGCTTTGATCTTGCTAGTCTGGAGGTTATGAGGGCTTAGCTATGGCAGACAGGTTTGTGCCTAGTATGCATTATGTTCGCAGGGGTAGAGCTTCACCTCCGCTAGAAGGAAACGAACAGGGCTCACAGGTTGATCGTGCAGGCGACAGGAACAGAGATAATATCGGCAATGATGTTGACAGGGAAGCCAGAGACACTTATAGAAATTTAGCAGAAGATCAGCATCATGTTGCAAATGTTTTGCAACAATTGTTAGCTACACTTCAGTGTATTACTTTACCAGGTGATCGTACTAGAGACAGAGGTACGAGGAGTGCTTCAGTTAGCTCGCACAGGTCTAGAGAAGAGGACAAACATGATTATAGAGCTGACCATACAGGTACATATGATAGGCCTCTACACCCTACTTTCTTGAGGCCTAAGTAGGATGTAGTTAGTGTGGGGACAAAGCCAGCACCATTTGTCGATGACATGGTGGCACACTTTGCAGAGTGGGATGCTCTTCCAAAGGCAATAAAAAGAAATCTAAATTTTTATAGGTATTTGACACAGAAGCGAGAGCATTCTAGAGGCAGGCCAACTCCTGACACAAGGCAGAGGCCTAAGCAGAATGATCTTAAGCAGGCAACCAACAAGTTGACTCTAGCTCACTTTGATGGAAGTGGGAAGGCTACAGCTAGAGCTTGGGTTCACAAGTTGGATACATATTTATCGCTTTGTCCTATGTCTGAGGAGGACGCCATATGCTTTGTCGTGCTACATTTAGATGGAGTAGCTCATGACTGGTGGTACCATGGGCTAGTGTCTTTGCGACATGATCAGATCATTTATTATCAGGAGTTCATTGATAGGCTGATAGAATAGTTTGCAAGGACCCTGAGACTTACTTCAGAGAGTTAGCTCAATTGAGGCAGGCAGGTGGCCTTGAGGCCTTTATTAGTGAGTTTCAGCGGTTATCAGTCATGGTCTACAACATTTCTGAGAGGAGAGTACTGCTTTTTATAGAGGGTTTGACTGAGCCTTATAGAGGGTGGGTTAAGTCCCTAGATCCACCTACTTTATGGGAGGTGATGAAGAAAGCTAGAAATCTTGAGCCTTTTGTTTCACGAGGCAAGTCTACTCCTAGTCCTATTATCACTCCTGCAGAAGAGGTACCGCACTAGTTGTTGATAGGAAGAAATTTGCAGGTAGACTTGATGATGCTACTAGAGAGGATTTGAGGAGGCAGCTTTTCTATTGGTGCAAAGAGCCTTATGATAGAGAGCATTCTTGCCCTATGAGACCTAAGGGAAGGGAAAACCAGCCTATGTGGGTGTACTTGAGTGAGTGAGGCTGAATCCTGACATCAACTAGCTGATTTTGAGTCGGATGAGGCTCAGAAAGTTTCTACAGAGTTGGTCCTGATGCCAAACTATCACCCATAGTGTTGTCCACTACTGTACCACTTTCCTCTACTTTCAGACTGAAGGGATTAGTGGAAGGACAACTCTGCATCGGTATGTTGGACACTGAAGCTACACACAATTTTATTCATGAGAGAGTTGCTAGTCAGTATGGACTTCAGGTATAGAAGTTTGCAAGTTTTTGAGTCCGGATGGCAGATGGCTACACCCTTACCTGTACCAGGTGCATCAATCATCTCTTGTTGTTCTTTGGTGATTACAAGTTGGTATCTAATTTCTATGTGTTAGATTTGGGAGAGATGGATGTAGTGTTAGGGATGCAGTGGATACAGGAGATCAAGGAGTTTCACCTCAGCTTGAACCTGATGTAGATGAGATTTGAGTACCAGGGTAGGGAGTATGTTTTACCTGGTCTTGCTAAGGGGAGTCTACGCACTATCTCCTTTTGTGCAGTAGATAGGGAGGAGTTACAGAGGCATTATTCCATTCCGATAGAGCAGGTTACACATCATGTCTCTCACAGCTCTCAGTTACCTAGTTCAAAGCACCAAGCGGGAGCAGTTCACTTTGTGAACAATCTTTTATTTGATATGGATGTCACTATGTCTTATGACAATCCATTGTTTGAGTTTAGTGATGATCCCTTTTAGGTGATGAGGGAAGATGATGATGATGATTGGGATCTTTTCAGTACACCAGATGATCACACAGATTTTACAGGATGCCAGTCAGATTTTGCTAAGCAGTTTACAGAGGTGTACACAATGAGGAGTGCATATAGTTTCACTTTTGATCCTCATATTCAGGATATCTACCAGTTGTAGAGTTCATCAGTGCATCCGTTTGATGATTGGTATGATAGTTTAGTTGGCACACAGACTGAGAGCAAGTCCAGTTTGTTCGTTGAGTTGCTTCCATGTGAGTTACTCACGGTTGAGTTACCCCCATGTGATGTTCCTATCTCAGCGTCATCAGTTCAAGTGTTGAGTTTAGTTTCTCAAACTCTGTTGTTTGTTCTATTGACGATGGAGTTGTCTTTGCTAGAGTTTGGTGATGATAGGGACATTACACATGACCATCCTTGGGATCCAGGTGGACAATGATGTTGCATTCTTTTCCTGATTGCTTGAGGACAAGCAATCTTGGGAAGGGAGGACTGTAATGTCCCCATTTTCAGGCCTCTAGGATTAGCTTATTTCAGTGACCCTCATAAGCTAATCAGGTTGTCAGAGGGGTTCGTTTGGCAGAGCCAGTAGTTGGTTTCCACTCTAGAGATCGTAGATGCCAGGATTGCTCTTCCTTGGGGTCAGATTGGTAGACTTACTATTTATAGTAAGTGGTATTTTTAGTATTGCTATGGTTAGTAGAGCGCCTGTGCAGTGGTTTCAAATGATTCAGAGCTTCTTATGCAGAATCTTTAGTTTGAGGGACTTACTATTTTTAGTAAGTCTATTTTGGTCTAGTTGCTATTTCTGGCAGGGGAGTGTGAGCTCAGGTTGTCGTCATCAGAAGTCAAATTGTTGTTGCCATAACGATTCAGTCGCATCACATTTTAAATGAGGTTATTAAATTAAGTTATTTTAATTTAAAAGCTTATATACTTTAATGTTATAATTTTGTGGTATGTGGAAGAAGGCTCTTAAGTGAAAGGTTTGATGAAGAAGCCTTCATTAAAAGCTTATAAATAAGTCTTGAGAATTCGATTCCATTACCCATTCTTATTTGTTAAAATTTGAGAAGTGTGAAGGGAGAAGGAAATTCGAACTTTGTGAAGGGAAGCAAGGGTTTGGTCTTCACTTGTAGAGAGAACCTTGTTGTCGGGATATTTGAATGTACCGGTTATTATATTAATAAAGTATTATGTTAGCATCGGTCATTAGTGACCGAGAGGTTAGACAGTTACGTCACGATGTTTTGGTCGTGGCCCTTCGGGTACTTTATATACCCTCTCGGAGGATGGACACGGGAGATATTATTGTATGATCATTATTATGTAAATGTACTTGCCAGTCTGGAATGATTAATGAAAGTATTTATTATTCTCTAATATATTTTGTGTTTATTATATTTCCTGTACTATGTCTGTGCAATACTAAGTTTACCCCAGCGGGCAAACAAACCTTCGAGGTACTTCAGATTTACTAAATATGCATTTGGTTGCAAGACTCAATTCTTGGAATTCTTCAGATTAATTTGTGCAGATTTGTGTGGAGGGCTGCATTGTTTAGAGCTGAGACTTAATCCCAAGCCGTACGGAATTCCCTATACCGTACGGACATATTAGCAGGTCCATACTTGTCATACTTGCTGGTGCAGCCAAATTGGCTGATGTGGCGTGTGACAAAGGAAGAGAGGGGGCAGTTTGAAGTCCATTAACCACGAAGTAAAGGAAAAAACAGGGCTGGCGTCAACTACACAAGGCTGTGTATCTTCCTTCTTGGTGCTGCGTTACAATTTCCTAGAGCTGTGTTTCAATCTCTAGGCACTGTGTATCAATTCAAGAAGAGTGGCATTACCTATCTTGGAGTATTTTAATAAGGTGCTCAATTCAGAATTGTTATCTTTGTTATGGTTATTCTTGTAATGGTTTGATTAAATTCTGATTTGGTGTCCAATCAAAGAGCATTTGGAAATTAATTTGCTGTTGATGTTATTTTTCAAAGTCTGGAAAATTCATAAAAATTCACATATGTTTTCGAAATTACAAAAAAACAATTGCAATTAAATTAGAAAAAAGCCAGTTGCTATTGAGAGCCAGTTGGGCTCATCACATCTTGATACTTACATTTCAAAGTTTCAAAGACTTCCAATTATAGTCTCACATATCACAGAGAGAAGACTTGTAGTCATTATCAACGAAAGACTAATGGAGCCCATTAAAGGACAGGTTAAGGATTTTGATCCACCATCTTTACATGAGTCGTAGAGATTTCTTCTCCAAAGAACAAATTCTCATCAAAGGCCTTCCAAAACAAGAAAGATAAGAAGCATTAAACATTCAAATCAGACCAAAAAGATCTCAATAAAAATGGATGATCTCCTAAATGACTTGAGAAGAAAGAAACTATGTTTCACATGCAAGGATCTTGTGCCCATGGCCATAAGTGCTCTATTAAGGACAAGGATTACCATATATAATATAGAGAAAGAGAAGGAAGAGTCATCATAAAAATCACCAAAGGAGAAGGAAAGTGAGGGCACTCTTTCCTAACTTTCTAGATTTCACAAAAATGAGACTTTTAGAGTTCATGGAATCCTTGGAGGGCAGCAAGATGTGGCTTTGATTGACACAAGAGATACACATAATTTTATCGATGAGGGGATAGTGGCTTGAAGAAGACTCAAGACATAAGAGGTTAATGGTCTCAAGGTAATAGTAGCAAATGGTTTCACTATTAGATGTCCTTGAATGATACCTTAAATGAGCATACAATTGGGCAATTATGAAGTCAAGGATGACTTCTATGTATTGAGCATTGGGGATATATATGTACTTGGCATTTAGTGGTTGTGATATGTGGGGGAAATCACTTCAAATTTTCAAACCATACAGCTAAGATTCCAATCAAAGGGGAAGAAAGTGGTCTTGATAGGCATGTCTAATGGAGGTCCATGAGTTGTCACATTCAAACATATGTAGAGGTTGATTGGGCATGATCAAATTGAATGGGTAGCAGAGCATATTATTATACCTATGGTCACAAAATAGGAAAAGGGGAGCTATCGTCCATATGTAAAACATTTTGTTATCCAAGTGAAGCAAGGTTTTCAGTGGTATCCCCCAAGTAGGCCTCTTGAGAGGGGTGTTGAGCATGTGATAGAGTTGGAGGAGGGAGTCAAACCTATTATCACAACTCCATACAAGCATTTGAAGAGACACAACGATGAGATAGATAAGGCAATAAAATAACTCTTGGAGATGGGACATAACCACCCATGTAAGAACCCTTTACTTCACTAGTTGTGTTTGTTAAGAACAAAAATAGAACCACGTGTGAGTGCATTAATTAGAATGCTCTGAACAAAAAGACTAAGCTAGGCATTCCATTCCAAGGATTGAACTACATGGAGCTATTTACCTCTCGATGATAGATTCAAGATTAGGTTATCATCAGATAAGGGTTTGATAGGAAGATATAGAGAAAAACAGCCTTCAAATGCCACTTTGAGTTTTTGATTGTCTTTCGGCTTGACCAATGCCCTTGCCACATTTCAGTCTTGCATGAATTAGGTATTCAACAAGCAATTTCAGAAATTTGTTTTGATATTTTTTTATGACATCTTGATTTATAGTAGGGCATGTGAGGAGCACATGAGGCATTTAGATGAGGTTTTAAGCATTCTTAAGGCACAATATTTTTATGCCAAGGAATCCAAATATGAATTTGGGATGACAAAAATTCTATATCTTTGCCATGCAATCAGGTCTAAAGTTTTAGTGTTGATCAAGAGAAAATCAAAACAATTTTAGATTGGCCTCCACCTATAAATGTAATGTTCCCATGGTACCTCTAGCCGTATGGCTCGTGGTGACTGCACCCCTTCGATGACAACCTTGTTGTATGCTCTGTCAATGGCACCGTTCGTACGAAAAATCGCACCTAAGCTCAAAGTATAGTAATCTTTCCCAGCCGTGCGACATAACTAGTCTCTCCGTATGGTACACTGTATGGCCAAATATTGGGCCCCACGATGCAGTCAAGACGTGTGCGGTGACCCCCCCCCCCCCCCCCCCCCCTTGTGTACGGTCAGCTTGTTGTTACCCCCACCGTACGGTCCATTAGATTATTTCCTTTGTACGGTTATGAACCGTACGGTTCTACTTCAACTATCAACTGTGTGGTAGCTTTGATTCCATACACGTGTACGGACCCCTATGTCCACCTTACGATCCATTAGATTATTCCCTTTGTACAGTTTTGAACTGTACAGTTCTACTTCAACTATCAACTGTGTGGTAGCTTTGATTCCATACACGTGTACAGACCCCTATGTAATCTTCTACCGTATGGTACTATTGCTCCGATGGTAATACGGAGTCGAATGCAAATATTAAATGGACAGAGTATAAATATCAATTGAGTGCATAAGGCGAAGATCTAGAAACATTTATTTGATCTGGAACTTGATTACAACAAACTCGCTTCGAATGAGATATTACAGATTTGGATTACGAGCAAAATAGGGTGAGGAGTTACTCCCATTGAAACAAAAAAATACAAAATAGGGAGGATCTTGCACTTTCGAAACTGTAACAACATTAAACTCCAACAGGGATTCACAAATACAAAGAAAATATCAAATTCACAATACCTACAACTACGCCAAACACAACCTTATAAATGGGCTCTGAGAAACTTCCCAAAGGGTTACAAGTAGGCCGATAGGGCAAAAACATTTACAACTAACTAATAAATAAAAAGGAACCCAAAAGATATTATTATTAAGTTTTGGGGCCATACAAACAATTAATTTTAATTGAACTATGTAATTATATCAGGAACATTACAATAAATCTCTCACAATTGAAGGGATTCTTTGGACTTTGTGGTTTTTACAAGAGGTTTGTCAAAGGTTGTGTGTTAAATGACTAATGTGCAAGTCCATTTCCCACTTCCATCAATGAAAACCAAGAAATAATGAAATGACTAGGGTGAAGAGCACACAACAAATATTGAGGAGGGAGGTGGGGGGGAGTGGGTGCGAGGGCTGAATTAGTATTTCAAACCTTTTACACTTTTAAACACATAAAATGTAATAAGAGCAACCATAAAGACGCATACACAAGATTTCTTGTGGAAAACCCTTTTGGGTAAAAAACCACGGTATACAAAAACGTTTATTAACAAAAATGGGAACCGACCCAGATTACAAATGCAAGCACCAACCCACAAAGAGCACCGACCCTCTTCAAAGCACCAACTCTGAACATTGAAGCACCAACTCTAGCTAGCTGAGGTGCCAACCTCAAATGCAAAACTTAAAGATTACTGAATCTGAATCAACAACTCTATACCAGTCTTTTCTTTTTATACCCAGCAACTCTACTCAAACACAAAAATAGTAGCACTCTAAAAATTTAGGACTTGTGTCATGTCCCCATTTTGGCTGACCTCGTTTAGCGTGCCGAATTTGCCTATCATCGACTCTCATAGGCAAATGGTGTGGAGAGAGAGAGTCAATTTTGCGATTTAGATGATCATCTTTGCTCTTGAAGAAGTGTTATGAGGTTATATTTTATTATTATGAGTTATCGGGGCCTACATGTTATAATTTTAAGTTGAGTTGCACTTTTTATTTTATAAAATTACTTTATTATAAAAAGTGCATTATAATGAGATTTTATAAAGGATGTTTCTAGAAGTTCTAGCAACTTCTTAGAAAAAGTGAATAAATAGAGGGCTGGGCCTCTCATTTGCACATGCTTGATTTGATATCTCTTCTACTTCTTCATTGTGAAGACATTTGTGGTCTTTTGGATCTGCAAATTATTATTCGATCTTTGGGAACGAATCACTCCCCTAGATTGGCAATTTTGAGGGTGTGAAATATCACTTGAATTATTGCATTTTTGGAGTTGGTACTCAGCCATCTCAATTGTGCTTCATTGAGAACTTGTTTGAAGGGTTTGCAATTGTTGGAATAAGGTTTGAAATTCATCATTGGCATTGGAGAATCAATTTGGCAAAGGATTGAAGACAAATTTGATCATTTTCAAAATTGCCATAATCAGGGTTTGAACCAATAAATTGTTCATATCTTCTCAACCCTTTGGAGAATCATTTTGTGCTTTGGTAGGGTTACTACCTAACCCTAGGCGCCCAAGTTCATGCCTTTTTGAGCCCTTAAAATCTCTGCAATTATTTTATACAGAGGCACATATTCAGACTGCCAGTATCAGGGTTGGAACTACATAATTGCTCATATCTTCTCGACTACTTGGAGGACGATTTTATGCTTTTGGGAGGTCACAACCAAACCCTAGGCGCCTCCATTTAGGGCATTTTCGTCACTTTAAAAAATGCACAAAAAATAACTAATTTTCGCAGCTTTCAGAACAGTCAATTTCGGTGAAGACTGGGCACTTGCAGCAGTACAGGGTTGCAGATTTGTCACAGTTTGGAGGGCAGTTTGGGGCGAATTTGGGTGTCATCTTCATCAGAATTTTGTCTCCAACACAGGCTTCGAAACAGGTTCATTTAGCTCTAAAAATATATGTTTATTTTGGTAAATTTGTGGTCAAAGATTGACTGTCATTTTCAGACCAGACTGGGTAAATAAACAGTCCCAGAATTGTTGCATTAAAGTTGGATATTGTTCATTCATATGCTTTTATTGTGTTGTAAATGCATAGTGGTAATCTGGTATTGAGACCTAGAAGAACTCATGATTGTATTCACAGTCCATAATCTGAAGTATAAATCAGAATTGCATCTGCTGTCATAAATTAGTCTTTTGGTTGTTCTGATCAGTCCATTGTCGCAATCAGTTGGGACTGTATTAATAGGGGTTTCATATTGTCACCTATTACATTCATATGCACATCAGTCCTTATTCCTCTGAAGATATATAATCTGAACAGTGAGGACTCATAGCATTGTATTTGATCGGAAAACTACTAGATCTGCTGTTGTAATATCAGTTATTAAAGTAGATGAACAGTTCAGTCCAGTATATCAGTTGTAAACCGGATTGTATGCATTAGTGAGGTTTGAGTATGAGGGTTAATGCAAGCTATGTTAGCAGTCTTATGCTTATGAATTAGACATCAGTCCATCATTCTCAGATATTGCTATCAGTGATTGTATTGGTTGGTATGTAAGCAAGGCAGTGTTATATTGACATGATTTGTAAGGGACATTGTAATGTAATCTGAAAAGTATTGTCACAGTCTGAGAATAGTTATTTGGAACCATATAATTGCGGTTGGGTCAATATAGGTGCAATTACGTTGGCTGTCATCAATCAGTGATCATTTGAATAGATTATATTTCATTGTTGCTCTATTGTATTTCATTGCTATATTGGCATTGTTATCTCAATAACATTTGGTGCCCAAAACAAATAGACCTAACCATAGCCCAAATCAGTTACATGCCAAGTGTTTGACGAATTGCATAAGCTCAGTTTGAGGGTTTTAGTGACCTATATAGTACGGGTCATTACAACTTGCAGCTCCTTCACAAATCATTACTCAAAAGCATATGTTCTTGTTTTCAAATTTATTCACAAGTACAAACTCTGACTCCATGCATGAAAGAACAGACTAAGAGCACCACAATTCATACAATTTCCTTCCTCAAAGATGAAACTATAGCAACAAAATCTTCTTCTATCATTACTAAAAGAACCTGACCTTGTAAAGACTTTATTCTGCAATGGTCTGCACAAACACAATCAGCACATCACCAAGTAGGCATCGATAGATCAAGAAGAAATTTTCCAATCCAACACCTGAAAATTATATAAGACTTCCCACTTCACACACTACATCCATCTTTAATATCATGCCTAAGAAGGAGGTTTAATTCTGCCACGCCCTCACTTCTAATTTTATAAAAAAAATATCTCAATGAATTTGTAGATAACTCTGAATCAAAACAAATGTCAATAAAGATAAAGACTTCTCCTTCTACGATCAGCAACCAACTATAATGAAATAAAAATGCATGAGTAGAGTCTTTAACGCCACCTTTGAAAAATAATAAATTCAGGCCGCACAGAGTATAAACGACACCCACCTCAAAAACAACACTATTGCAACCAATATTGATAGTTGTCATGTGCTGAGTGGACTTGTTATTCTTAAAACAACATACAACATTTCAAGGAAATTCCACCATCTACCCAAAATAGTTCTTCACGAATTTCTTGTGAAATTGCAACAATAAATAGAATCCACATGACACCACTATATTTCTTGTCTAAAAACTCCATTCATTGTATAAAGAAAACAAATGGAGACATTACAAAAGATTCTGAACCACTAACATAACATAGAGGGAAGCACCACAAAATATTTGATTCAAAAGATTTCGAAACATTTTGAGTGCATATTTAATTCCATACAAGTCAATTTCTGAAAATTCAAACTGATGATGTGTCACATTACAAGCATACACACTGGCAGGTGAAGTGGACAGGCAACCAACTCAAGCTGAGACCCAGGCATCTTAAACAATTAGGCAAGAAGCTCAATTAGACAAGCAAGGAGCTCAAGCAGACACCCAAGCAACTCAAGCTAGCAAGCAAACAACTCAACTAGAAATGAGAAGATCTAATGAATAATCAACAACTTGAATAGCACCATCAAATCAATCCACAAACTTGATAAAAATCACTTGACATCAATGAAAAAATGTTTAGCAATCTTCCCCTTTGTCATTGATGGAAACCCCATCTACAACCATCCTGGAAACAAAACAATACTACTCCCCTTGAATTACTACTCCCCCTTTGTAATCAATGACTGATTTCAATCTGCAAATCTGAAATGAGGCATAAAATGTAACATACTCCCCCTGAGTCAGACCAGCTCTTCAATGGTGGAGTGAAATCACTCCCAACTCCTGTCTCAACTTTTCAAACGTATCTCTTGGCAAAGGCTTAGTGAACAAATCTGCAATTTGGTTTTTAGTAGACACATTCTAATTTGACCTCTTGATTACTGACGCATTCTCTTAAGAAATGATACTTTATAGGAATATGCTTAGTTCTAGAATACGAAACAGGATTTTTAGAAATATTAATGACGCATGTTGTCACAGAAAATAGAGATATGACAATTGAATACTACCTTAATATCCCTCAATGTCTGCTTCATCCAAAGGACTTGTATGCAACAAGACACAATTGCAATGTACTCTACTTCCGTTGTTGATAAAGAAGTGGATGCTTGCTTCTTACTTAGCCAAGAAACAAGACAACTACCAAGGAAGAATGCACCTCCACTAGTGTGTTGGAATCATTTTCCGTTGCACCAAAAGCTCGAACTTTCAATGCCCGATACAAATGTCAGATTTAACCCGATCCACGAGAGGCGGTTAAGCCATGTCACGAATCTCCAAGGAGGTGTTGACCACCAAGTCAACAATTTCCCCCTCAGCACCGACTAAGCCTTCAGCACCCACTAAAGGGAGACTTGAACCCATGACCCAAGGCTCTGATACCAATTGTTGGAATCATTTGCCGTTGCACCAAAAGCTCGAACTTTCAATGCCCGATACAAATGTCAAATTTAACCCGATCCACGAGAGGTGGTTAAGCCATGTCACGAATCTCCAAGGAGGTGCTGACCACCAAGTCAACATAGTGCTCTTCCTATCATCAAATGAACCTCCCAACTCTACATCAATATAAGCTGTAAATGTGAAATCATAACCTTTAGGATACCAAAGCTCATAATCCATAGTACCCTTAAGATACTTGAAGATTCTTTTAACAACATGAACATGAGTATCTTTTGGAGTAGCCTGAAATCTAGCAACATAACCAACAACTTGCATTATGTCAGGTCTAGTGGTTGTAACATATAACAAACTCCTATCATTGATCTATACAAAGACTCATCATTTTACTAATTTTACATCCAGTCACCATTGGAGTGCTTACAGGATTAGAATCTTCCATCTTAAGTCTTTTAAGCATTTCTCTAATGGACATGGATCTAGCCACTTTGGGGCTTCAAAGATCTTCTGATGATACTTCGGGACCTTTCACAAAGAATGACCGACACCTTATCCAACTCTGTGAATCTTCTAATCTGGTTATTCTGGATGGTTTATCTTGCTTCTCGTGTTCCCAGTTCTTTACTTGTAGGCCTGTTGACTATGTTCTTGCTAGTCATTCATTCCTTCCATTCGCCACTTCTCTATCACTCCCATCCTCCTTGCTGACCATTCTCTCCTTGTCTCTCCATCCAGGCTATTTCTCCACACCCCTGCGCCCCCCATTTTCTTGCCCCATTAGCCCTTCCCCCCTATACCTTGTTTTTCTTTGACAATGGTGACCATGACCTTTTTACCCACCACCTTTATTGGCAATTTGGCTGAGTTGGATACATAGATGTTGTCATTATGGAAACATATGTTCTACATGAAGATCGCACAGGTCAGAGAGCAAGTATGACAGAGCGCAATGCAAAATTGTCCAAGTATGAGATAGTATTTTTGCTAATGTACCCGAAGATAGCTTTGATTGGCGATGTTGATTGGAGTAAGTTCAATGCTTGCGCACTTGAACATAGATACTATGGTGACTATTGAAGACTCACCTGAGAGCGCAAGTCAGTACGACATGTACAGAAGAAGTTATGACAGTTTTACTAAAAACAGTGTTAAGCCGACAGGATAGAATATGAAGATAGAATTGGTAAAGAGTTAAGGGATTAGTTTGTTTATCAAAATAATGACTTAACAATATAAAGGGACGACATCCTAGATGTTAACCCTTAGGTAAAGATATTTTGTATTATGTAAGTCGACTGGAAGAGTTATTAATCTTAATAACTTGTATAAAGATGTAATGATGTAATGTAAGAAAGTGCAAGCGAGATATATGATATGTATGTAATAGCGATAGTGAAAGAGCAGCAAAGAGATATTGATGCGAAGTTGCAAGCAGTATAATGTTATGTACCTTGACCTATTTTTGTAATTAGTGAATATTGTATATTACTTGTTTGGGCAGTGAGCTCATCTGGTAATCATATTTTGTACTACCAACTCCTAACAGGGTTGAGGCTTCTAACAAGGCCTATAGTCCCTTAATCAGGACTAAGACACTATATACATGTAATAGACTCCTAACAAGGTCAACATCCTTAACAGGATACTTTTGATTAGTGGATCTTTGTGGGTACCATCCCCACCGGGGTTTTCCCTTGGCCAAGGTTTCCTCGAGAACAAATAATGTGTAATGTGTTCTTTTGTTTTATTGCTATGCATGTTGTTTAGTTTCCTATGTTATGCATGCACTAAGATAATCTGTTATATCCATAATTGGGCGAAAGTAAAAGTTTGTAGAATACTGATTCACCCCCCCCTCTCAGTATTCCCTATTTCTAACAATTGGTATCAGAGCTTAGTTACTCGGAAAAGAATTATTCAAGGAAAGCCTAGCAACTTGAGTAAGATATCTATGGATATGGATCAGCTACAAAAGAATTTTGAAGAAGCTCTTGAACAGATTGATATGCTTACTGATGAAAGAGATACTTTGAAAGGAAAATATGATGATGCTAAGAACCTCATTGAGAAACTGAAAAACAAGTTGGAAGATCTAAAATCAGAAAAGGAATCCGAAATACAAATTGAAGATTGTGATGACAACTTAGAAAAAGAAAATGAGATCCTTAAACATGAACTGAAGATAGCAAATCTGAAGCTAAGTTTGAAAGATGGAAATGGCAAGAATGAAGCAAATCTGAAATCTGAGAATGAAAATCTGAAGATTGAAAATGAAGGACTAAAATCTAAACTTGGTAAAGTAACATCTGAGCTTGAGAAAGTCAATTTGCAATATGCTGAACTTGAAAAATACAATACAATTGTGAAAGGTGAACTAACTCAATCTAAGAAACAACTTGAAAGACTATATTCAACTAGTGAAAAGATTGATGAACAAATGTCTTATCAAAAACCATTCTATGATAAAACTGGTCTTGGATTTAACACAACTAAAGTAAGTGAAGAAAGCAAGGAACCAGATCTGAAACGTCTGAAAGCATAAATGAAAAGAAATCTGATGAAGACACATCTAAAGAAGAAGAACCACCTAAGCAAGAGGAGTCATCTAAAGGTATGCAAAGATAATTCAAAGGTAGATACTTTGCTTGTAATACTTTTGGTCATATGAAGAAAGATTGCATAGGTAAGCAATTCAAACCTCTTAATGGTTATTGTTATAATTGTCATGGTTTTGGACATAGAGCTATTGAATGCAGAAAGCCTAAATTTGTTTAGAATAACAACAGTAGTAGAATGTTTAGAAATACTAACCATGTAGATAAGAAACCTACTGAAGATATGAACAGAAGAAATGGAGTAGTATGTTATAGATGCAACAAGGTTGGACACATTGCTAGAAATTGCAGATCACAGATAAATCAGCCTGGACCAAGATATGGAAACAATGGAATAGTTTGTCAGATATGTAACAAGATTGGACATACAGCAAGGTTTTGCAAAATGAACAATAGAGTTTTTCATCCTAATCCTAACCCTAGAAGTCATGCAAGGAGAAATGAAGATGCAAGTAACAGTCAGAAAGGATGCTGTAGTAATTTAGAAGAAGTAAATGTTACCCAAATTTCCTGTTCCATACAATTTTGGCCATAGGCTGGGCTCTATCTAGCAATTTTCGTAAAACCCTGTTGAACACCTTGAGAAATTTTCATGGGTCCGCGGCTTTTCCTCCGATCTCTGCAAATTGTTATATCTCTGGTTTGATAGCCATTAAATTTGAAAGAAGTGACCGTTAGAGGCAAAAAACCCTATGTCCTGTTCTAATTTGCTGTTACCTTTTTCAGCCACTTAAGTCGCTATATTCCCATGTGTGCTTTTTCTATGACAGTTAGTCGCAAGATCTCTAAAGCTCAAAAGAATATGCCTTTCTGTCTCCCGATCCCACGACTGCCTTTTATTTCTTTATCTCCCGATCGGATGGAATATTCCCTTTCTATCTAGCGACTCAGTGATTTCCCCTTTGGTTGGGTTATCTCTTTATGTAACCCAAGGTTAGCAATTCTTCCAGAGATCTGTCGACTTAAGTGATTTTCCTAACTACAGTTATGACTTATGTCAATGCCGGGTTAAGTTTTTCTTTAGTCGCAAGGTCTCATGAAGGTAATAAGTTAAGTTAATAAGCTAAGCAACTTGGAGATTTAAAGGGTAGTCGCTAGATCTCCGAATCCAAATACCAAGGTAAAAGTTGAGTTAAAGGGCCTTCAGTCGAGAAGTCTCGTGATCAAACCCATGGTTAGCAAAAGATCACGAGACTTAGAATTTTATATAGTCGCCCAATCTCTAGATCGTCCGTGGTCAATGGGGAGTTGAGTTAATACCAAAACAGTTGGCGGTTGTCAGAGCCGATAAAGCAGTCGAAAGCAAATAAAAGAGTGACACATGGCAAGGCAGGGCCCAGTGGGTAGTCTTCTCTTTTGATCCTACGATTGTCGCATGACCGCAAGGAATATTCTTGCTCCTTGCGATCATGCAACAGCCGTTGATTTTGCTTTATTGCCAAAGGCTCCAAGAAGGTGGGTCCACGTGCCGATTTTTGCTGATGTGCTCGTTTCTTATTGGCTAGTAGTATGATGACAAGTGGCAGGATGGGCCCAGGTTTGTAAGTTCAGTCGGGTTATTGCCCAATGAAAAAGAGAATATTCTTTCTATCCGGCGATTACGAGATTACCTTCAGTTGGGTAATCTCCTAGCAAAAAGGAATATGCCGAAGACATCAGGAGATAAAGCGACCACCGTCAGATCAAGTAAGGATCAACGCTTGTCGCTAGATTGCTAGACTAAGCCAAGGTTAATAAAAAGGTCGTGAGATTCAGCGACTAAGGGGAAAAGAGAACCTGAGGTTAAATGCAAAGTTAAGGTTAAAGTCCAAGACGGTGCCCTAGTAAATTAAAAAGATCTACGACCACGTTTTTAAAATTGGATCAGATTTGATTCTCGGCCATAGATACAGATGTCGCGCCTTCATTGATCGTTATCTTTTAAAGATTTTAAAATTCAAATATCTGATCTAAACAGTTATGGCGAACCCGACTTGCAGAGAAGTAGATGGATCAGCCAACCTTCCAGAGGCAGTTATGGCAATGGAATTGTGTGCAAAGATAGATATCTGATCAATCAAGATATTTCAACGATGCATTTATGATCAGAAATGACAAAATTAGGGTTTTCTATTATTCTATGAAAAATCTATGTAACCCTAATTGTTTTTTGCTCCTACCTGTGTGCAATAGAGGAGATGTATATATTAGTTTTAATAAGCTGTTTTATAGCAAAGTCTACCTTCTGGAGAGTTTTTACTTTCTGAAAGAGAGTCTTTCTTTCTTAGGAGCTATCCGTGGCATTCTTTCTGCCCTTCGACTTCTACAGTCTGTAATCTTTCATTGATGCTTAGGTATTGCAAAGGCATTTTGTGACATTCTTTCTGTCCCTGTGCTTTCTTGTCTAAGTTTTCTCTTATTGAATATGATATACTGGCTTTGTTAGAGAAATCTTGGAATTCTAGAGCCCTTCTTTCTTTCAGCTTATTTGTGTGCTATTGTGTCTGATTTGATTTGAATGAGTTTGTGGGTATACTTCAACCCCCTGTCATTCTGTCTCATTCCTGTGCCCTTTTGCTGAAGACAACGTTTGCTTGCAAGTCATAGTCTGTGTCTTTTGTTTAGACCCCTCTGTGAAACACTGATGCAAGCCTATTTAGGGAGATTGTGTTCTATTAGATCTAACAGCTTTCATGCTAATTTGGTCAATATATTATGTTCATGTTGTAGACTAGGCTTTTGAGGATACCTGTTTTGAAAACTTCAAGCCAAATAAACATTAGATTTTAACCTAGCATGAAATCAATCCAAAACAAAGAAGCTCTAATCTAAGCCACCTCAGATTGAGCTAAAACAGGTGCACCCAAGCACTGTTTGATTTGCTCTTGCTTAAGGGATATGGGTGTGCTCTCTAAGCACTTGGAGCATGTTCCTAATGCTGATTTGGAAGGATTGAGACTCACGAGAACCCCATAAGTGGCACAAAACAGGTATAGAACACCTGATTTACCCCTAAGGCCTCAAGGATCCAAATGATGTTGAAATGAAGATTAAGCTACATGATGTTTATGCTAAGATTGTTATTAACCAAATAGAGATGTGATATGGATGATATGCTTATGCAAAACAATGGAAGAAACTAGGTTAATCCATTAAATCTATGCTAAGATGTGTTTTAAGAAAGCTTGAAAATGATGAAAAACTAACAATTAGTATTGATTATGCTAAGTCTAGAGCTAAATGAGCATGATAACAATGCTTGAAATAAAAGGTGAATGGGTGCTTTGCTCTTAGAAATGAGGAGTACTTATAGGCTTTTGGAAGGGCTTGGGTTAGGAGGATAGGTTAGGGTTTGGGGTAAGGTTAGGGTTTGAGTCAAAGGGGATAAGGATGAAGACTTTCTAGAAGAGTCTAGGCTTTGGATGAGGATAAAGACTTTCTAGAAAAGTCTAGGCTTTCTAAGGATAAACATGGAATTTAGGAAATAAATAAAGTTTTATTTATCTCAAAGGCTTTAATGAGTTTGAGGCTCATTAGGGGAAGGGTTTGACTAAGAGTCAAAGGAGACTTAGATTAGCTTAGGGAAAGTAGGTAATTTCCCCTAAATGGGTTTAGGGAAGGATTAGGAAAGTTTTAGAAGAGTCTAGAGTTTTTTTAGGGTAAATTAGGAATTGAGGATTAATATTTAATCTTAATTAAATATTCTTGAGTTGGGATTAGGGTTAGGAAATGATGGGATTAGTCTTTAATCGAAAGTAAAGAAAGATTAGAAGATTTTAGAAGAGGTTAGTGGTCTTAAGGAAATTGGCCAAGTTTTGAGCAAAAAATAAATAAATTATTTATTTTGGGATTTTTGGTCAATTTATTAATTAAATAATTAATAAATAGAGGAATAATGTTTAAATAAGATTTAAACATTTTTGGGAGGGATTTCTTAATTAAATATTTTTTAATTAAGATAAAGAGATTTAATGACATAAAAATAAATTAATTAATTAATTAAATAATTAATTAACAAATGATGATGTAATCAGAGGTTTTTCAGAAAATAAAAATACTTTATTTTCTAAAGGATTTTTAGGTGTCTACACGTCTTTTCGGTGTATCACCTAGTAGGTAGTTTGCTTTCAGTTATTTCCCTTTCAGCATTCCTTCTATCCCTTTTCCCTCAAAGTTTTACTTTCATGTTGAAGAGCAAATTAAGGTGATTATCCAAGAGGAACCAGCCTAGAACCTGGAGGTCTCATCTCAGTTAGCATAGATCCCACAACCTGGAGATGATTCCCATGTTATACTAGGTTATCAAGACCAAGAGAGCTTGAATAGGGTGCAAACTTAGTGTATAACAGTAAAGTTTGTTTAAAGTACAGATCAGGGAGACATATTCAGCACTGAAGGTAACCAGAAAGGTGAAGTATCAAGTGGTAAGAATGAATCTTTACCTAACCCTTCTCAAAGTACTTAATTCATGAAAATTGCAGTAGAATAGGAACTTAGATTAGTGTAGAAGTTGATATATGATGAATTGAGTATTGCGTAGTTAATGCAAGGTATTATATGATGTACTAATGCTATGGTTAAGAGCGCATAGAAAAATATTATGTTTTGCGAGATCGCAAGGAGTTTTAAGTTTTGCAGGTTAACAGAATCAGCTTTTTGGAAAGAAGCGGCAAAAGAATTGAATGCAATGTCAGATCTATGTGAGATTGAAATGATAAAAGGTTATGATCGGTATTATTTGATCATCAAAGCGAATACAAGAGTTAAGGAGATCGAAGAGCAGTGATTTGAAGCATTTTGCAAGGATTTGGTGAAGGATTTTTCGTGCCGAATCTACGCAAGCCCTAAAATCGCGAAATCGAGGTATTTTACTTGGCAGATCTTTAAATCAGTTAAGGAATTAGCAGAAATCATGGATGTTTCTTTGATTCACAATGTCAGAGATAAGAATAGACCTAAGATGGAAAGGGAACTAGTAGAACCCTTGGAAGATGATCCTAAGTTAGCTTTATCATCCGTACCTGACGGAGTTTTACATCTAGAAAATGTTAGAAGTTGTCTGGGATGTAAGCTAGAGACCCTCAGTGATAGTGATTTCACAAAAGAATATCAGAAGATCTACAATCAGGATGTCTTTGAAAGTAGGGTTTGAGCATTTGAAAGATAATGAAATTGTTAAGTATGTCTTACAATATGAGTTTGACAATGAAGAATGTACCAAGATTATTTTAAGCAGAATTCATAATGGGAAGTTTTGGTTAGATGACAGAGTGATAGATATCACAACTAACCTAATTCATGAGGTAACTGGTCTTTCTAAAACTGGAGCCATTCCTTTGAATGAGAACATGAGGAAAACAGTCATAGACAACACAAATTCATCTTATAATGGTAGGGGCATAGTAATTAGCAAGATTCAGCAAGATGATGTCAGATATTTGTGTAAGATCCTTACAACTAAGTTTTGTGCTAACTCTAGGGAAGATGACATGGCAACTGGAATGATACATGCAGCATATTTGATGTGTGTTGATAGAGTACAAGTTGATATGTGTGAGATTTTGAGAATTCAGTTGTTTGAGAATTTGGAAAAGATAAAGAAGACTAAGTATTCACAGTTTAGATTCTCATCATTAATCACCTATATGTTTTTCCATTTGTTGAGAAGATTTCCTTACACCATTGGAAATAATTGGAATGATGGCCAAACCACAATGGAAAGGATTAACAAAGTGTATATGAGGCATGTTATTGATAAGGTAAATGAAAATGTAGTATTGGTAATCAAAACATTTCAGAATTTGATGTCAAGCAGATCAAGGATCCCACAGTCTCTTGTAGAAAAATATAAAAATGAGATATGTTTCATGGTTGATACTGACTTTACATACATTGAAGTAGTAGAACCTAGAATAGAGTTCATAGACCCTCTTGGCTATGAAATTTCTGAGATTGAGATAGAAGAATATGTGAGCAGACTACTTAAGAGCAAGATAGACATTCACAGTAGCAAGTTTGGAACCTTTGAGGAGAGATTCAACTCCGCAAAGATTATCCTTGAAGAGAAACAGTCAAAGAAAAGAGTTGAAAGTACAATCAAGAAAATACTAAAAGATACAGGAATGACTGAACATGAGTTCTTGATAGCTAAAAGGACAGCAGCAACAGTTAGAGAAATTGGACAAAAAGAAGTTTTGTCTGTGCCACCTTTATCATCAGTTGTAGTACAGCAAGAAGTGACACAACTAAAGGTAAAAGTGGAAGAAACAGAGCAAGATCAAGAAGCAAGAAAATCCACTAGATCAACCTCCTCCACACCTAGTAAAGGAATGAAACAGATTGCTACTGGACTGGGTAAGAGGCAGAAGACATTAGTGCCACCAGTTCCAAGAAAAATTGCAGAGATTAAAGATGATGAAGATACTCTTGTTAAGAAGAAATCTTGGAAACCTAGAATTGAAAAAGTGAATGAACAGATTATACAAGATGGAGATTTCACAAAGATGAATAAATATTATGATCTATACGATTATGCAGAGAGATTGAACCTAGAAAATGTAGTGGTGAAGCATATGATTTTGTCTGATAAGAAATTTGATACAATTCAGGGTAAGATACCTGATGACTTGTATAAGAAGCTTGTAAACAGAAAGAAAAGAGCATCAGAGGAAGATATAACTATAAGAGAAAATATGGTAAGAAAGTTATGTAATGTGAGAGATGAAGATCACTTCAAACAGATCATGAAGGATCTGAACACCCATCTGAGAACCAAGAAGAGAACTATTCAGATTATGGGAGGTAAGTATGAAGAAATAAACAAGGAAACAGAACAAGCAATTATTAAGGTTATGTCAGAAAATGCTGGAAAACCATCAGTTGAAGCTAAACCAACAGAGCAAGCAGAACAGCAGGACATTCCCTCTCCACCAGCCATCAATATTGAGGATGAAGCTATGAATGTTGAAGGAACAAAGATCACTTTGGATAGTGATGATAACCTATTTAAGAACCTTGAAAACATTGTTGACAATTCGGCTTTTGAAGAGCTGGACAATACTAAAGGAGAAGAGTAGATAGAAACCAGAACAGTAGAACCTAAAGTGACAGAGAAGCAAGTTCCCACTCTAGAAGAAGTCAATCATACACCTGAGACTGGTAAGAAAACTCAAATTGGCTCTATATTTGAGAATTTGGGAAAGGAAGTAGATGATGATGATCAAATGGAATTGATCACATCTTTAAACAAGATTATTGGAAAGAACAAGAAGGTAAAGAGTTTTGAAGGATGCCTAAAAGAGCTTACTGAGAAGTTACAAGGCATTGTAACCACACAAATTGCAGAAACTAACCCTCTGGAAAGAGCAAAGAAAGTGATGAACACATTTGATGATGAGTTTACCAACTTATTTGATATTGCAAAGGTAAAGGCTCAAGCAGCCTATGAGGCCAAAACACTTCTGAACATAAGTCAGAACATCAGGAATGATATCAACAATCTTGATATCTGCATAAAAGATTTGAGAAAGAATTTAGAAAGAGGAAAATCTTTGTACATTCAGTGTACAAAATCAGAGAACCTGATAGCAGAGGAAGTGCAAAAGATGAAGACTAAGGAAGTAGAAATTCAAATGGAGATAAATCTTCTTTTAAGCCCTAATGTGAAGGTACTTGATGTAGAGAAGAAAATCTGCAAGACATATGATGAAATAAGAATTTTACAAGATGACAAGGATAGGAAGCTAAAGAGATTCGCTCTTTTAAAAGAGCATGTTTCTATAAAATTGAGCATTGTTGAAGGACAACTGGAAGAATGTCTTTGATCCAAGACATCTTTTCAAAAATTTAATTTTGAGAATCTCCAAGCATGTGAAATTGCGTCTTATGGATTGTGCGCACTACTCAGTGTTGCAGATTCGATTAAAAAGTCATGGGAGAAAGAGTTAGAGGCAATGAAGATTAACTTTGCTGATTGTGTTGCAAGCCTACCGGCTTTGCAATATTGAATCAAGGTATAACGCTCTTGTTTGAACACAGTTTTGTCACCCTCCTTACCTTTTTTTTGTCATTGTTGTCAAAGGGAGAGAGATATATAGCAGAAAATTGATATGGATACTTACTCTTAGGGGGAGTACTATATATAGATGAGATTTTTGGAGTCATAAGGACAGTTTATACATATTTTGTACTATGCCCACAATTTTGAAATTTTGAAGTCTAAGACTTAGCCAATTTTCTCATATGTTGCCACCAATGACAAAGGGGGAGATTGTTGGCAATTTGGCTAAGTTGGATACATAGATGTTGTCATTATGGCAACATATGTTCTACATGAAGATCGCACAGATCAGAGAGCAAGTATGACAGAGCGCAATGCAAAATTGTCCAAGTATGAGAGTATTTTTGCCAGTGTACCCGAAGATAGTTTTGATTGGCGATGTTGATTGGAGTAAGTTCAGTGCTTGCGCACTTGAACATAGATACTATGGTGACTATTGAAGACTCACTTGAGAGTGCAAGTCAATACGGCATGTATGGAAGAAGTTATGACAGTTTTACTAAAAACAGTGTTAAGCCAACAGGACAGAATATGAAGACAAAATTGGTAAAGAGTTAAGGGATTATTTTGTTTATCAAAATAATGACTTAACAATATAAAGGGATGACATCCTAGATGTTAACTCTTAGGTAAAGCTATTTTGTATTATGTAAGCTGACTGGAAGAGTTATTAATCTTAATAACTTGTATAAAGATGTAATGATGTAATGTAAGAAAGTGCAAGCGAGATATATGATATGTATGTAATAGCGATAGTGAAAGAGCGGCGAAGAGATATTGATGCGAAGTTGCAAGCAGTATAAGGTTATGTACCTTGACCTATTTTTGTAATCAATGAATATTGTATATTACTTGTTTGGGCAGTGGGCTCATCTGGTAATCATATTTTGTACTACCAACTCTTAACAAGGTTGAGGCTTCTAACAAGGCCTATAGTCCCTTAATCAGGACTGAGACACTATATACATGTAATAGACTCCTAACAAGGTCAACATCCTTAACAAGATACTTTTGATTAGTGGATCTTTGTGGGTACCATCCCCACCGGGGTTTTCCCTTGGCCAGGGTTTCCTCGAGAACAAATAATGTGTTATGAGTTCTTTTGTTTTATTGCTATGCATGTTGTTTAGTTTCCTATGTTATGCATGCACTAAGATAATCTGTTATATCCATAATTGGGCGAAAGTAAAAGTTTGTAGAATACTAATTCACCCCCCCTCTCAGTATTTCCTATTTCTAACAACCTTAAATAGCTTCTCCCCCATGACTGCCTCTTTTTTCCTCTTGAGTGCACCACCACCAAGTTTGTCCTCCTTTCTACCTCTATTTGGGAGGCCGCCCTCTTGTCCTTTCCTCATTCCACCACCTCCTCTTCCCTCCTTCCAAGCCTAAGAACACATGTCCTATGAACAAATGATATAATGGGGAATGTAAAACCCACCATCGGGCCTTGCGCTTTGCTTTCATCCATCACCACACCTCCTACGCTAGGTTGAAAACCTCCTACTGTCATCTCCTCCGTTGCAAGAAACACCTCTTCATTTCCCAACGTAGAAGAGCCCTTCGGGCCTCTCTCATTCATTCCCCCAAATCCTTTTGGCACACTCTTTTCCTCTGCTACTCCCCCCTCCCCGTTAAGTTAAACTATGACTCACTGGTCTCCCATACTTATTCACTTTATGATATCCCCGGCTAGCCCCTCATCCATGTCACCTCCCCCCTCATTCTCAACTTTCCACTCACAGGAACATTAGGGAAGTCGTTAGAACTTTGAATAGTAGGAAAGTTGTTAATGAGGAGGGGTTCCAAGTCAAGTTCTTCAAGCATGGTGTCACCGTTCTAGGCTCCTACCTATCCAACCTATTCAATCACGTGGTCCGCACTAGGTTTCCCCCCTCTTGGTCACACCATATTATTCATCTGATTCATAAAGTTGGCCATGCTTCTGATCCTAACAATTACAGTATCCTACCCTCATGGTTAGCCACACTTTCTCTAAACCACATGCCACAATTCTACACAATATCCTTTCTTGGGAGTTGGACCAGTGTTAGATCCATGCCAAAGAACAAGTTGGCTTTAGGCCAGATTATTAGACCACAAACCATATTCTAACTCTTTGCACTATTATCTAGAAGACACGACATCATTCCTCAAAGGTGTACTGCTCCTTTGTGGAGTTCCGCAAAGCCTTTGACTCTGTCCCAAGGATGATCCTTTTTTAGAGGCTTCATGACATTGGTATCTCTAAGACTCTATTGACAACTATTGACACTTTATGAGAGTTTTGGGTTATCTTAGAACCCCTGTTGGATTCTTTGACTTCATCAGGAGCACCATTGGTGTTAAGCAGGGCTTCCCCCTATCCCCTACTTTATTTGGTATCTACATTGATAAGTTGGAGGGGTTTCTTCAGGAGCACTCTCTTGCGTGGGATGGTTTCTTTCTCCACCAAGTTCTGATTTCTACTTTTCTCTTTGTTGATGATATTGTTCTTCTACCTTCCTCGTTGTAGGGTTTATAGAGATAGATTGATGGATTTGCAGTCTTTTATGACTTATAGTAGATGACTGTTAATTTGGGGAAAACTAAGGTGATGGTTTTCAATTGTCTTAAGACTTCATGCTTACACTTTCTCTTTAGGGGGGTGGATGTGGAGATTTCTTCTTCTTAGACATACTTTGAGGTTAAGTTCTCTGGTCCCCATTTAACTTGAGGTCTGCCCTCCAGCCGTGCATCAACAAGGGGTAGGTTCTTTGGCCCTTCTTGAAAGACAGTGCTTCTGACATCACTTCTAGGACACCATGTCTAAGATGACCCTTACGGGTACTTTGATCAGACCTACGATTCTTTATGGTTATGTGGTTTGGGGGCCTTCCTTATTGGATTCTAAATGGGCTTCCATTGAGTGGGTTCAGATTCTTCTTCTATGGCGCATCGTTAGGTGCAAGAAATCCATTTCACATAATATTATTCTTGCAGAGTTTGGGGATCACCCCTTCATACTTGTGGCCATCTTTGATCTTGTTTGGTTTTCACATCGCCTTCATGGTTTTTCTAATTCTAGCAACGGGTGCCAAAGGTACTCCTACCTCACATAGTACTCCTCTGAGTCTATTTCTACCTCTGTTCCTTGGGGTTGGGCTTGTAGTTGGTTTGCTAAAGCTTCGACCCTTCTTGGGTCTATTGGGATCAAGATTAATTGTCTTCCTCCCTTCCAGTATTTCTTGATGCTCCTCACCACATCCTCCCATCCAGATAGGAGTTGAACAAGTGCATCAAAACAAACATATACATGCAGTTCATCCACACTAATTGGGTTAACCCCCACGGGGGTCTTCGCCCTAGGATGGTGTTTTACACTAAGCACTTCTTGGAGCTGAAGGAATGACTCATTGTCTGCCCTTCTTACTTATCCCACCATTGATCGTATTCCCTTTGGGTCCCTCTCGGTTCTTTCAAAGTGGGCTCTCATCGGCTCCGCACTGAGATAGATCATCAACTTGACAAAGAGAATAGGATTTGCCAGTTATGTAGGATCAAGAAGGCCAAGACGGAGGACCACTTCATCTTCTGATGTCCTATCTACTATGTGATTAGAGGGAGATTCTACTACCTCTTCAGGGGGGTCTAGTCTCCCTCCACCTTTTTCAGGTTCATAGACCAGAGGTGTCTTGCCCTCTATCTTTAGGAGGCCATTAGGCTTCTGTACCACTCACTCCAGCATCCGCACCTTGCTTGTGCCCAGTCTCATCATCTTATCACCTCCTTTGCCGAGCTTCATTCAGCACATGGTACCAAGTGCCATCTTGGTCCCCCCTCTAGCCATTCTAGATCTGTGAAGCCTCGAAAGGGTTCTTTCTAGCAAAGGTTTTATTCTTCTCCCAAGAAATTTTAGAGGCAGTCCAACCTCCCTGCCAGTTCTTTGGCTTATCCTTCTGTTTCGGAGTTCTTCTCTGCTGCTCCGGTTTTGTAGTGGGGTTTTGGGATCTCCCTATTGGCCCTCCCCTCCCCCTCTTTCTTTCTCTGCTTTTGTTTTTTTGTTTGTTCCTATTGTTGTTGCTTCTTTTTTCTTCAAGCACCATTTGGTGTCCCCGTTGTGGGTTGGTCTCTTCTTTTGTAGTGGCAGTCCCTTTGACCCTCTTTGTGATCATTTGTTGGACATTAATAAATTTATCTTACCTTATCTCTAATCACATTACCAAAATTGTTTGAGATAAGTTCTCACCTCTTTGAGGTCTTATTAATATTATTTGTATGATAATACCCCCTCCACAATTTCTTGCAGCCCCCTTACTCCCTTCAATGAGCCTGGAAGATCTGGTCTCTCTATCGAACTCAATCAAAATTATAACCCATACAGCCATTCCCAAATGAAAAATTGTTTCTTCCTTACATCATACAACATTAACTGCAAATTGCCATGAAGCAGTTCATTCTGGTGGCTTTCTTGTTTCTTCTCAGATATTTTTCTGTACATTTCCTCTTCCTGTTTGTCTGCAGTGGTTCCTGTGGCAATCCCTCTTCTCCTTCCAAGTGTATAGTTAGTGATCTAACTTAATGGCCTTGTCCTCCTCCTTTCTGCCTCTTATTTCCTTCATTTTCTTCTTGGGCAAATGATTAGCTTCTTATATAAGCTGCCTAACAGATTGAGAGTAGTAATCATCTATCCAGACTTATTATCTATGCGTCACCACTACCTACCACAACATATGTAAATAATGAGCATGTTACAAAAGATAAGCTTCATAGTTAGATGGATCTTTTACATCATATAGAAAATTTGTTGTGTTTGCGCAAATAGCAAAGAGACATTCACACCATTCAGATTGTTTCTAAAAACCTATATTACATATGATTAATCTTCAAGGCCCTACATTACATTTATAACTTTCAAATGCAATGCCAAATAATTTATTAGGAATGCTTTTAATTTATATTATGAAATTATGAAAACTTGGACATCTTATCACATTGTAATGATTCTGTACAGGTTCTCCTTCTCAACAATGTTTTTTGCCCATAGTAAGTTTCATGACTTTCTGCTTTAATTATCTTTACTGAGCTACTAAGTACTAAAGTATAGGTGACAACAAACAATTGGTGCTTGTCTCCAAGTTTTCTACTTACAGTGAATGATGAGGTATAAAATCTGAGAAAAATAATATGGGTCTGATGCAGAAGAAAACATTGTGAGCTGCCTTGCACGGATGGTTTTAATCATATGGCTGTTTGTAGTTTTAATCATCAACTCAAGTTACACAGCAAGTTTGACCTCAATCCTTACTGTGCAACAGCTTTCACCCACAATTAAAGGAATTGATGATTTGATATCAAGCAATGTCCCAATAGGATATTTAAGTGGGTCCTATGTTAAAAACTATTTGTCAGAGGAGCTAAATATAGCTCAATCCAGACTTAAACCTCTTGAATCTCCTGAAAGTTATGCTAATTCTCTGATGGAAGGACCAAGCAGAGGAGGCGTAGCAGCAGTTATAGATGAGCTTCCAGCTATCAAAATCCTCTTAGCAAATCAGTGTGGGTTTAAAATGGCTGGTCAGCCATTCACCAAAGCTTCATGGGGATTTGTAAGCATTCTCTTCATTTTTGCCCACAAGCACTGGTTTTTTGGCAATGATTAAAGGCTTGCACAAGTTGTATTTTGGATTTCAGATACTACTTTTCCACTTTTCCTGGAAATTCTGAATTCTGAATTGTGGTTTTGTTGTTTGACAGGTTTTCCAAAAGGGTTCTCCACTAGAAATTGACATGTCAACTGCAATTCTGAACCTTTCAGAGACTGGAGAACTCCAGCGAATTCATGATAAATGGTTGGGTATAAGTAGCTGTAATTCACATTCTGAGCAAGAAGGACCCAATCAGCTTGGTCTGTCAAACTTTTGGGGTCTTTTCTTGATTACGGGCGTGACATCCTTTGCTGCTCTTCTCGTTTTCCTATGTTATTCAGCTATTCAATTCAGGAATCATTCAAGTACTCCTGATGATTCACTGAAGAGTAGGAGTGTTCTGATAAGGTTTCTTTATTTTGTTTGTTTGGAAAAACAGACTAACAAGGAGGGAGAAAGTAAAAGTAAATGTGAATGTAAATGTACATCGTCACACGGCACTATTTGATAGTGGCTGGCACAGTCCTAATACTTTGTAGTAACAAAACTCCACAAAAAAAGGCAAGCTATTTGCACCTTTTATGAATCGTACTGCATTTTGAAATTTCGGGAGTTTTTTCAAATTAATAGAAAGAATTTTTATCGTTTGGCTCACTAAGTTAATTTTAAGAAAGATTTTTTCGAATTCAATAATATTGATGTTGAGAATTGAGATATTGTCATGAAAGATGTTGCAAAATACACCTAGATTTTTATGTTTGCAAAAATTCATAGAGAAAATTATTAGATTTAAAGAAATTGTAAGCATTCAAACCTATCTGCAAAATTATTTTCTTCAACCCAACATTAATTACAACTATTCTATAGTACTTACTGAGACGCTACTTAAGGATTTGAAGATGTTCATTCTAAATCTATGTCTATCCATATACAGTTGGCCCTTACCATTTTTTTTGGGTATTTTTCTATTTTTGGCTTCCATATTCCAATGGATTGTGAGGGTAGGATACATTGCAAAAACCTAGTGTAAAAATAATAATGGATCAACTTGTCAAATAGACATGTCGAACATTTTTCTTATAGATTCAATAGTTTTTCAAAACTGTATGCAATGAAAGAGAATTGTTGTATTTGAATTTGAATTGTTAATATTATAAACTATTAGTGCCATTCAATTTGAATTTGAAATTTGTGTATTAAGTTTGGGACGATTGGTTGTGAATTATGAAGTTGATTTGTTTTCAAGGTCTATAAATGTTGCCTAAATTTCGACCCCTATCCAAAATTTGCCTCACCTTATTATTCTTTAAGTTGTAAGAATTATTCCCTTAAGTTGGGAAGCCTTTAGGTGAATCCAGGAACACACGTCGGAGTCCGACAAGTTGTCTAGAATGAGCAAAGTCCCCCTATCTTTAACATTTAGCCCCAGTTCCACTTCAGGTTTTGTGGCCCGACACTTCATCTTGCACTAAGCCTATAGAATCCTTCCCTTGTTCATCCTCGGAATCAAAGTTGGGACCTCAGCCCCAATGAGTTGAAATCCTCAGCTCAAAATAGGATGCCAGACTCCAACACTCTAGTTCTAGAACTCTCATCGGTTCCCGACGTTCCTAGTGGAACTGACTCAGATCCAACATTATGTGAACCAGACACGAAAATGAGCAAATGGAGCAAGAACAATGTTAGAGATGGTGAGACCAATGCTACAAGTCAATAGAGTTCCAAAATGAAAGTCGGAACCCGACAATCCTTTAGGAACTAAAGCCAAAGGGCAGAAGCTCGCTAAAAAGACATGAGTGTCTTTTTCAGACTGGTGTTAAATAAGTGCAGGCAGCAAGAAGCACAAATAATCAAGTATAAGGCGTGTGAATATAAAGATGAAAACAGTATACCAGGGGGTAGCAGCCAGATTTTTTGAGAATTTTTGGAGATCTACAATTGGTGCTCAAAGTCGCCAAGCATATTACAGCAACAAAACCAGTTGTGAGCCAGCCATTAAGGAAAATGCCAGTACTTTCTACATGAGAGAAGAAGCTGCAATACCTGAGCCTACTGCTGTTGGGAATGATGCTGGAGTAAGTGGCTAAGTAACAAACCAAATAGTGTAGGATTTACAGTCAACAAAAGATGCATTCAATGCAAGATTGCCTTCATTTATGCTATGAAGAATATAAAAGAAAACAGCTCAGCATAGAACAAAGTTGTATATTCTTGTTTTAATCCCACTTTTCTCAGACGCCCAAATAATCCAAGCTTTAAATGAGATTTTTGGTCATTAGATTGACCATCCTAGCTCTATAGGCCATATTTGATTCAGAAAAGGAAATGGTGGAAGAAGAAGCTGTGGAAACAAATTGGGAATGAAAATTCATTGGATTGGATCAGAAATCAATATGATAGGAAATAACTCTTCACTCGGGAGGCAGGATCAGAATTGAGATAACAATGGTGTGCCTTATGAGATTGAGGGGTCAATTGAGAGTTTATGCAAGAAGAAATAAAATGTCCTCGCCTTTGCCAAAAGCACAAATTTTGTGAGGTCCAACCAGTTAGGCAATTCAAGGATGATGGTGATCTCTTGCCAATGTTGTGTTGGCTAAACATTTTGTAAGTCACGAAAACCCCAACTTACAAAAATGTAACTTTAGGCAACGTCTCATGAGATTTCTCTCTCCTCTCAGCAATAAGAGAGGCTCCCTTCTTACCATAGGTGGCTTCAACAGAGACCTAACTGAAATTAACAAAGAGCAGTTCTTCTTAGTCAATTCCTCTTTTTTCAAGAATGATTCAAACAGAACTATCCAACTTAACAAAAGGTATCTACTGCTACGATAATATCGGTGGCTCAGGGATTAACGTAAGAACAACTCCAAAGACAATAGTCTACTTTTATATTTCGTGGAAAATTAGAGGAACCCACAGTCTCCTACAATTATCCCGAATTAGGATTCAATTACAATAACCATTAAGGCACAAAGTCTCTTACTAGATACTCTCAAACTTAATTAAGACACTTACAACTGAAGCCCAAAGTCTTTGACTCTAAGTAATTCCAACCACTACTAACTTCAGCAATTTGACCTCCTGCAACACAAAGTCTTCAAACGCTCAAATTGAATTATAACTTTGAATGCAATAGGCAGCTCAAAGTCTGCACGATTGAATTCAAATCCCTCTTGAACAAAGCACCAAAACTCACAATCAACTTAAGAAAATGTCGTCACATAACAATTTGGATTGGCACAAAATCTCAAAACAATCTACCTCTTTTATTGAAAGCAATTCAAATTTACATCTAAGCTCAAAGTCTTAGAGTGCATATACAAACTGGAAAAAATTTCTCGCCTTGCCCAAAAGATAAAGATTACAATGAGCACCCTCCTTTATTTATAGGTGAGGGGCTCAGAAAAAGGTGGAGAAAAAAGGAGAAACCCTTAACTACCTTTAACTTATTCAAGACTACAAAGTATAATGCACTTGTAGTCTGATTACATGTTACAACTTTGCATGTGATACTATCACATGCAATTACAACTTATTACCCAATGATATGTAATTTGTCAACAAAACTACACCTACTTATAAAACATGTGAAAGTGACTAAGTGTATGACAAGACACAACTTCTACTACATCATCCTTTGTCGGTCTTCATGCTACTGTTGAATGCTTCGTGATTGATGTGCTCAGGTTTGGTGTAAACATCTTGAACTGGAATGGGAACTTGTACCCTTGATTATTTTGCATCACAATTACATCTTCTCATATCTGTATTGAAAGCATTCTATGTTTTCATCACTTTTTCACCTCCTCATAAGCTCCAT
Organism: Chamaecyparis obtusa; assembly: GCA_027943335.1. Lineage (NCBI taxonomy): Eukaryota > Viridiplantae > Streptophyta > Pinopsida > Cupressales > Cupressaceae > Chamaecyparis > Chamaecyparis obtusa. Next base: position 87,406 of record BSBK01002580.1, on the reverse strand, counting down.
CATGTGGTTATTCTTTCCTTGTGTCACTCTTTAGTCGTGGAATCTATCTGCAAAATAAGACCAACGACATGATCTATTCATTGAGTAGATCATACAGGCAAACAGAAGTCGTGAATCTTTCTCCTTTGCAAATTTGGAGCTATGCATGTTGGATATGACTGGAAAGCCTTTTGAGCAATGAAAGGCAATGGATTTTGGGAAAAATCAGTGCTTTAAATGAGGGAAAAACTCAAAAACGGAATTTTTTGGAGGTACTACATATAAGCGCACATCAAGCTTTGAGCAAGTAAATGGAGTGTGTATGTGCATATATACAAATGGAAAGTTCATTTACTCATAGTGGGGTTTTTATGTCCCACTACAAGTTATCTGGAAGGCATTTGACGCTCACAAACAAGATTTTTTAGTCCATTTGCATCCTTGGAGAAAACGGGAAAAGTGTATGCAAAATACTTGGAGGTGGGCTTTTAGCTTGCATTTACATGATGAAGTAACTTTCTCTTTTTTGGGTATAACAATGTTAAAAATGGGGGTTTTAATCTCGACTGCATATGAAGGAAAAACACATACTTGAGCTTTTTCTTTGTAGGAAGAACTTGCATCGTTTTGGGAAGAACTTGTATTGTTGCTTGGGGAAGATCATTGCATTGTTTTGACAAACAATGTTCTCAAACCAAAAACCACACAAATCTGAAAATGATTTTTAAAAAGAAAAACGTATACAAAAACAAAACAAAACAAGCCCTAGCTTGCACAAAAAAGAAAGCATATCTCTTATTTGAACTTGTCAATGAAGGAGTCTTTGAACCTTTGAAGAAATCTTCTCAAATCCTAGTGATTCGAATTTGGAAGAAAATCCCAAGATTGAAGCTATATAGGCAACTAAATTGACCAAATCCTCTTGTCAAATTAAGGCATTTTTGAGTTAAGAACAATTTCTTGACAAATGTTTATCATTGAGAGTTAAAATGCACATGAATAGCAACAAGAAAGACTTTGTCAAACCTGCAAATGAAGCGTTTTTGCACTAAAATGGGCTTTAGAATGCCCTCTACACCCAAAGCAAGCAGCAAGTTTGGAGTTTACAACATGCTAATGCCCTTTAACACCGTATACAACCTTGAATCAAAAAAACGCAGGTCGTGCAATATGTAAAATGATGTCGTAGATGATTAAAACGGGCTTCTAAAACAAATATGCATGCCATATTTTGCATAAAGTGCCCTAAAATGGGTTTCTAAGAGTCAAACACACATGATTACAAGCATTTTCGATCATGTAACAACCATAAAAATCACCGCCATGGCCTCTAGAAGGGAAACACAAGTCTAAAATGCCCAATACGGACTTTGAGTCTCACGATACATGCTCTTAAAGATGATGTTTTTAATAAAAATGTGTTTCTTCCTCCTTGATGCATAAATGATGGGCTCTTACTATGCATTTACATATGCGATCTGATGTTTATAAGATGCAGTGACCTCCAAAAATGACAATATGAGTTTTGATGTGCTTTATGGGCACTTTCACATATGTTGAAGGCAGATTTACAGCATGATAAACACTTGACGGGCTTTAAGGATCCATTCACATGTGATCACATGCATTTTGGAACATGCAAAGGGCATAAAAATTGCCACCATTGACTTATGACAGGCTGTTTGGGTCCATTAGCATGTTATAACTTTATTTTAAATACATGCAATGCCATTAAAAATGGCCACCATTGAAAAGTGGACTTTTGGAAATGAAAAGCATATCCAAACTTTGTTACATGTCATTTAAGATATGCAATAGCTCCAAAAATCACCACCTTTTGCATATAGCTGATGACTTAACACCTATGGGTCTCTCATGTGTAATTACAAGCAATTTTAAAAGAGAAAATATGTAATAAAACTTAAAAAGCCCACAATTACATTAAAAACTCATTAAAAAGTCATATATCCTCATGCAAATATATAAATATGGAGTTTTATTTCCATTTGCATGTAAATAACAGCCATGATGTTATGCAATGATCAACGAAAAACCCACTTACCAAAGATTTTAATTAAAGAATAAAGATATAAAGTCAGGCCTAAAAATCGTACATGCAAAACACTTAATTCCTTAATAACTTTTGATAGACAACTCTGATTGAGGCCTACGATAGCTTGAAATGAGCAGAATTGAAAATACCACAATCACAGGGTGAAAACAAATCCAAAATCAAACAAAACAACTAATCAAATGCCTTAGAAAGTTTTTGATGCAGGAGCATCCTGGGTGTAAGGGCAATCTTGCATCACCCAAAAATATTTTTGTTTTTGTATTCAATAAGGGCTATCTTGTGCAGAGTTGCTATTTATGGAAACTTGCTATTTTTAGTAAGTTGGCCTTACGATCTTAGAATGTTCTGATTTTACATGTGGAGGTTCATCTCAGTCATATCAGCCTACCAGCAAAGTTTCATGGCTAGATCAGGTCTAGTTTTGAAGATATTGAAAATTTTCGGTATTGGCAACAGGGTACAGAAACTTTGAACTCAGTTTTGAAGGCTTTAGAGGCCCTGGATGAGGTCGAAAAATTGGGTGACAAGCGCTTTGCGTCGGTCAAGCTTGTAAAGCGCTTTGTGGCGTTTTCGAAATGGGGTTATAATAGTCAATCGGGTCAACTGGTGATGACTTATGGTCTCCGGAAGTCAGGCCACCTGAAATGGTGGAAAATAATTTTCCTTCAAAATTTTTGTTCGGGTTTCAAAAGTCATTTTGAGCCGACTTTGATGTAATAAATTGAAAAATAAAATAATTCTAAGTTGGGTTGGCCCTTAGGGCTAAATTTCTGGAACCTTCTCGGGCGGTGGAAATTGCCTATATAAAGAAGGCCCGTAGTGTTGTCTAGGGCAGTTCTGGGTAGTAGATCTGGGTATTGATTCAAGGATTTTTCCTACAGAATATTGTAAGGGAATGCCCATGTGGCTTTGCATATTGTAATTCTGAAAGTTTGTAATTCCACATTTGTGGAGATAATAAGAAGCCAATTTTCTGTTCTTGCATATTATTGTTGTTGTTTCTCTATTTCTGTTATGTGTTTGTGGTACTAAGGGGAGCACCCTTCATCAGTTTTATCTTATGAAATTTTCTGTAGGGCTCAATTTTGTGAATACAAAATTGAGGACAACTGTTGGCCCTGATGGGGAAACATAGCTCGTTTGTTCTTAGAAACAATGAGGAGTGTAGAATCAAGAATCTCCAAGTGCCTTACTATTCATTGGGCTACAGTGTCAAGCATCAAAGACACAAAACACAAAAAAGGATGGCACGACTGACGTAAAGTGTAATGTCCCCGTTTTTGGGCCCATGGGATTAGCTTATTTCTATGACCCTCGTAAGCTAATCAGGATATTGGAGGGGGTCGTATAGCAGAGCCGGTGGTCAGTTTTCACTTTGGAGGTCTGAGATGTCAGGATCACTCTTCGTTGGAGTCAGTTTGACAGACTTACTATTTATAGTAAGTGCTTATTATAGGTGATTGTCATGATTGCTATGTTTAAGCAGAGTGCATGTGCATTGGTTTCAGTGGAGTTGCGGTTGTTTTACAGAGTCTCCAGTTTGAGGGACTTGTTATTTATAACAAGTCTATTTTTGTCTGGTTACTATTCCTAGCGGGGCAGTGTTGGCACAGGATGTTGTTGTCAGAAGAATTCAAATACATCACGTTATATTTGAAGTTATTAAATTAAGCTTGGCTTAATTAAATAACTTATGATATTTTATGTTATAATTCGATGGTGTGTATAGTTGAAGACTCATTAGTGAAATGAGTAAAGTTGAATATTGTCACTTAGTGTGTGGGAGAAGCCTTATTTCAATGCTTATTAATAAAGCCTTGAGGATTTCAAAATTCTCATACTATTGATCATTTTTATGCAAATTGAAAAGGAGGATTTTGGTGAAGAGACAAGGATTTGAGTGCTGTGATTTTTCCTTGGAGAGAAAACACTTTGAATTGGAAGAAATTGCCAATGAATTGTGTAAGGAGATTGTTTGTAATTGCCAGCAAATTAGTTTGAAGTTATTATTGAAGGAAATACGATTTATATCAGAGTTCGAGTTTAGCATTTTGGTTGTGATTCCTTTCCCTAGGGTTGCGTCAACAATAAGGGAACCGTGATTGGTCTTTTGGTGGTTGTGTTACAAATTGAAAGGGTTGCAATCCTTCATACAAGTAGCGTTAATATTTAAACAGGGCTACGTGGAAGTTGGAAGGCATGTTTTGCTTGTGAGTTCCGCCAGTACATGATAACAGCATCAACATTCAGAGAGCTATGAATTATATTGAGAGATATACAAGGTCTCACATATTCTACAATTCCATGTTCCATATTTAAAATTCAATAAATATTGTTGCATATGAGATTGACATTGGAAACATTTTATAATGAGAAAAATGAAATAGGAATGTTCAATGAGAAGTTTCTTTGTAATTAGTTTCATTCAAGCAATTAATTGGAATTCTATATTTGATCAAAAAAATCCAAAAAATTATAAACATTATGAAACTCGGAGAAAAATTGCAAATAGAATAGATAGAGAAGTTAGTTTGCAGTTAAGAGCCAATCGGGATCTTTACACAAAGCAAAACCTATTTAAAACAAAACAAACTTGTGCAAATACACTCATTGAAAACAAAGAAAACCTACCTAATTAAAACTAGCGGACAATGCAACTTTTCAAATGAAACCATTTACCGACTCAGCAAATAGCTACTTTTTTTCAGCAGTTTGCAGTACCTTGCATGTTTATAGGAAACTTTGTATAGATGAACCACGAACAACTAGAGCACTGATGTCAATGCTTGATGCAACGCCTTTGATGAACAAATGCACCGTCTTAAGATGAAACTGTTGGCATTACCGGTAAGGAGGCAACTGGTAAATGGTAAAAGTGGTGTTGTCATTGATGTCATTAGCTAACATTGTCCAAGTAGGGAACATGTGACAATAGTAGTGAGTTGACAAGAGAAACTATTTAGGAAACCGATAATTGATGACACGGTGATGAGCAAAAATTCACGTATTGCTCTGAGAAGCGACCGGTGAAGTCACTAACCAGAGCAGTGACCGGTATGTATATGACTGGAGTAGTAACCGGTATAGACAGAGATAAGAAAAGTGACAAGTGAAGACAAAGACCTGTACACTGCATTAGCAAGGGTGTAAACCGATCATCTCTGATCGGTGAGATATCATTGAGACTAGTGAACCGGTGAAAGTCACAGTTGACAAACACTTAGAGACTCTTCTAAGATTTGTTGCACAAATCACATAAGATTTTTTGCTACGGAGAAGATCGGTGAAATGAACAGTTGAAGGATTTAATGCTGAGATTTATGGCACAAATTATGGTGTAATTTCAAGTTAAGGAAAGTATGTGACACGCATATGATGTTTCATTTAAAAAATAGAAACATGACTGCATGGAAAATCTCTTATTGAGAAAAATCTTGTGTCATGCATCTGATGTTTCCTCTGATAACTGAGACTCGACTAGATGATGGATCCAAAGGAGATCTTCACAGATACTGCACCATGCAAAAAGCGGGAAAGGCAAAGGAAGACTATTTATTCTTTAGCCAGTGAAGAATATCATTGTATCATCTTAAAATAGAAGCACTTCCATGTTAAGAACGTTTAGCCCTATGAGTAAGTGGTTTGGGGTCATGTCGAACACCTTGAATGGGTCTTTTACTTGGATCTGGCTCTTTCCCCTATTCTGCCCTATTTTCGGCTTCTTCCCGACATAATTCTGGCATCCTGAATTGCAAACCTGTGATTCTTGATCTCAGGGTCAAGGTTGACCTTTTAGGTCAAGGTCGACCTCGACCTTGACCCTAGGGTCCGAGATCCTCGAGGTTAGATTCTGGTTTCGGGGTTTCATCAAAATCTTGTCTTTTCCCTCTTCGGGGCCACTATTTCTCGGGTTAAGTGTTGAATTCTCAAATTAATATTTGAGGTGGACCTTTTTCAAGATTTGTATAGGATTCCTAATTTATTATTGGAGATTAGCCTTTCTGAAATTTTGTGCCTAATACTCAAATTAACTTTGGGGTTGGCCTTACCTCAAATTTTGTGACAAGGCTCTTAAATAATTGTTTTTATTTCTATATTAAGGGTGGTCCCCTTCTAGAGTTTTGTGTCAAGATTTTAATTTAATTTCCTCTCCATGTGCACCTCTCTAGAGTTTTGTGCCATGGGCCCTTAATTATTATTTTCTATGTGCCCTCTCTATTAGTTTGTGCCCTAGATCACTATAAAAGGGAGCCTTCATCTCTCATTTTCTCTATCAAGTTTTCATGCTCAAGCACTCTCAAGCAAGAAGATCAAGCATTCAAGCATTCAAGATCTAATTCATCAAGGAGATCCATTATTAGCCATTGAAGGATTCTATCTCTATGGAGCCCTCTTGTTGAAGATTTCTCCATCCACATTCATCCAAGCATCTTCCTATTTCAAGATCTGTTCAAGATTGGTGTTGAAGATCTAAATACAATTGATTTGAGACATCCTACAATTCTACATTCATTTGGAGCATCCATACTTGTGGATTCAAGGTTTCGAATCCTCCACAAGGGTTTTCAACATAAGCAACGTGAATTGTTCCATTTACTTTGTTTATCTCTGCAATTTCAATTCAATTTCAGGGTTAATTCCTAAATTGGGGTTTGACTAAGGCAAACCGCTCCCCCCAACAAATAAAACTATTTTTTTGCAGGTATAGGTGCAGGACGATGAATTAAAGTGCAGATCTGGATACCCTTTTCGTCAAACTTTCTATCAGAGCTGTGCAGGTCAAGGTCAACCACGACATACCTTCTTTTGCCGTCTTCTGGTTGAATTCCACTACCCTTTAGCCTTTTCTCTTTTGCATCTTCCATTATTTCATTCCACTCCATCAACGAAATCATAGGAGGACGCTCATACTTTGGGTTATCCTTTAGAGCCCTTATATATTGGTCCCTCATAGTCTTTATATGCTTGGATGCTTTTTTTAAGAATCATGACACTGTCAAAAGTTTTATTTCCAAAGAGTTCCTATAAAGTTTTAATGAGCTGATTTTTTAAGTCAGCATCTTGTTCATTCCGCCTTTTTTGAAAAAACAAAATTGTTAGATATCATAACTTTAATATAGTACAATAAATGGAAGATAAGAAAAATATTGTACCAATACTATGAAGCAACGTACCTTTTACATATGGTGGGCCCAAATAGCTTCAATGTCATTTAAAAAAGATGATCATAAAAAACATCATTTCCTACAAAAATATCATAGAATTATCAGTCCAAAACAAGTTATGTATAAGCAAACTACAATTACACTATAAATAATAACAATTTTAAAGCACCTGGAAGCTTTGGTACTTTTAACGGAAACATATTGTTCTTTCTCAACAACAATGTCCTTGCAAATGAACCAGTACTAGTAACATGGGTTGATCCAGGAAATGGTTGATCTTCACTAGTATTGGTTTGATCTATTCTTGTACCAGGTGTAGGTGTATCTATTAGTGCACAAAATAGGTCCATGCAATGTATAAAATTCACACAAGAAAAATAATCAATGCATGATTAGTACATAACAAAATTTAAAAAAAAAGGTTTTACCAGTTGTAGCTGGTACAGAGGAAGATGTCTACAAGCACCTTGTTGCGGAAAATGTAGCTGTTGATAGCGGAATGTTGATCGAAGGAGGCGTTTGCACTTCATCATGAGCTGAAGAATACATTGTTAGCAAATACATTTGCAATAGATAAAGATTAAATGGGGTACTAGAAGCATCCCAAACATAATTTGAGTCAATAATGCATACAAAGGTTAAATGAATGGTTAAAGGTTTAAGGATTATTTACATGAAGGCTGTGTGGCACTACAACCCTCACCATATTGACCACGATTCATAGGTGTCAAAAAATTCTGTAAGAAGAACACATCATATTTTAGATCATGATCCATAAGATAGTATAAAATATAAACATCTATTGAACTTTAATTATTTCTTAAGATTAATTACTGCTTGCATTAATACAATTGATTCTACGTATCAATTCTTCTTTGAGTTCCTCTGTCTCCTCAGTTTTGTTTGGTTCCATTACAAGGTTAATAATTTCTTTACTATATTTAATTTTTATTTGAGTATCCATGAATACATGGTTAGAGCTAGATGCGATGTCATCTATAAATGCCACCTCAATTTCAGATCGCAATTGATTTGCTTCCATTTTTGCTTTACTCTACTAATAAGTATCAAGTTGTGACATCAATATCTATAAAATTATATCAAAATAACTCCAAAGCCATAAAGAAAAGAACATAATAATATGACATTTGTTTCTATATAATTTGTAGAATTACACTAATTAAGGTTTACCTTTGATGAAGAAGCGGTACTGTGAAGAACATCTCCGCCTGTATCTTAAGGCGGATCCATGTCACCCTGTGACAAAGATTAGTAATTCTTAGCAATTAGAAGCGAAATGAAAGTGATAAACCTACCAAAAAAAAATTAATAAAACAGTAGATTGTTCATTGGAGTCAATATTAATTGGAGGCAATTGGTTTAAATGTTATACTTACCAGTCCCATGATAGAGAATTTTTTTTATCTACATGATTCAAATTGTAATCTATCAGAAGCTCTTCCCTTGCACTTATTGATTTTATCGCACATACAAATACACGATTTCCCTCGCGTGCCTCAAATATACAATTCGGTTGCTTATTAGTTGACACAGGTCAAGAACTATTTATAAAACCTACAATACTCCCTATTTCTTTTGGCCTTCCATCATTATACATAGTGAGCCTTTTAGTTTGATCATTTACTTTGCATTGTATATAATTTGCTGACAATGCATACATACATATACTTTTTTTATATTGCACAATCCGCATCCAATTATTGTAATTGTAACAAGGTCCTACATACTCCATCAATTCAACAACTTGATTATAACTGACCTTTATGTCATCCATGAAAAATAATCTCAAACCATGTAATGAAGATGGAGCTATATATGCGATATATTCTTTCATTAATAGAAAAATCAGTGTTAACTGGAGGTAGTTCCTTGGGTACCCATTCTTTTTGAAGATGTGTGTACCTTAAGGGAGCCTTCCTGTCGCCTTTGGTCTCATTATCATAAGAACATGACCTCCCCTCAGCAAGGAAAAATTGCATTCATTTATTGAATTTTCTTCTAATCTTTTGACTTTTAGTTGATCTTCCTATTTTAGACCTACTAGATGACTCACTTTTGTTGTCTATTCCTGCATTTTCCTCACTTGAGGAAGACAGATCAGACAAATACATATTTGGTGATACCTGCAATCCATCAAATGAGAGACATAGTAGGATCTATATATTTTGCTGACTAAAGAGAAGGAAACCAAATAATAAATTATACCTGTTGATCCATGTCAAAGGCGTTAAATTTCCTGCATATGTAAATCATTTATCTTAAGTTAGCCAAAAATTACATGATATGTAAGTTACAAATTACATATAAGACAAAATTTACATGATGCAAAATATAGTCCATAACTATAGAGTTCAACACATAATAACTTAATTTAAATTTCTATGAATAAATCAATACCTCATACGTGACATTGATCATACCTTGACATACATTTCATTGATCATGTTATTGATCATCCTCCTCATCCGTGTCATCATCATGACTATCATCATCATCATCATAGCTATCATCATGACCATCATGACCATCATCATCATCATCATCATCATCATCATCATCATCATCATGACCATCATCGCCTTGATCAACACCATATTCATCACCATGATCATGATCATCACCATCATTGTCAGCATCACCAGAATCATCATCATTTTCTTCTTCTTTTTCTTCTTCTTCATTGTGTAACAGTCCTCCGTGATCATCATTTACTTCATCTTCTGATTCTTTAGTATCTTCTTCTTCCATCACATTATACTTTACCGCTCTTCCTCTTGGATCATGTCTAACAACAAATGACCAACCCGGTTTATGTGGAATGACAAAGTAAAACACTGACTCACATTGGCTTGGAAGAACATAGGGCTCATCTCCAACTGGCTCAAATGACCTTGTATTAATCATTGTAAATCTACTATCATGTTCAATAACAATCTTATCAAGATCATTTTGATTCAGCCGTAGCCTGTACCATTTGACAACAAATAGAAATAATTTGAATGAATTAAAGTCACACTTAAGTATATCATCCAAAATGCCATAGTATCAATTTTCACATTGTTGAGGATGTATGTCATTTCTAGATGAAATATTAGTGACCTTGAAGACTGCAATTATCCCAGAATCACAAGTTTTCTTCGTGTCGTCTAACTTTTTTATGCAAAATTTATGACCATGGTAGTTAATAGCTTTGTGGTGTTTGATTTGCAATTATTCAAACATGTCAAGATTATTTGCATCGATCCATGAGTTGATGTTAAACTTATGGGTCATGGTTAGTAAACTTACATGTAACTTTCTATCTCTTAAATCATATGCTAGATCAAGTACCATTGACGTAACATTGGGATCTTCATTATGATGAGCTTTTTTAACCAATGATGCAACACCATCCCATGTTAATGAGCGACCTTTTTTTTTAGATTGTTGAATCTATACCGTCATCCAATCAAAATTGTTTGTAATATACAAATGTAGTGCATCCCACTCACGACCAACTATAAAAAAAAAAAAACAAATCGCTTAGAAATAACTTATATTAAAGATCTATAAGAATTAATAAACTACAATAACATCGTATAATTATCTCTCACTTTCCTCAATCTACCTTTCCCTATCAAGTACTCCCCTTTGAATTTGTTAATAGAGTTGGGATTCCAAATGTGATCTACATGGATATTTGTTGCAAACTTGGGAAGATATTCACTAATGTACACCATGGTCTGGTATACCATATATCCCTCCACCATAGAACCCTCAAGACATGCTCTTTGTCGAACTAAGCCCTTCTTAAATTTCAAGTGCCTCTCAACTATCCACATTGACCTAGTTTGTACAGGTCCACACAATTCAATCTCTTCAACTTGATGTATGAAGTAGTGTTCTTGAGCATTGAAAAAAGTTAGAGGTAGACACTTCTGCATTTCACACATAAGCTGGGGAGTTTTTCTCTCTCAATATTTTATATCTTTTTTATCAATTTTTTTAGATGATAACCACCTAAAAGAGATTCAACTCACAAGAACATATAAACAAGATTTTAGAAAAAAAATATATAATAAATTACATAAAAAATAAAGCAAGTCGTAAATATAATATCTATACAAGTCTAAAAAATAACACTTCTAATCTCATGTAATCTCCAAGATCGTATATAACTTGTTTAACACTATTGTCAAATTGGTGTGGGAGGGATAAAGGTAGGACATATTGCAATGATTAAAAAATGATCTCTTCAATATATTGTAAAATAATACAAGAAAAAGTACATGCAATTTTATAAATATATTGTAAATAGAGAACATGACTTACTTTGACGAAGGTATGCCAATCACGTGTTTTCAACCCTTGCCCCAAATCACCTTTCTTTGATACAAGACTGCTTATATTTGCAGCAAATCCTATTGGAAATTTTATTTTTTTTATGACTTCTTTTAATGCATCACTTTGTTGCTCAGTTAATAACCAAGGAAGGGCACTCATATTTATGTGGTCTCCATTGCTATTTGATTCAATGAAAGTTTTCAGTGCATGATTGGATTCATGAATGTCATTACAAATTTTGACAATTTTTTCTTTGTCATGCCTTCCATCCAATATTTTTCATAGTGTTTCTGTTACATTCTTTCCAATATGCATAGTATCAAACAAATGCACAATTGAGAGATCCTTGTAGTACGACAACCTACTAAATTGACTAGGATGACTTTTTATTCTTCTAGAAAGTCGGTCATTGATGCCTTGACGACCTTCACGAGCATCAATAATATCATTAATAAATAAAATACAATATCAAAATATAAATTTCAAACAAAAATCGTCATATGGAATGACATTACCTTGGCGATTTAGTCTATTATATTCCAACTTCCATAGATGAGGTGTCATTCTTCGTGGCCTTGATGTTGTCTCTTCTTTCCCATTAAAAAGATGTTTTTTGATAATTTGATACTTATGATTATTGTGAAGAAAGTGCCTAAACTCATCGAACACCTTCTTTCCTAAACTTCTTGAATGGCAATATTTCATCTTCGGACCACAAATTGGACATGCGAATTTACCCTTTATGTGAAGACCTAAAATATACCATACAATTGGATCATGTACAATTATCATGCGCAACTTAAACATACAACAATAATGTGTAAGCACTATAACATACCAAAAATACGTGACCTTAACATGAATATATAACATACCGCAAAAATGAGTTAGCCCAGGGGCATCATGTATTGTCCATACAAGCATTGCATGGAATTAAAATTTTCTTTTTCCTATTGGTCTAGAGATTTCATACATAGTGACCCCATTCCATAACTTCAACAACTCGTCAATAAGGGGCTCAATATACACGTTCATATCTTTAAGTTGGTACTTACCTAGTTGAATGAACAAAAACATTACATAATTATTATGACCTTCTTGATGTGGTGTTTATAAATTAATTTACATAACTATTAAATAAAAAAATACCTAGTACAATCATTGACAACATTATGTGCTCCCTCTTTATGGACATGTAAGGAGGAATGTTATTGTTAATAACAAAAATAGGTCATACTGAGTAAACAGATCTCATATCTCCAAATGGATTGACACCATACGCTGCCAATGAAAGCTTGAGATTACAAGGTTCTTCTTTAAAGTGTGGCCATGTTGTTTCTATGTCTTTAAATGCAGAACCTTCCGTAGGCATTCACATAATGTCATCTTGACTTCTATTGCGTGCATGGTAATCTATAAATTATGCCAAGCTAGTGCACCTGAATAATCGTTGAAGACGTGGAATAATGAGAATGTACCGAAGAGTCTTGTGAGGCACTTTTTTGTTATTTGATTTGACCGATATCTACTAATATGACAATCAGGGCATTCTGTTACAAATTCATGTTGTTTATGATATAGAATGTGATCATTGGGACATGCATATATTGTCTGATAATTCATTCCAATTTGATTCATAATGGTAGATAATTCTCGGTATGAATGATGCAGAATGTTTGATGGTGGTAACAAAAACTGACCTATCAACCTACAACAACAAATATGAATTGTAATGGTATGCTAACATTGAAGATGACAAAAATGGCACACCTTAACATACATGTCATTGCTATATTGGATAAACCATTCATAACCTTCAAGTTATCCAACAACACTATGGCGGAGAGAAGAGTTGTTTGGGAGCCTTGGTATAGGAGCTCATATGCCTTCTCAAGTATAACTATATCAAGACCATCTTCATCATCATTATCAGATGTGCTAGTACCATCATAATGATCGTCTTCATCAGCTATGCCAATACCATCTTCTTTAATCATGTCCTCTGGCACATTATCAAATACGCCAATACCATCATCTTCAATTGTGTTCTCTACCATAGGATCATCTTCTTCCATGGAAGCGTTATTGTTGACTTGGATATTCACACCTCCATGTTCCTCCAATTGGAAATCCACACTCACCAATCGACAAAAATCATGCCCCCCTTCAATGTGACCATGTTGTCTACAATGACTCCGGGCTGTTGTGATTAGAATTTTTCGATTCTTTAAGCACTTACACTTTTTGCAAGGACAATTACATTTATCAACGTCTTTTCTTTGGAACTGAGACCACAATCTAGCAATTGTCTCATTATTTTGTTCTGGGTTCATATTGCCAAGTGTAGAATTTATTCACAGGCTATAAATATACATAATGTAAACATACAAACATTAGTAGAATCTTGTATATAATAAAAAAAAAAAATATTATAAGATTATACAAGATTTACAAATACACACACAAATCATACTCACTAGACCACAAAATATTCAAAAGAAAAAGTTTTTTGGGAGTTATTATTATTTTGGGAGTTACACAAATCTCCTCACTAGACTACTGAATATGTGGATATTATTCTTGATGCTGAAGTAAATCAAGAATGTGAAGTTGAAGCAATTACATCAAGCTGTAAATTATCAAGGCTGGAATTTCAAAATACTTCATTAATCGAGCATCATAAGGAGGCTGAATTATCTCCTTTAATGGCGGACTGTGTTATTTGAAGGCTGCAAACTATTAAAGAATAACAATGATTTGTTTTTAAGGGATTGTGTTTCATTGTGGAGGTCACATTTTGACCAAGGCTATATTTTCAACAAAGGAGGCCTACGCCACCCTTTTTCATTCTTCACGTTACAATTTGGGAGCTGGCTAGCTTCAACCAACTCCTAACGTGACCACCTGGCTATGTGTGTTTCATGTATGGTGAAGATTTGACATTCCAAGGACATGTGCGGTTATTGTTGGATAGTTGATGAAGTTTTCAAAAATTTGAGAAATGTTATTGTTATGGGAGCAACTAACCGGCCAAATAGTATTGATCCAACACTCAAAAGGTTTGGAAGGTTCAACAGGGAGATTGATATTGGGGTCTAGATGAAGTAGGCAGGTTGGAAGTGCTTCACATCCATACAAAGAATATGAAGCTCTTTGATGATGTATGTATATTGGGGCCTTATTTTTTGTACTTCTATATCTAATGTTAAACAGTTCTTGGATTTTGAAAGCATTTATTAATCAAGTGTAATAACACGACCAAGAGATGGTTTCATCATTAAGAGTCACAACTACCAAGAAATAGAGCATCATGATTACATATAGAGAAGCCATCAAAATTACACTATAAATGAACAAAAAAAACTAGAGGATAAAAGAGATGTTACAGGTTTGCATCACACATGCTTAAGGAAAAAGTTCCTAATACACCTGACACTAGTACATTTGACCTATTTTTTCTACCAAAATTTTTGACCATGAAGCCAAAAGGTTTTGGTTGGTCGGAATATAGAAGAATTTTTTATTTTTTTTTTAAGTTATGCCTGTGTTAGTCAAAATTTTGACTAACACAGGCATAACTTTAAAAAAAAATGTTTTAATTTCTCATTCATTATTACCACGACAAATTTGTTTCAAGGGAATTGCAGCTAGTGTGCGAAACACAAATTCAAAGATCTCTGAGATTTGAAGGGAATTGCAGAGCGCATCACCAATGGAATGAAGTTCATTTGACCTAGTTTTTCTACCACTAGTACAAATCTGGGCTCGTTGCTAGGTATCTGGGCTAGCTGAGCGTCATCAACTTCATCCCAGGGTTTGTCTGCAAACACAAATTAGAAATCTAGGCTCGTTGCTAGGTATGCGTCATGATTTTTCCTAGGCTCTGTTCTTCTGAAGGAGAACACAAGAAAATATATCACATTTTTATTTCTTTTCAGCTGTTCTTTTCATGTCTCGATGAGGGTTCCATTATATAATTTTATGGTCAAGGGTTTCTACGTTCTCTATTTTGTATTATTCTTGGATAGAGTTTTGTATTATGCTAGTTTGTATGGATGCGAAATAGGATAAGGGGTATTCAACATCTAGCAGTCAACTTTTCATAGACGCACTGTGTGCACTCTAGGCATCTGCATCTCTGAGATAGTCTCTTAAATTTGTGAGCTTCTTGCTCAACCATTCGAAATCACTTGTGAAGTTACAGACAAGTGAAACCTCATTTATCTCTTCTAACAACATCCTACCAAGATTTTCAAGAACAACATCAATCACAACATATGCCATAATTGAATTTTTAAGTAACTGAAAAAATGAAGCACTCTCAAATATTACTGTGGACTACATAGTTATAACTTAAAGAACTCTCAAACACTAGAATGAGCTTCTCAAAATTTTATGGCTCTTAACAACTGAGAAACTAAAGATTAGTGCTCAGTTATTGACTAATTTGAACCAAGTTAAATTGATCAAGTTGCAATGAATGTGAGTACAACTGGGGAAGAAGTAAATTTATAAGAATGAATACAGATCTTATTAGGAAGGATTCTCGACCTTCTTGCCCAAGTTATTCTAATCACTTTTACTTTAATTATTCTAATCTTCCTTTTGACCTACGAATATAATAATTATGGATTTGTTGTTATTCTATATCTAAAATGGTTTTATACCATCAGGATTTCATGCTTGGGAGTAAACCACCCCTTGCCAATCCTCCTACATTATCCAATAATATTTACACATTGATTCCTTTTGAGATAAATTTTTTTATCGTTCTCAAATGTTATGTTATTGTACTTTGGGCTAAATTAACTATGTTGTTACACTTATTTTTGGGCTTGAGCCTAGCTATCATAACGATATATCATTTGTACCATCTAGGTTTTAATTCCATGGCTTATATTGCTTTCTTAATAAACTATATACTCTAGCATAACAATCTTCTCTAGCATAACAGTCTTGGAAATACCACACAAAACCCTAAAATCCAGGTGGTGTAATAAGTGTGAAATTTATTGCTTTGACATAGGCAATAATTCTAGCTATGTTATCTGCTTTGTTCTGACTTGTAGAGGCAAGAGTATGGTACTTATATTTTGTTGAACATGATCATAAGTCTCATTGTTGCGGTTATTTGTTAATGAATCTTTTTCTTTTTATCAATTAAACTCAAATTCTGTCAAAATTTTGTGTTCTCATAACTGCACTCATGTTCTAAAAATGTTTAAGGTATACAAGAGTGCAAATTTGTTTCAATCAGTGTAGAATAAATTAGCCCATTCTGTTCCGATTTGATGATAAATCTTTCTTCTTAAGCTTTTGATAAGCTGGGATAATAGTGTAAAATGATGATTGTGTCTTTTATTTGGTTGATGTAGTCCTCGATGGGTGTTCGAGAGAACAAGTATCTTATCCAGGCAACCAGTAACTCAAACTTTTAGTATTTTTCATTGTAATAATAGACTAAATTTATCTCCAGAGCATTTAAATTAAAACACATGAGCTCTAAATACAGAGTATTTTCTCCTCATCCAATAATTACATGTCCAACATTCCACCTGAATGTTTTATGCAGAAGACTTTAGAAATGGAAGACTTGAGCATTTGCCTTGTACTTTTAACATGTATATAAGTATATAATTTTTAACTCCAACACACTCCCTTTTGATTGTATTCATATTGAACCAGGTAAATGATAATTCACATTATAGTCAGGTTTGAAGGTTCAAACTGTTAATTTGTGTGTGTGATAGAAGACTATAACTCTATTTTCACTTTTATGTGCATAATAACATTACAATATTTTGATATTTAAGGTCATTGTTGTTCTTTCAATTATACCTTTGTCCATTGAAACTTCTCATGAATTGCTAATCCAATATTTTCCATCTACTCTTTGTTGCTACTATAGTAGAAAATTGTCTTATATTGTCTACTTGTCAATATGCTCCTACACCTGTTCTTTTCATGGCTCGATGAGGGTTCCATTATTTAATGTTATGGTTAGTCTTAAATCCCCTAATTCTTTTACCTGTACTTTTCATGCTTCGATGAGGGTTTCATTTCTTCCTGTAATTTGTGAACTTATTTTTTGTTTCTGATGGTGGGTTATATTTCATTTCTCATGACATTGAAAATTGATGAGCCACGCAGAAAAGTCTTCAAACAAAACCCCAATCATTCTGGGCTGTCTTGGTGGCTTGATTATCCTCGTTTTATTAGGAGGGCTGCTATTATAAATCTTAATAAAACCACAATTAGTTCTCCCTACAATCTTAATAATACCCTTTTCCAAAGCTCCCATTTTGACACAAACTGGAAGGATGCTAGCAAGGGTTGTGGCATTTGGCTTTACACCTGCCAACTGCATTTGTTTGAAAGCTTCTAAAGTGTTTTCAACATATCCATTTTGTGCATATCCTCCAATCATTGCAGTCAATGAAACCACATTTCTTTGAGTTATTTTGTGGTTTCATTGACTGTAATGATTATGGAATTTGGCTTTACATCTTCCAATTGCATTTGCTTAAAATTTTTAAAAGCCTTTTCAACAAATCCAGTTTGAATATATCCTGCAATCATGGCATTCCACAAGACCTCATTTCTTTGAGGCATTTTGTGAAACAGTTCACATGCCTTGTCTATGCTTCCACTTTTGGCGTACATGTCCACCAGGGCAGTTGCAACCACAATATTTGGAGAATAGCATTCCTTATGCAATGAATGAGGTATGATTTTCATGTGCATACGGTTCCTTGAATGATCATAATATTGTATATTTTTAAGCGTACTAAGGATGATTAGTGCATGATATTATTAGAGGTCACACCTATTACATATATACAAAACTCTAATGTAATATATATTTACCTTATCAAAAATAAAATTTTAAAAGTTAGTGTGACAATTTTTATTACCTAAATAGTATAATATTATTACCATGTGTACTATCATGTTACTCATGAAGACATTCCAACATACTCACTATGCATGAAAAAGAAACAATCTTAAATCCAATCATTGCATCAATTTATCATGACTGTTACATTCCCTGACTGTACATGGACAATCACGTTTTGAGGATCCAAAACACCTTCCAAACGTGTATAAAACTATTCACTGTTACATTCATTAACTTAGTTTACATTCACTGTTATGATCTCTATAATCTGGAACAATGGAGTTTTTAATTTCTAGTTTCTAGAGTGTATTTATTTTGATGTTATGTAAATTTAATTTAAAAATGAATAATATCAATACAAGTATAAGCAATGTTAAGTGGTTTTATATTCTCAATTCAATCCATGCAAGAATATGATGTACTTTACATACTATTAAATTTTTGACAAACTTTCACATATTAACTTTTGAAGTAGAACTAAAGGCTATGCATTGTTGTTAACTTGTTATTAATAAAAACTTTATTGGCAAATCATAAATCAGTTATTGTTCATGTTGTAAAACTAAACTATTTTAACTAAAGTATACATGTGGTTTTTATGGGAAGAGGTTGAACAAACTATAATCTTGAACAAACTAAGCAGAATATGTAAATATTTGCTACACTGTCTCTTTTCTCTATGATTGATTATAAATATCATGGTGTTTTATGGCAGGTTCATTAATTGTATCATGGTTGTGCTCTACTATTGTACTTAACCTTTAACATATCTCCAATGATACTACTTGTTATCATTTTAGTTTACACTAAATTGGTAAATTGACAGATGTTTTGCATTAAAGATTAAACTTAAAAGTTGTTGTTTTAAGTTGCAGAATGGTTCAAGATTCAGAGAAAGCAAGTACATGTGCAACATTAAAATTGAAAGCATTAAAAGCTCGCATTAAGGTACATTTATTTGCATATTATTTTTTAGATTTTTGAACAAAGTACAAATTTTTTGAGCTTAACAGAAGGGAGAAAAATATGTATGCATTTCAGAATATTAAAGTACAAGCATTGAATTAACCACACAAGCAGTGGTTGCTCTCAAAAACATGAATGGAAAGTACTTTTCAAAGATATACAATAAAAATGCACTCATATAAAGCTACACATCCCGTGGCGATAGGTTAATGCAGGCATGCATTTCAGTTTTAATTGAATGTGGAAGTTAAAGTTACAATCTACATTTATGAAAATGCAAAAAGGAGAAGGAGAAGATAGGTTAGGCCCCCTCTTTGCTTGGTTTTCTCGCGGAGGGTTGAACAATGCTGCATCTTTGGTCCTGCATCTTGAAGTATCCCGGGTTATCCTGCAAATGAAGAGAGAAAAAGTGGGGTTAGTTCATGCGAATTGAGCAATGGAGAAAGATTAAACTATCTTCTAGTTATCTACTTGATTGCATTTATAGAAATGTAAATTAGAAAGCATTAGTGGAGCTGTTGGAAAGAATGATTACATCATAGAAAACACTTTATTTCTTAACATTGTTTGCTTCATGTGTAGATTTAGGTTCGAAGACTAAGTACGTTGTTGAAAGGACATGCACACATTATGCACATGAAACTTTCTAGCTGAAGCTATGAAGAGGTGAAGACATGAAGACCAAAGGAATAGAGGAGGCTGTTGAGGGGGCATGCATAAGTTTCAGGCATGGGACCTTCTGGCCAAATCTTGGAGCTATACAATTGTTAAGGCTAAGAATTTGCACCCTGTTAAACTATACAAGTTTAACGATCCTGCCTAACATGGGATTCATTTCTGCATGTGGGAAATGAGTATCTAGAAATGAAACCTCCGGATTTTAGGCTGGTTCCTATTGGATAATTATTGGTTATTGCACAAAACTACTTTAAATTTATGGGGAAAGAGATAGAAATTGCTAAAAATGAACCTATGATTTTAACTTAAACTAAAGAACCAGGGGATACACCAAATGTGACAAGAATACCGAGAGAATAATGAATTTCTTTTAAGAGACTTATGAATTCTATCACTGCCAATGAAGCACTCCTATTCTATATAGGTATGCATAAATATTTCACAATAAGGTCCTTAAATAGATTAGCACGGAAGAGAAATTCTTCACATGAGAGCCTAATTTATCTTAGACACAAATTATAACTTGCATACAACATACACTCCTACAACAAGGTAATAGCTGAGACAAAAGAAGATAAGGAATTATCAACTCACTTATACCCCTCATCAATCATGCACTTGACACATAATCACAGGAAGAAAGAAGGCTTGAAACTGATAGAAAACTGCTCCAAAATGCTGTCAATATTAACTAGTCTCCAAAAGAGTTACAAATTTTTGCATGAAAACTACCAAGGACAAAGAAATGTCACAAGAGCTTGCCTTTGCATAATCAGAACTGAATACAATCATGAGTGTTCAAAACACTAAGTACACAACCCCTCAACCACCAAGGGTCGGATGCTAGAAAATAGCCTAAAAAATAGGACCTAAAAGCTCATGAAATGAAGCCTATCCACTAAAAAGACTCCACTAAGTCATAAAGTAACCTATGACTCATCTTCAACTACCCTAAAAAAACTCCAAATGGCCATAAAGACCCTTCAACTGTCATGACAAAGTCAAAATCCGACCCAAGACTCCTAAAAGGACTCCAACCTCCCTAAATCTGCTCAACCAAATCCTAGATGCTCTTTGAATGTTTAAATACTTTCTCCTCCTCCTAAAAACCCTCCTTATGTCTCCATTTCACATTTAGACTTCAAGACAAAGTCTTAAGGAATACAAACACCATTATTTCTCCATCTTCCCTTCTTTAAACACATGTCATTCATAGACTAATGATCATGATATTAAGAAAAAATCCATTCACCTATACTTTTGCATTAAAAGATAGCAAAATATTGAATGATTTATAATAACATCATTAATATTTGCTTTTACAAGGAAATCTATTCAAAACAAAAGGAAAAGTTTATAAAAATAAACTATCCTATGCAGCTCAATACCTAAGTAATAAGAAAATAACAAATGAAACATTAACTTAAGGTATCGACAAAATATGAAAGACCTAATGCGGACTTCAAACTTTATGAAACAGGATTAAGGGCATATATATCATTTGATAACCCTAAAATCAGTCATTCTTGTATTTTTCTTGTGAAGACTCTGGAAGAGAAAAGAAACATAGGGTTTCTGCAAGGTTTTGTGGCTGCCATGCGAGGGTTTGTGCTGGAGAATTTGCATACTTCCATAGTTGATCTGTGCCTTGCACTTTGTCTCACCTTTATTCTACATCTAATCTTCAACTGGAACCACCAGTTATCTTCATAAAAAGCTTAGCTCCATTCCTTTTAACATGTACCATCATTACAACTTTTACTAAATTCTACACTGCATATCCTAAAAAATATACTGTGATTGGCAAATTTCTTGAGAGTTTGAACTATTAAAATGTGAATCTGCAAGTATATTTTTACTAGCATCTTTATGATATTTCGCTGCTTTTCTGAGTTTGATCTATTACCGTCTCTATTATACTTAATGCTGTCACTATTGAAATATACCTCATTTGCTCTTTATTTAGCGGCTGTGTATTTTGGAAAAGAAAGAGAAACTCGGTTGTTCTTATTGCACTTAAAAATACACCCTAAAATATTTGAAACCCTTAGAACTGCGACCACTTTCTCTACTGCAAAATATGGACTAATTTTTTTTTAGTTTTTATGCGGTCGTTTGCACCTAGGTGTGTAAACATAACATCATATTAGAAACTTGGCTCTGTTTTCTCTTCATGGCCACTGGGCAATAGTTATGAGTCTTTCTCCAATTCTTTGGACTCCACAAGAAGCTATGCGTACCTCAAATGCTTTCAAGAATAAACAATTTAAAGGACAGCAACCAAAACCTCATAAGTAATACAGCTTGTGATGTATCTCATAACGTTCACACAACCTCCCAAAATCTGTATGGCCTTATCAACAATAGGTTCTGGCATCTGAACGGGGTTTTCGGTATTTATCAAGAGTAATGACTCCAATACACCGTAGCTCACCACGTGCAAGGGCTGACTTCAAAATATTAGCAGCATCTATAGCATCTTCTGCAGATTATCCTTATCTTAGCTATCATATCTTTAAATGAAGGTTGCCATGTCTATTTTTTCATGCTAGATAAGAACTATAAATGTTGAGGATTTTCTGTTACTGGATTTTTCACAACATAATTTCCTTGTGTTTTCCATATAAAAAAAAATCCATGCCATTTTCAGCAATAATACTTTTAGTTCCTTTTATTGACATGAGGACTTATTAAAAATCTTGCTGTTGTGTTCACTTTGGCTTTTTTGAGCATGAATCTTGTATCATTTTTTACTGTTGTGTTCACAACAGCAGCCATATAACTGTTCCCTTTTGAAATTCATTGAAAATATCATAAAGAGGCATGTCTGCTGGGACTCTAGGTATATCTACAACTCTTTTACTTGGCAGCTATGATTTCAACTGGAAACCAATAGGATATATGATGTTTTTTCCTTTGCAATTTGGTTCACTGTCTATAATCAACATATTGAAAACTCCTATTGCTAGTAGTAGGCAAATCTTCTTCAAAAATTATGTCATAGCTTTTACCAGTGTCTCCATGCTGCATGTTTGTGTCTCTCCAAACACATTTGGATTTCTCTGAAATTGCATCTTTGGGTATCTTGAATGTTTACAACACTCCTGTTCATGATTGAAGCTGCATACTACACTTCCAGCTTACATAAATGCAAAGCTTTCTCTGTTTTGCCTATGATGAACCATTATCGAGTTGTTTTTTTTTAACTTTATTAGCATATGCACAAGCCTTTTATTTCAATGGAAAAGATGACCCTAGCAGATGAAATTCATTTATGAGGTTTGAGCACAGGCTCGTGACACCCATAAACCAATTTTTGTACTTTGCATCCATAATTTTCAGCACCTGCTTCTTTCATTTAGAGTAATTATTCCAATGCGTACATCCAACATACCTGAAAGGAAACATTGGTATGCACATACACATTGGAATAATGACACGCCTGCACATGGAACAAACAAATTAGCAATAAATTCTTTTCACATCAGCACTGAGGCTATTGATTCTTCTCTTCAGATTTAGGATTTCTATGAGGCACCATAGGCATAGAGAAAATTAAGAATAATCAACCATTGCTTAGATCCACATGGGATCTAACATCATTGTTTTCTCCATTTTTTGTAGGATTCAAGAACTTTCCGGAAGACTTGCAGATTGAAGATATCTCCCAGATCAACAACCACACTAACCAGTCAAAGCATTCAGGCAATAATTGGTTACTCTTGACCTCTTCTCTCTTCTTCTATTCTGTCTTTTAAATGTTGTCTTAAATTATATATGAGAGATAGGCTATGCTCACGGCTTGTGTGAGTCTTTTCTGAATTGCTCTTAAATACATGCATTTGTATTTTCAAATGAAAGAACTCAAAAAAAAGTATTTTATCACTATTCAATACAAATGAAAAGATTGCATTTTTCAGAATTTTGCAATGTATTTACATTTCTGTTGCATATCAACTGATTGAATAACAATGAATGAGATAAACTGACTCTCAAAGATGTCTTCATAGCAAAATTTCTAAAACATTGAAATTTTGATAACATTTTTGGCGACTTCTACCGAGTGTATGCCTGCTATACATGAAACCAGTAGCCTTGAAAATCCATTGGGTTGAGAGTCAGCAACATTTGCAACATTCAATTTGAAATCAGTGACTGATAAATACCAGTTTAGGATAGGATCCTAAGTGTAAATTTATGGATTGCGGTAGCATGGCTCCCCTACTCCAAGGAATAGGTGTACATTCAGGATGTTATAGGGTACTGATATTTATCAATCATTTATTGGTCTGAAAAACTTGGCAGGTTGTGTTCTAAAAAAACACTTAGGGAAAATAGGAAAGCTAACTAAACCAACAACAGAAACACTTTGAATAGCATGTTGGTATGTATCAGGATGCCTATATGTGAATGTTGTATAGCACATGTGATAGTTGAGAAGAATCTCCTACATGTGTGGCATATAATTTTGATATGTAGACATCCTAATATGTATGAATGTGTTGTGAAAAGTGTCCTCTGCTAGAAACTAACTACTAACACCTAGAAAACAAAAAACCTCAAAGCAAATGGTGCAACAACACCTTATTCAGAAACTTCTGATATTTACAAGATAGGACTTACCTCAAAACAAGGTTTGAGGTGAATACCATTGACTGGTATTGGTAGATTTTCTCCTTCAAGTGTTGACAGCTGAAAAGCATTATGCGCTTTACATTCTATGATCACAAACTGGCCTCCCCAAAATGAATCAAACTTTGCATGCTTACCCGGTTTGCTCTTAAACTCATCCCACTTGAGAACAATGTCTCCCACATTGAAATTTCTAGCTCTCGCTTTCCTGTCAAAACTCTTCTTAACTTGCATCTACTGAAACTCCATGGTTTGCATTGCTTTCCTTCTACTTTCCTCCAATTCCATCAGCTGTGCATAACGCACCATTAAAGGATCTCCTTCCTCAAAAAGAACCAATTGAGTAGCAAGATCAAGCGCTGGAAACTTTGTTTCAATATACAACCGAGCTTCCTTTCCATAAACTAGCCGATAAGGTGAATTCCCAATTATTTACTTTGGAGTGATTCTATCCACCCATAAGGCAGCCTTTAACTTAGAGTGCCAATCACACTGATTCTCCTGCAAAGTTCTTTTAATAATTCTTATTAGGTTCTTGTTTGTGGACTCTGCTAACCCATTACCCTATGGGTAATAGTTGGAACTAGTATTGAGATAAATTCCATGC
Source organism: Chamaecyparis obtusa (assembly GCA_027943335.1). Classification (NCBI taxonomy): domain Eukaryota; kingdom Viridiplantae; phylum Streptophyta; class Pinopsida; order Cupressales; family Cupressaceae; genus Chamaecyparis; species Chamaecyparis obtusa. The sequence goes on along the minus strand of BSBK01002580.1, from coordinate 62,063 downwards.
TTAAGTGCCCACTCAGTTACTCTTAGTCCAATAAAAGCAAGCGCATTATCAGAAATTATAGAATCAGGTACTCCAAACCTGTCACTATATCATCATAAAAATTGAGGACCGCTATCTCATTTGCATCCTTAAGTGCTACTGCCTCCGTCTAGCATGTGAAATAATTGGTGGTAGTAATTATCCACTCGTGCCCCGCACTTGATGGAGGGTTGATTGGCCCTATAAAGTCAACACCCCACTTTTGAAAAGGTTGTTCTATTTTAATTGACTGTAAAGGCAAAGCTGGCAGCCTCTCTTTCCCTGCAACATGGCGCACTTGACACATTTCCTCACATATGCATGGGTGTCTTTAAAAATGTCAGGCCAATAATAACCGCCTCTAAGAATTTTATATGCTGTAGTTCTAGGGGAAAAATGACCTCCTGAATGACCGTCATGGAATTCATGCAAAATGTTTGCAATCTAGTCCGAATCAATGCATCTTAGAAGGGCACCATTGTGATCCTTTCTATACAAAACATCATTAACTAAGATAAAAGGAACGGACTGTAACCAGTAATACCTTCATTTTTCTTTGTCCAAATTGGCTGGGCATTCATTGGTCTTCAAAAAATGAACCATATCTTGTAACCAACTTGCTTTCCTATCATTATCAGCTGTCATACCAATCACTAAAATAGAATCTGCTTTCCCTTGTAGCTCTGAAACCTCTCCATCAGCAAACTGCTTGCATAGGCCCTTGCCTCTAACCAACTTAGTCACCTGGATATCCACGTCATACTCCATGACCGATGTTATCCAACCAACTCTCTTTTCATTCAAATCCTTACTGAGTAAGAATTCCTTGACACTAGGGTAAGAATTCCTTGACACTAGGGTGCGCAACCCATAAACGAATCTTGTTATGAGACAACAAGTGTCAAAATTTCTTAAGTCCCTTAACAACAGCAAGGACATGATTTTCCAAAAAACTATATCTCTGCTCATAATCCTCTAAACCTTTGCTGAAAAAGGCTATTGGCTATTCTAGACCTTCTGCATTTTGCTGTACCAACATTGCAGAAATGGTCTCGTAACCACCGTACACATACAGAATGAAATCCTTGTTGAAATTAGGATTTACTAAAGTAGGAGTTGCTGCTAAAGATTCTTTAATAACCTAAAAACTATTTTTGGCCTCTTTTGTCCAACTGAAAATAACATTCTTCTTTAACATAGCAGTTAATGGTTTCAATAGATCAACAATATTAGGCAGAAACCGCCTTACAAAATTAATTCTCCTAATAAAGGACTGCAATCCTTTCTTATGATGCGGCAACGATAACTCTAGAATTGTTGCTATCCTCTTTGGATCCATTGTAACCCCTTTCTTAGAAACCACATAACCCAAAATCTTACCTTCATGAACAACAAACACACACTTTTTTGGATTGAGAGATATCCCAAACTCCCTGCAGCGCTCAAAAATCTGCCTCAATTGACCCAAATGATCTGTTGCCCTTTTAGAGTACACTGAGATATCATCAAGATACACCAATACAAATTGGTACATCAAATTGCTAAATGCCATATCCATGGCTTTTTGGAATGTTGCCCCTGCATTTGACAAGCCAAAGGGCATTCTTTTGTATGCCATGGTTCCCCACTTAGTGGTACAAGTAGTTTTATACTGATCTTCATTCTTGACCAAAATCTAGTTATATCTTGAATAACCATCTAATAAAGAGAAGCGTTCTAAACTAGCGTTCTAAACCAGCAACATACTGAAGTATTTGCCCCATAGAAGGAAGAGGATGCCTGTCCTTCAAGGATGCCCTATTCAAATCCCTGAAATCTACACATAATCTCAGCTCTCCATTCTTCTTTCTAACAGGGACGAGATTAGACACCCAACTAGTGTGTTTGATTGGAAAAATAATACCACTTTCAATCAGCCTAAAAAATTCCTTCCACATTAATGGCTCTAACTTAAGATTAACAGGTCTTTGCCTTTGCCTTACAGGCTTAGCATCAGGCTCAAGCTCTATGGTGTGCTATGCTAATTCAGGATTAAAACCTTTTAAATTGCCACATTTCCATGCAAACACATCAGCAAATTCCTGAAAAAGCTGAATATAAGACTCTTTTTCCAAAGGAGTATTCACCTTACCAAACTTCAAGTTCTTTCCCGGTGCCACCTCCAAACTCTCATAGTGCTCTTGAGAAACCAGCAAACCTGCATTATCTTTTTTAGCCTGATCATTTGAATTGAAAATGGATTCCAATGAAACCAATCCTTTAGGTAATTTGTTAGACTTAAGCTGCATCACTTGATCTCCATAATTCTACTTTAATTTATCTTGATTAGAAACTGCAAAAATATCTTCTTCAAGAAGAAATTGCAAGATTTGTTCATCATTTTCAAAAACCTGCCAGTTGATGTTATTGTTAGGAACTGAAGGCCTCACTACAATCTTAACATGTCACTGGACATCTTCCTTGCTGATTTCTGTAGGTATATCAAATTGAGCACCTACAGCTGCTAATCTATCTGCATGCTGATTTTTAACCCTTGGAATAGAAACAATATTGAAAGAAAAAAATCCCTCAATAATATCCCATACACGGTGCTTGTACAGTTTCAAAGTATCATTTTTGGTAACATGCAAGTCTCTTACCTGATTAACAATAAGCTCACTATCACCATGAACCTTGATACAACCAATACCTCTTTTCTTTGCCCATTCTAAGCCCTGTATCAGACTTTCATACTCAACGGTATTATTAGTGCATGAAAAACCAAACCTAAAGGCTACATAATGCTTCATTCCATTAGGTGATACTAACATCACACCTCCACCAGCATCGTGTTTACTTCTAGACCTGTCAAAAAACATATTACAGACTTTATCTTGTTGTTCAAAATCAGATTTTACCTTCTTAACCAAATTTGGCATCACCAATCCAGCTTCTTGAAACATATAATTACCCATTCTAGCATCTAGGACAAAACTAGTGTTAGCCTCAAAGGCATTTTCTGCAGCCCACTCATCTAAAAGTATGTTGGGAATTTCAACAGTAGATGTATGTGAAATAGGGGCAGCATTATCATCTTGGCCAAAATTAACAAAATTTGCATTTACCGTGCTGGGCGTGTAAGGCTCTATAATGTCTTTTGCAAGCAATTCAGACTGTATATTGACCTTTGTTCCATAACGGGTATGGAAAATCATATGAGACCAATCAAATGAAAAGTAACCTCCTATCTTAGCAGTGAATTCTCTTGATAAGCATAAACCAAAATAGGGAGGTAAATCTATCACAAAAATATCTTGTGGAATAGAGAAAGTTGGGCAAGCATGTAAGGTTAAACTAGCATTTTTAATGAATCCAATGGAATTGACAAATGTTCGATCTAACTAGACTGCTCCCTTCTCAATAGGTTCATATTTTAGTTATAATTGATCAACAACCTTTGTAGGCATCACAGTGCAAGTAGCCCCACTATCAACCATACAGTTATGTACTAAATTTTTCCCAATTATTAAGGAAACATAGAATGGAGGAGGTCTCACATCCTTACCTTGAACAATGGATTTTTGCTTGTTGTTCTCATCAGTAGCTTGCTCAACATTTGTCATAACCTTTTCACGACCACAAGTAGCTTGATCTTGCATATCTACTCCACTCAATGCCTTTTTCAACATTTCAGCTTGACCAGGTAGGGATAAGGAATCCCACATAATCATTGACACATTCATTCTCTTCATACTATCAACAATGTTATAAGGCACAGTTGAATGCACCTTCTGATTGCTGATCAGTTGATTGACAGGCTTTTGCAAGATATTTGGATTAGGTATAGATGATGGCCCTGCATCCATGGCTTCTTTTCCCTTGCTAACTGTTTGCTCCATTTCTAGAGCCCGCTTCTTTGCTCGGGTATTAGTTGCAATAGGTGACTCATCATTCAATCCACAGAATTCCTCACCTTGCCAATTAAGGAAACCAGTTTCCATAGTGCTTATATCTTGTTGTCATTCAAGTACACTAGAAGAAACATCCGGCTGTGAACTTGCAACATTTTGGACCATGAGAGCTTGATTAATCACTCCATTCGAAGAAGTGGACTGATTATGTGCTTGGTTACAAGGATAACACCAATCTGCTTCTGATATTATATTGTTTTGAGCAGGAACCATATCTCTTACCGGATTTGCAACATTCAATGGGGTTGGATTATATTGTTGAAAAGGCTGTTGATTGACATTTTGTCGTTGTCCTTGATAATTCCTTTCATATGGATACCTGTTTTGCTAATATTGATAGCCTTGACCTTGAGCTTGATATGGATGATTAGCTCCTTGTTGCTAATTATACTACTGAAATGTAGGCTTTGGGTTTTGATTTTGCTATTTTTTGATACTGGTTAACTCATTTCCCAAAGTTTGCAGAATACTCTCTATCTTTTGTTGACTGCTCTTAATCTCCTGCAGTTCATTTGATGGTCCAGCTGCTGTACTTTCATAATTCACAACGGTAGAAACAACTGGAACAACAGGTAAAGGAGCCATTGGCAGTATATTTAGAGGCATATTTGACTGAATATTTGGGAAATAAGGCATGGAAGGCCTGGGGGATATTTTACCATCCTGTATAAGACTATTTTCTGCTCTAACAACAAGACTAAAAGCTTGTGGTAATGAAGTACCTCCCATGGATTGGATCATTACTAAAATGTCACTATTTAAACTCTTTAGATAATATAGAAAAGCATAATTTGCACTTGGTCTCACCACCACTGGTATTCTATTCCATGTTTTTTGAAAACGAGAATTGAAATCCGTCATTTGCTCTTGTGGAGCTCTTTTAATAGTTGTTAATTGCTCTACAAGAGACAAATGATTTGACTTGTCCTCAAAATTTTTTGTGAAGGCATCACCCAATTCATCCCAGTTGGAAATGGAAGCCATAGGTAAATTTCTAAACCAATCCAAAGCTTTTCCTTTGAATGAAGCTGCCAATAATCTGACAGCAACATTATCTTGGGTCACATGATGAACATTACAGATGGAAGCCACATCTCACATATGCTCGTAAGAGGTTGTTTGACCCTCTCCTATGAAATCTGGTAACCCCTTCAAAGCATCCAATGACATATCATTGTGTTGTTGAAGATTCAAGGGACTACCTTGATCAAAAGGTACAAAAGTAAAAGCTCTTGGTGCAGCCATAGTGCTAACTTGTGTTGAAACACTTGCTGAAACCGAACTTGAACCAATTGCTACAATACTTGAAAATGCTGAAATGATGTGTGTTACTGGAACAAAAAAAACACCAAAGTTGGCATGTGATACTGATAAATCCACAGAGTCAAGATATTCTGTGCTTATAATTGGTGATACTGAATTCCTTGAAGAATTTTCTCTTTTCTCTGATCTTCCTCCTATTACATAAACTCTTAGAGGTGAAGACTGAAACCTCTTTGCATGGGGGGTTCGTTTAAGAGTTCTCCCCTTCCTTTTGGGCATATCTAACTGTAGATATTCAAATGTATTTGAGCTCCTTGTCACAATTTTTCTCATAAAAAATAATTATCAACACTGATACTATTGATTCTTCACCATAGAGTCGCCAACTATGCTTTAAGACTTCTTTGAAAAGACTAAAAATTTGCAGGTTTGCACAGTAAAACCAGCAAATAAAGATAGTAGACTGCTGTCTATAGTCCCACCGGGCGTGCCAAAACTGTTAAGGCTAAGAATTTGCACCCTATTAAACTATACAAGTTTAACAATCCTGCCTAACATGGGATTCATTTCTGCATGTGGGAAATGTGTATCTAGAAATGAAACCTCCAGATTCTAGGCCGGTTCCTATTGGATAATCACTGGTTATTGCACAAAACTACTTTAAATTTATGGGGAAAGAGATAGAAATTGCTGAAAATAAACCTATGATTTTAACTTAAACTAAAGAACCAGGTGATACACCAAATGTGACAAGAATACTAAGAGAATAATGACTTTCTTTTAAGAAACTTATGAATTCTATCACTGCCAATGAAGCACTCCTATTCTATATAGGTATGCATAAATATTTCACAATAAGGTCCTTAAATAGATTAGCACGGAAGATAAATTCTTCACATGAGAACCTAATTTATCTTAGACAAATTATAATCTGCATACAACATACACTCCTGCAACAAGGTAATAGCTGAGACAAAAGAAGATAAGGAATTATCAACTCACTTATACCCCTCATCAATCATGCACTTGACACATAATCATAAGAAAAAAGAAGGCTTGAAACTGATAGAAAACTGCTCCAAAATGCTGTCAATATTAACTAGTCTCCAAAAGAGTTACAAATTTGTGCATGAAAACTGCCAAGGACAAAGAAAATGTCACAAGAGCTTGCCTCTACATAATCAAAACTGAATACAATCATGAGTGTTCAAAACACTAAGTACACAACCCCTCAACCACCAAGGGTTAGATGCTAGAAAATAGCCTAAAAAATAGGACCTAAAAGCTCATGAAATGAAGCCTATCCACTAAAAAGACTCCACTAAGTCATAAAGTAACCTATGACTCATCTTCAACTACCCTAAAAAAACTCCAAATGGCCATAAAGACCCTTCAACTGTCATGACAAAGTCAAAATCCGACCCAAGACTCCTAAAAGGACTCCAACCTCCCTAAATCTGCTCAACCAAATCCTAGATGCTCTTTGAATGTTTAAATACTTTCTCCTCCTCCTAAAAACCCTCCTTATGTCTCCATTTCACATTTAGACTTCAAGACAAAGTCTTAAGGAATACAAACACCATTATTTCTCCATCTTCCCTTCTTTAACCACATGTCATTCACAGACTAATGATCATGATATTAAGAAAAAATCCATCCACCTATACTTTTGCATTAAAAGATAGCAAAATATTGAATGATTTATAATAACATCATTAATATTTGCTTTTACAAGGAAATCTATTCAAAACAAAAGGAAAAGTTTATAAAAATAAACTATCCTATGCAGCTCGATACCTAAGTAATAAGAAAATAACAAATGAAACATTAACTTAAGGTATCGGCAAAATATGAAAGACCTAATGCGGACTTCAAACTTTATGAAATGGGATTAAGGGCATATATATCATTTGATAACCCTAAAATCAGTCATTCTTGTATTTTTCCTGTGAAGACTCTAGAAGAGAAAAGAAACATAGGGTTTCTGCAAGGTTTTGTGGCCACCATGTGAGGGTTTGTGCTGGAGAATTTGCATACTTCCATTGTTGATCTATGCCTTGCACTTTGTCTCACCTTTATTCTGCATCTAATCTTCAACTGGAACCACCAGTTATCTTCGTAAAAAGCTCAGCTCCATTCCTTTTAACATGTACCATCATTACAACTTTTACTAAATTCTACACTGCATATCCTGAAAAATATACTGTGATTGGCAAATTTCTTGAGAGTTTGAACTGTTAAAATGTGAATCTGCAAGTATATTTTTACTAGCATCTTTCTGATATTTCGCTGCTTTTCTGAGTTTGATCTATTACCATCTCTATTATACTTGATGTTGTCACTGTTGAAATATACCTCATTTGCTCTTTATTTAGCGGCTGTGTATTTTGGAAAAGAAAGAGAAACTCGGCTGTTCTTATTGCACTTAAAAATACACCCTAAAATATTTGAAACCCTCAAAATCGCGACCACTTTCTCTGCTACAAAATATGGACTCATTTTTTTTATAGTTTTTATGTGGTCATTTGCACCCAGGTGTGTAAACATAACATCATATTAGAAACTTGGCTCTGTTTTCTCTTCATAGCCACTGGGCAATAGTTATGAGTCTTTCTCCAATTCTTTGGACTCCACAGGAAGCTCTGCGTACCTCAAATGCTTTCAAGAACAAACAATTTAAAGGACAGCAACCAAAACCTCATAAGTAATACAGCTTGTGATGTATCTCATAACGTTCACACAACCTCCCAAAATTTGTATGGCCTTATCAACAATAGGTTCTGGCATCTGAACGGGGTTTTCGGTATTTATCAAGAGTAATGACTCCAATACACTGTAGCTCACCACGTGCAAGGGCTGACTTCAAAATATTAGCAGCATCTATAGCATCTTCTGCAGATTATCCTTATCTTAGCTATCATATCTTTAAATGAAGGTTGCCATGTCTATTTTTTCATGCTAGATAAGAACTATATATGTTGAGGATTTTCTGTTACTGGATTTTTCACAACATAATTTCCTTGCGTTTTCCATATAAAAAAAAATACATGCCATTTTCAGCAATAATACTTTTAGTTCCTTTTATTGACATGAGGACTTATTAAAAATCTTGCTGTTGTGTTCACTTTGGCTTTTTTGAGCATGAATCTTGTATCATTTTTTACTGTTGTGTTCACAACATCAACCATATAATTGTTCCCTTTTGAAATTCATTGAAAATATCATAAAGAGGCATGTCTGTTGGGACTCTAGGTATATCTATAACTCTTTTACTTGGCAGCTATGAATTCAACTGGAAACCAATAGGATATATCACGTTTTTCCCTTTGCAATTTGGTTCACTGTCTATAATCAACATATTGAAAACTCCTATTGCTAGTAGCAGGCAAATCTTCTTCAAAAATCATGTCATAGCTTTTACCAGTGTCTCCATGCTGCCTGTTTGTGTCTCTCCAAACACATTTGGATTTCTCTGAAATTGCATCTTTGGGTATCTTGAATGTTTACAACACTCTTGTTCATGATTGAAGCTGCATACTACACTTCCAGCTTACATAAATGCAAAGCTTTCTCTGTTTTGCCTATGATGAACCATTATTGAGTTTTTTTTTTTACTTTATTAGCATATGCACAAGCCTTTTATTTCAATGGAAAAGATGACCCTAGCAAATGAAATTCATTTATGAGGTTCAAGCACGGGCTCGTGACACCCATAAACCAATTTTTGTACTTTGCATCCATAATTTTCAGCACCTGCTTCTTTCATTTAGAGTAATTATTCCAATGTGTACGTCCAACATACCTGAAAGGAAACATTGGTATGCACATACACATTGGAATAATGACACGCCTGCACATGGAACAAATAGATTAGCAATAAATTCTTTTCACACTAGCACTGAGGCTATTGATTCTTCTCTTCAGATTTAGGATTGCTTCAAAGGCAGCATAGGCATAGAGAAAATTAAGAATAATCAGCCATTGCTTAGATCTGCATGGGATCTAACATCATTGTTTTCTCCATTTTTTGCAGGACTCAAGAACTTGCCGGAAGACTTGCAGACTGAAGATATCTCCCAAATCAGCAACCACACTAACCAGTCAAAGCATTCAGGCAATGACTATTTACTCTTGACCTCTTCTCTCTTCTTCTATTCTATCTTTTAAATGTTGTCTTAAATTATATATGAGAGATAGGCTATGCTCACGGCTTGTGTGAGTCTTTTCTGAAGTTCTCTTAAATACATGCATCTGTATTTTCAAATGAAAGAACTCAAAAAAAAGTATTTTATCACTGTTCAATACAAATGAAAAGATTGCATTTTTTCAAAATTTTGCAATGTATTTACTTTTCTGTTGCATATCAATTGATTGAATAACAATGAATGAGATAAACTGACTCTCAAAGATGTCTTCATAGCAAAATTGCTAAAACATTGAAATTTTGATAACAAGAAGACAGGTTGTTGAAGGGACATGACTTTTGTCATGAAACCTTCCAGCCAATAAATCAAAGTTACAAGCATTATAGGATCATGTTCATTTCATTCTAAGGTTTCAGGATTGTCACAATTTTTTTTAGCATAGGTATCAAGTGCTACAGAAGGTATTCATCATTTTCCTGCTACAGGATGTTATCATTCAAAAGTATTGACTATCATAGAAATCTGTTTTATGTCATGATGAATTATGGTTTTCAATTTCTATAAAGTAGACAGCAGGATTGTTAAATCATATATTAGGACAATGTATGAAAAATCAATATGTTATTCAATTATTTGCATAAGTATTAGTTGAGAGGCCTTTTGGAGCAGTTTACTCCCAGTTTCTAGCAATTACACTTTGGATTTAGTGGGATTTTTGTTCATATCCGACCCCCACCAAATTTGCATGATTTTTGAAGATTTGGTACAATTTTGAGGATATTTTAAGTGATACTTCAGTTACACATGGCTTGAGGGAGTTCAAGGGGCACTTACACTTGATTTTTGGACAGTTTGACTCCTCATTTCAAAGGGATTTTTCATGCATCCGAGTTAGGGTTTTGTGGACTCTATTTATTGTATTTTCATCTCATTTATGGGGGTTTAGAGTTTTGGAAAAAGAGGTGTTAAGTGAGCATATTGTTCCTTCACCATTTTCCTATTATTTTGTAGCCATTTTTGTAGAGTTTTGAGGATTATAAAGTTGGGCCTGTTATTTGCATATGTCTTTCTAAATATCTGTTTTGGAGCCTTTCAAGTTTTCTGCATCTAAGTGTTATCTCTTTCAAGTTATAGATTAGTGAATTATTCTAATTCCTTCTCTAAGTTGTAACAAATTTAACCTTTTGCAGAGTTTGCCTGTTTGTTTATTGAATTCTCATTATCAGTGGTATTAAACCCTAATTTTGAGTTCTAAATCATCCTAGGTATTGAAAAGTGATTTCAATTGTAGAATTTAGTAATATGTGTCTAATAGGTATAGATTTGTGACTTTGAGGAAATCTGCACTCATTTTGGTGTATCACCTGATTAGTTAGGTTTTATCTCAATTATTTTTCTGTCGTTTTCTCCAAATTTGAATTTTTAGTATTAGGTGATACTCCAAATCCAAAAGGAACCGGCCTAGAATTCGAAGATTCGTTCTCTCTCCCATCAATGAGAATGTTTCCATGTTTCAATAGGATAGCTAGATTCTGCATCAAGCTAGAGGCGCAATCTTGATTGACAACACTAATGTTTGTATGTTTACATTTTGTATATTTATAGCCTGTGAAGAAATTCCACACTTGGCAATATGAACCCAGAACAAAATAACGAGACACTTGCTAGATTGTGGTCTCAATTCCAAAGAAAAGACATTGAAAAATATAATTGTCCTTGCAAAAAGTGTAAGGGCTTAAAGAATCAAAGTATTCTAATCAAAACAACTCAGAGTCATTGTAGGCAATATGGTCACATTGAAGGGGGGCATGATTTTTGTCGATTGGTGAATGTGGATTTCCAATTGGAGGAACAGGGAGGTGTGAATATCCAAGCCGACAATAACACTCCCATGGAAGAAGATGATCCTGTGGCAGAGAACACAATTGAAGATGATGGTATTGGCATAGATGATAATGTGCGAGAGGACATGATTGAAGAAGAAGGTATTGGCGTAGCTGATCAAGATGATCATGATGATGGTACTAGCGCATGTGATAATGATGATGAAGATGATCTTGATATAGCTATAATTGATAAGGCATACAAGCCCCTATACCAAGGCTCCCAAACAACTCTTCTCTCTGCTATAGTGTTGTTGGTGAACTTCAAGGTTATGAATGGTTTATCCAATGTAGCAATATCACACATGCCAAGGTATGCCATTTTTATCATCTTCAATGTTAGCATACCATTACGATTCATTATATTAACAATTCATATTTGTTGTTGTAGGTTGATAGGTGAGATTTCCTTACCACCATCAAACATTTTTCCTTGTGTATTGATAATTATCTACCATTATGAATCAAAATGGAATGCAGTATCAGACAATACATGCATGTCTCAATGATCACATTCTATATCATAAACAACATGAATTCGCAACAGAATGCCCTGTTTGTCATACTAGTAGATATCGGTTAGATTAAATAACAAAAAAGATGCCTCACAAGAGTCTTCGGTACATTCCCCTTATTCCATGTCTTCAACGATTATTCAGGTGCACTAGCTTGGCACAATTTATGGATTACCATGCACGCAATAGAAGTCAAGATGACATTATGCGAATACATGCAGATGGTTCTGCATTTAAAGACATAGAAACAACATGGCCACACTTTAAAGAAGAACCTCGTAATCTCAAGATTTTAGTGGCAGCGGACGGTGTCAATCCATTTGGAGATATGAGATCTACTTACTTAGTGTGGCCTGTTTTTGTTATTAACAATAACATTCCTCCTTGGATGTCCATAAAGAGGGAGCACATAATGTTGTCAATGATTGTACGAGGTATTTTTTCATTTAATAGTTATGTAAATTAATTTATAAACACTGCATCAAGATGGTCATAATAATTATGTAATGTTTTTATTCATTCAACTAGGTAAGTACCAAGTTAAAGATATGAACATGTATATTGAGCCCCTTATTGATGAGTTGTTGATTTTATGGAATGAGATCACTATGTATGACATCTCTAGACCAATAGGACAAAGAAAATTTCAATTCCATGCAATGCTTGTATGGACAATACATGATGCCCCTGGGCTAACTCATTTTTGCAGTATGTTATATATTCATGTTAAGGTCACGTATTTTTGGTATGTTATAGTGCTTACACATTATTGTTGTATGTTTAAGTTGCGCATGATAATTTTACATGATCCAATTGTACGATATCTTTTATGTCTTCAGACAAAGGGTAAATTCACATGTCCAGTTTGTGGTCTGAAGATGAAATCTCATCATTCGAGAAGTTTAGGAAAGCAGGTGTTCGATGAGTTTAGGAACTTTCTCCACAATAATCATAAGTATCGAACTATCAAAAAACATATTTTTAATGGGAAAGAAGAGACAACATCAAGGCTACAAAGAATGACACCGCATCTATGAAAGTTGGAATACAATAGACTAAATCGCCGAGGTAATGTCATTCCATCTGATGATTTTTGTTTGAAATTTAGATTTTGATATTGTCTTTTATTTATTAATGATGTTATTGATGCTTGTGAATGTCGTCAAGTCATCAATGACCAACTTCTTAGAGGAATAAAAAGTTATCCTAGTCAATTTAGTAGGTTTCCGTACTACAAGGATCTCCCAATCGTGCATTTGTTTGATGCTATGCATATTAGAAAGAATGTAACAAAGACACTATGGAAAATATTGGATGGAAGGCGTGACAAAGAAAAAATGGCCAAAATTTATAATGACATTCATGAATCCAATCATGCAGTGAAAAATTTCATTGAATCAAATACCAATGGAGACCACATGAATACGAGTGCCCTTCCTTGGTTATTAATTGAGCATCAAAGTGATGCATTAAAAGAAGTCATAAAAAAAACAAAATTTCCAACAGGATTTGCAGCAAATATAAGCGGTCTTGTATCAAAGAAAGGTGATTTTGGGCCAGGGTTGAAAACACATGATTGGCATACCTTCGTCAAGTTAAGTCATGCTCTCTATTTACAATATATTTATAAAATTGTATGTACTTTTTATTGTATTATTTTATAATATATTAAAAAGATCATTTTTTAATCATTGTAGTACATCCTACCTCTATCCCTCCCATACCAGTTTGCCAACAGTGTTAAACAAGTTATATACGATCTTGGAGAATTCATGAGGTTAGAAGTGTTATTATATTTATGACTTGCTTTACTTTTTATATAATTTATTGTGTATTTTTATCTAAAATCTTGTTTATATGTTCTTGCGAGTTGATTCTCTTTTAGGTGGTTATCATCTAGAGATATTGATAAAAAAGATATAAAATATTGGAAGAGAGAAATTCCCCAGCTAATGTGTGAAATGAAAAAGTGTCTACCTCCAACTTTTTTCAATGCTCAATAACACTACCTCATACATCTAGTTGAGGAGATTGAATTGTGTGGACCTGTACAAACTAGGTCAATGTGGATGGTTGAGAGACACTTGAAATTTATGAAGGGCTTGGTTCGGCAAAGAGCACGTCCTGAAGGTTCTATGGTGGAGGGATATATGGTATACCAGACCATGGTGTATATTAGTGAATATCTTCCCAAATTTGCAGTAAATATCTATGTGGATAGCATTTGGGATCTCAACTCTATTAACAAATTTGAAGGGACCAATATAGAAGGGCTCTAAAGGATAACCCAAAGTATGAGCATCCTCCTATGATTCCACTGATGGAGTGGAATGAAATAATGGAAGATGCAAAAGAGAAAAGGCTAAAGAGTAGTGGAATTCAACCAGAAGATGGAAAAAGAAGGTATGTCGTGATAGTATTAAGTAGAATGTAATCATGCATTAATTAGTGATCTTTGTAAATATATAATCTAACATGTTTCAAACTTTTCATAGATTGCAAGACACATCAAAAGCCACACAAGCGAGATTAACAAAGGTTGGCCAGCACAAACTTGGCTCTAGTGGCTATATGAAACTTCACTCTCGGCTTGTAAGTAGCAGCATTGGAATTTCAAATCAAATTTTTATATATAAGGTTGCAAACAATTCTGTTTAATCAAATCATACATGTAAAAGTGACTATATTAAACAAAAAATATAGGGCACAAAATTCAATGTAGAGCCTATAGATGAAGACAAGAGAATAGCCTTGAAGGAAGGCTATGCAGTCATGGCTGCACACCTATGCTAAGAATCCCAAAGCCATAACAAAGAATCTGCTACACCAGATGAGACACAGGTAAATTGGTCAAATGTAAAGTAAATCAAATTGAATAGTTAATTTTGAACATAAATTGACTATTTCATGATAACAATGTGCATGACATTTCACTATAGCCTTCAAATCCTACCACAAGACCTGGGCATGACGAAGGCCATGATGTGCATCACAGTGTTGGAGGTATTAATTTTCTATTAGAAATAAATTACATAATTATTAATAGAATTTAACATCTTTAATTGCAATTGGCCGTGTAACCTTTTTTTGAATATTTTAGAGCATGTTGAGCATGTTGAGGTGGTGGAAGATCAGAATGTTATTGTACATGATGATGTGGCATTGTCAGGTAAAGAAAAATGCAGGTCATGTTCTACTGGTTAATGAAATACATGTAACAGTAAAAAAAAGTATGTGAATTTAACCCATTTACTTGTTATTGCAGCAGACCCCCCTTTAGTGCAGCAGTCTTGTGCTCCTCGAGACATGAGGAAGCATCATAATTTGAGATCACAAACACAAGAGGAGGAAGATAATATTGATTCTCCTGTCAGCCTTTACCTAATTAAGAAATCTAAGAAAAACCCAAAAAAGAAATGATTTCTTAAAAATGCTCTTTGATAAAAACTTATTTGATTAACTTTGTTGGATAATGAAAGAACGTTATTTTAAGTAATTATCTATGAATGTTGTGTATTAATATTGAATTATATGTCATGTTAATGAATATTGTTATGTGTTAATGAATTCTTGATTAGTGTTGCGTATTAATGAATGTTATATCATATTAATGAATGTTATATGATTGTATTGATTGAATGTTATAGTTCATAAATGGATGAATGAAGCGTGTAATTAGATGTTAATGGGGAATTTAGATTGATGTTAGGGGGAGGTGGTGAGGCCAGATGAGCTTCCACCTTCACATGGTTGGCCTTGTTAAGTAGAGAATATTAAAGTATTCTCGAAACCAAGTGAAGCTCAAACTAACATACCTTCATTATTTAATCAATTTCATTCTTTCTAGGTCTTTGCTCATAAGTGCATTTTGAATGTGTCATTGTCAGACAACTATCAAATTAAAAACTAGAAGGGCCAATAGTCAACTTTTCATTATCATTGTATGGCATGATTCGGCTTCATTTTGTGTAAGTATTCTCACATTGAATGCATCAACCTCTTTTGGCCTAATTTGGATTATTTCATTGGTTTGTGTTTTTTAGTAGGTGAAGTGTTAAATCAGTTCCTATCTTCTATTCTTAATTCGTTCAAACTGCAGGATGGCCTGACAGATATACTCAACATAGAATTGACTGCTAGTCTGGGCAATTGAACACGCTGAGTCTTTTGCTTGAGAGAAAGAGTTGGGTAATGTTGTTTCTGGAGACCTATGTAATTGTCCTCAGTGGCCTCTTTTTTTTTAACAAGTTGTATATATATATATATATATATATATATATATATATATATATAGTGTCCATGTTTTTTTTAATACAAATTTTTTTTGTGTATATGCTAGTGCTATGGAGCCTAAATAAACAATTATAAATGTAATAGATAATGTCTTCGATGAAGGAATTGATGTACCACATGTAAACCAAAATCCATGCTTAATGCCATTTTGTGAAGTTCCTAAGTGTTTGACTCGGGTTATAATGCAAAAAAATTGATGCATATAAAGTGTCTTTACTAAAATTTTAATCTAGTGCAATGAATTTTGTTTCATTGTTAAAAGACGATATATGTAGTCATGAGATTTCAAATATGTGATTGTTTCTTCTTCTTATTTTCAGCAAAATGAGTTTGTCTATTAGCATATTAGATTTTCTATTTTGGTTGGAATTTTTTGTTTTAAGCTCCTAATGTTTATGACAATTCACTTTGGTCTAAAAACTAACAACTTTCTCATGAGAAATACCAAAATGAAACACATTGATTATCTGTCCACTCCACATGCCCACTTGTCATTGCCCATTGAAAAACTGACTTAGATTAGCCATATGTTGCCTCACCTGTTTGAGGTAAGCCAAACTCGGTCCAATTCTCTTAACAATGGTACATATCCATCCAAGTGCAGCAACCTTCAAAGATTTGCAGTGGTAAAGAGAATCCCCATATTTTATCAACCTAACATAGTCTTTGGCCACTTTGGCAATGAGATTGCGAGCAATATTGATCTGGCCAAGGGCCAACTTGTAGTGATCTTTACAATATAAAACATTTAGCAGATCTCCATAAAATGGATGCACACCATACCTATCAGTTGAACTAGACTTTCTTTGTTGTAGAATTGATTTAGTATAGAATATTTTCCAGTAGGATTTTTTTTTTAAAAGCAAGGCTTTTGTAGCATTATCTACCACTTGAGCAAAGTTTCCATAGCTAAATTTCCTTGCCACAAAGTTAATATTTCTCTAAAGACTTACAAGTTAGTAAGTCCTCGGCTAAAGGGCTGATAAACTAAATAAAGTTTCAAACATATGAACAATTAAAACTCATACAAGAAAAAGTCAGAGCCAAATTGAATAGCATTAGTTATTTGTCAGCGGAGGGTCCCTGCTAGAACAGACACATTTGTCACTTCATTAAGATGACAATTGTGTACTAAGTTTCCTAACTGTATAAGTCATCATTATCTTTATTATATATTGTAGCAAATACATCTAAAGCACCAGCAGAAGCACTAGTAGCTCTATCTGGAAATCAAGATTCAAAACCAAAGCCTCAAGATTGTTGTAGTGTTTGTGCAAAGGCTTGATACTTCTGAATATCAGCATCACTGACACTTCTTCAGGTATATTTCATTGACTCCTCAAAATGAGCAGCCTTTATTTCAGCTACCTTGTCACTATCATCCTCATCCATTGCCTCGAGGTTCTCACTACTTTTTCTTTCACGTTCAATATCCTGTAAAAGTGCAAAGGAAAGAGAACATGACAAATTGAAATAATAAGATACAAGTTGAGGAAAATTAAATCAAAAAATGTAAAATTCTAACACACTGGTTCAAAAAAAACCATTAAGAAATTCATAACCAAATCTAGTTTGTAAAAGCCGCCACAATTGAAACTCACCTTCTCAATGTTTTCTCTAATAGCATACTTGCAAGCCCGCTGAAAAATCTCTATAATATCGGCTCCACTGAATCCTTGGGTATAACGGGTCAATGCCATTAGGTCCACATCCCTTAAGATGGGTGATTTTCTCAAGCAAGAACTAAAAATTTGATAATGTGAGGACTCATCAGGTAAGGGAATATAAATCAATAGGTCAAGTCGGCCAGGCCTTAGCAATGCAGGATCGATGATATCGGGTCTATTTATAGCACCAATAATGAAAATTGTTTTCTTGGTTGTCATACCATCCATCTCCGTCAACAACTGGTTAAGGAATCTATCTGCAGCACCACCAACATCCCCAACATTGCTTCCACGCTACAAACATGCAAACCAATTATGCATCACCAGTCAGAACCTATCTCTCAAATAGTTCAAACAAAATGAAAAACCCCACAGTTTCACGCAGAGCAAAGCAAATGGATTGCTAGACTAGCCCAAAGCAGTCTGGAAAATAGAATGAGTAGGGACCCGTTGGCAACAAGCAACAGAATGATTGTGGACACCTGAAGATAAATATCTAGACTAATCACCGATCAGGATTCCGTTGGCGATTAGTCTGGATATTTATCTTCATTTGTTTTTTTCTAAACATTCCATATTCAGTCGAAATTTTGACTAACCATAGTCGACATTTCGACTAACCAACGTCGAAACTCTGACCTAGTTTGGTCTAAAAATTGACCATTCTATGTCAAAATGTGGCATCGTGGGTTTGGCATCCTAGTCGGAGCGGCCAAATATTTTGACCAATATTGGTTCAAATTGCGACGCAATTTGGTCAAAATATGACCGTCGTGGGTTTGGCATCCTGGTCAGAGTGGCCAAATATTTTGACCAATATTGGTCCAAATTGCAACGCAATTTGGTCGAAATATGACCATTGTGGGTTTGGCATCCTAGTCGGAGCAGCCAAGCATTTCGACCAACTATGGTCAAATTTTCAGTGAATATATCGCCACTTGCTAATGTCATTTTTGACCAAGATTGGTGTAGAACTTTCTACAATTACAGCAATATGTCAAAAATTCAACGAGAAAAATAGCGACCAACCAGTTGGTCAAGTATTCGACCCATTTGGGTAGAAACTTCAACCAATCAGCCATCGAAAATAGGTGAAAATTGTACTAGTGTAAGTGTTTGACAAGACACTACTTCTACTACATCATCCTTTGTCAGTCTTTGTGCTGCTATAGAATGCTTGGTGATTGATGTGCTCAAGTTTGGTGTAAACATCTTGAACTAGAATAGGAACCTGTACCCTTGATTGTTCTACATCACAATTACATCTTCCCATATCTGTATTGAAATCATTCTATTTTTTCATCACTTTTTCACTTCCTCATAGGATCCATCATGTGGTTATTCATGCCTTTTGTCACTCTTTAGTCTTGGAATCTATCTGCAAAATAAGACCAACGACATGATCTATTGATTGGGTGGATCATACGAGAAAACATAAGCCATGAATCTTTCTCCTTTGCAAATTTGGAGCTATGCATGTTGGATATGATTGGAAAGCCTTTTGAGCAGTAAAAGGCAATGGATTTTGACCAAAATCAGCTCTTTAAATGAGGGAAAAACTCAAAAATAGGGTTTTTTGGAGGTACTACATATAAGCGAACAACAAGCTTTGAGCATGTAAATGGAGTGGGTATGTGCATATATACAAATGGGAAGTTCATTTACTCATAAGTGAGGTTTTTATGTCCCAATACAAGTTATCCAAAAGGCATTTGATGCATACAAACGATATTTTTAAGTCCATTTGCAACGTTGGAGAAAACGGGAAAAGTGTATGCAAAATGCTTGGAGGTGGGCTTTTAGCTTGCATTTACATGATGGAGAAGTAACTTGCTCTTTTTTGGGTAAAACAATGTTAGAAACGGGGCTTTTAATCCCGACTACATATGAAGGAAAAACACATACTGGAGCTTTTTCTTTGTGGGAAGAACTTGCATCTCTTCTTGCATCATTTTGGGAAGAACTTGTAATGTTGTTTGGGGAAGATCATCACATTTTTATGACTAACAATGTTCTCAAACCAAAGACCACACAAATCTAAAAATGATTTTTAAACATAAAAATGTATATAAAAACAAAACAAAAGAAGTCCTAGCTTGCACAAAAAATAAAGCATATATCTTCTTTGAACTTGTCAATGAAGGAGTCTTTGAATCTTTGAAGAAATCTTCTCAAATCTCAATGATCCGAATTTGGAAGAAAATCCCAAGATTGAAGCTATATATGTAGCAAAATTGACCAAATCCTCTTGTCAAATTAATGCATTTTTTAGTCAAGAACAATTTCTTGACAAATGTTTATCATTGAGAGTAAAAATGCACATGAATAGAAACAAGAAAGACTTCGTCAAACCTACAAATGAAGTGTTTTTCCACGAAGACAAGCTTTAGAATGCCCTCTACACCCAAAGCAAGCAGCAAGTTTGGACTTTACAACATGCTAATGCCCTTAAAAACACCGTATATAGCCTTGAATCAAAAAAACCCAGGCCTTGCAATATGTAAAACAATGCCCTAGATGATTAAAATGGGCTTCTACAACACATATGCATGCCACGTTTTGCATAAAATACCCTAAAATAGGCTTCTAAGAGTCAAACATAGATGATTACATGTATTTTAGATCATGTACCAGCCATTAAAATCACCGCCATGGCCTCTAGAAGGAAAACGCAAGTCTAAAATGCCCCATACGGGCTTTGAGTCTCACGATACATGCTCTTAAAGATGACATTTTTGATAAAACCTATTTCTTCCTCCTTAATTTATAAATGATGGGCTCTTACTACGCATTTACATATGTGATCTGTTGTTTACAAGATGTAGTGACCTCTAAAAATGACACTATGAGCTTTGATGTGCTTTATGGGCACATTCACATATGTTTAAGGCAGATTTACAACATGAAAAACACTTGACGGGCTTTAAAGATCCATTCGCATGTGATCACATGCATGTTGGAACATGCAAAGGGCATAAAAATCACCAACATTGACTTATGACAGGCTATTTGGGTCCATTAGCATGTTAAAAACTTTTTATAAATACATGCAATGCCATTAAAAATTGCCACCATTGGAAAGTGGTAGACTTTTGGAAATGAAAAGCATATCCAAACTTTGTTACATGTTATTTAATACATGCAATAGCTCCAAAAATCACCACCTTTTTTATATAGCTCATGACTTAACATATATGGGTCTATTATGTGTAATTACAAGTAATTTTAAAAGAGAAAATATGTAATAAGACTTTAAAAGCCCACTATTACATTAAAAATTTATATATCCTTATGTGAATATGTAAAGATGGAGTTTTATTTCCATTTGCATGTAAATAACACCCATGATGCTATGCAATGATCAACAAAAATCCCACTTAGGCAAGATTTTAATTAAAGAACAAAGATATGTAGTCAGGCCTAAAAAGCCCACCTACAGAACACTTAATTCCTTAATAACTTTTGATAGACAACTCTGATTGATGCCTACGATAGCTTGAAATGCACGGAATTGAAAATGCCACAATCATTGGGTAAAAACAAAACTAAAATCAAACATAACAACTAATAAAATGCCTTAGAAAGTTTTATCTTACAAAATTTTTCGTAGGGTTGCCCCAATTTTGCGAATACAAAATTGAGGACAACATGTTGGCATGTTGTGATGGTTAAGTTGTGATGTTGTTAATTCCATCAAGTTTCAAATCCCAATGGGGATGAGGTCCCCCATTTGTGGCCTCGTCGGTTCATAGCTCTGGGTCAAAGTGTTTACCCCTCTAAAAAATAAAAGGATGACGATTATCTCACCCCTTTACTTGAGGTTAGGAAGGGGCCATACAATTTGCCCAATCAGTATGAGTGGTGTACTTGTGATATTGATAGAAAAAATACTCTCGCAAAGATCTACAATTTGACCAATAACTATGTGGAAGATGATGAGAACATGCTCAAATTTAGTTACTCTAAAGAGTTCCTGAAATGGGCTCTCAAACCCCCTGGCTATTTCAAAAGATGGCATATTAGTGTAAAAGTTGAGAATACCAAAAAATAAGTAGTTTTTGATACTAGCGTCCCTTCCAAGATCAGAGCTCGTGATCGGTCTATCCTCATGGAAGAGGTCAATTTTCTTTGTGTTCATAAGAAACTTTGATCCAAGAGGCTTGCACCATTTTTTATTAAGCTACAAAAGAGTGTGTCTTGAGGACATCTAGCAAGTTGTATATATAGTAAGACTTGTCCTACCTACTCCCATTGCCACTTGCCAGTACTATCACAGGTCATTGAATCCTAAGAAACTCATAAATGTCTAATTCTCAAGGCTTGGAGCTCAAATGACAATGAGAAAGATCACCAAGTTGTATTGGCTGCCAAAAAATATGGTCACTCATGTTTTTATGGTGGTGGAAGGACATACTATTCTTGTTGTCACTAAGCTTTTATGAATTATTGTCCAAATTTATTGTTGCCCCATATTTTAATGAAGATGATGTTGAGCACTAGCTACTTCCCACTAAAAATACTTCTACAAATCCTACACTCTTGCATCCTCATTTCTTGGCAATTCCAATTATTCTATGATAACACTCCCACAAAGGAATTTTCAAAGACTTTCGAGAAAATCTAAAGGAACCCACTTATGAGGGCTAATTTGGTAGCAAAATAGTTTTAGAAGCATTTACACAAACTATATCTATACATTTAAGTGCCTGTAAGTTAGAAGGAACCCCAAGGTTCAAAAATAAAGGAAACTTATGATCTTCTCAAAAATCAGCTATGGAAACTGAAAGTCGTCTGGTGAGGAAAAGTCTTAAAATACAAAAAAAGAATAAGGGAAAGGGGCTGAATTTTTCATATCCTTCTTGTTCAAAGAAAACCTCCTCGAAGATGAAGATAACTTATTTTGATTCCCTATAGGAGAACTAGGTGCAACAATTAGATGTGGCCTTCTTGGAATGCTTGTGTGAGAAGAGAAGACCCCTTCAACTAATTTCTTTTTGAGGGAAAGCATCTCATTAGACAACCTTTGCACCATATGATCTATTCTACCAGACAAAGAAGATGAATCCAAGGAAGAGCTTTCTTTGGACCCATATGATTCTATTCTTAACCAACCAACGAGGATTAGATCATCTTCAATTTTGGTAGCCAAGTTCTACACAGATACAAGAGTAGTTGGGGTTACTCTTCTCAACAAAAAATTGACCTCATGCATATGAGCATTGATGAAGAAACACTTCAAATTCTCAATTGTAGGTTGAGCAACAACTAGAATACTTTGTACCAACTTGTTGAAGTGAGCAATGAATTTACACATAGGTACATGAGATTATTTCTTCAACTAGGTCAGTTGTTCCAACAAAGAATGGACATCTTCAATCGACTTAAATCACTCTTCAACCATAGTTTTGAGTGAGTCCCAATTAGTGATGGATCCTCGTGCTAGGTTAGAAAGCCAATCAACACCAACACCTTGCAGTGTCTTAATAAACAACCTCACTAATATGCCTGCATGTTCCATGCCAAGGACCCCACATGTAGTGTAGAAGGCCTTGATGTGTTTGTTAGGATGTTGCTTCTTATTCCTATAGAACTTAGGACAGTTCTTGCACAAACCTTGAGGAAGAGGATGATTGGGTGGTATCAAATTGAGTAGACCAAAATCATTTGCCCAAAGGCCTTGGACAACCATTTTACATGTCCTTGGTGAACGCTTAGAAAATTTCAAGAAAAGAAAATATAATGATAAGGACACTGATATACTTCAAACAAAAGCGTGAGGCTTTTGAATGTGTAATGTGTCCCCAAAAAAGTCGCAAAAATTGTTGGGTGGATATTTTGCAACCCACAATTTTGAATCAATTAAAAAATAGTGGTTCCATCCACTGTGTGTGAGACATAGTCTCCCCTACTTATAAGAGAAGGTTGCCCCTATTTTTTGCTACTGAAAACAACCTACACTCAAATACGACCTGAGATTATGTTCACTAAGCTAATTCACATAGTGTTACATTCACCATACTCTCTTCTTTTAGAGCAGGTGTTCTTCAACGCATTCTTATTTTATAATACATGATTTTGTCTTTACAACAACCTCTTAAGTACAATTTAGTAAAGTTACTAACAAGAAGCTCATGAAAGCTCAAAGTATTCACATGACTCCTTATGTGAATTCAAGAACAAAAATGAAACATACATGCAGCTCAAAGTCTCCAACATATACTTCACCTTACATAAACCTAGAGAAGAGAACTAGGACAATGTCTACAAGTTATTTATGTTCTTGAATGTACTAATCTAGTTGTAAATGTGATAAGCAACTTAAAGTCTACAAGATCAAGTCTAAAAACTCAACTAAAACTATAAACACAATAAGAAGCTCAAAGTCTACAAAATTGAGTTTAAATCCCTCTTAGACAATAGAACAACACTTACAATCAACTATAGATAATGTCGTCACATGAAAACTTATTTCAACACAAAGTCTGAAAGCAACTTGCCTCATTTATTGACTGCAATTTGATTTACATATAAAATCAAGGTTTTAGAGTGTGCACACACAAATTGGCAAAGTTTTGTTGCTCTACCAAAAGGTTTTATTTACAATGAGCTCTCTCTTATTTATAGAAGAGAGTCTATGATAAAAAGGTTGGAGGATCCTAACTAAGTGTTGACTTTTTCAACATTACAGTCCTATTGTAATTCAACTTGTAATGTGATCATGTACAATTACATTTTACAATTATGCATGTGATGAGATCACATATAATTACAATCTCTAACTTTACATGTAACTTGTCAAAACTAAATTACATATGCATAATTAAAACTAAACTAAGTGTCTGACAAGACAATTCTTATGAACATCATCCACTATCAAATAAATCTTTATGTTTCTTCAGTAGAGCCTATGCTCAAGGTTTTCAAATCTACTGAAGGTATTTTTTTTGGAACACCAACTTGCATCCATGATGGTTATTGTGCCCTCTGTCAATGAACTCTAACCGAACAACTTCTTCATTGGTGTAATATTCGTTGATTAGTGGAAGTTATCTATGTGAAGTTGAGGTGAGAAGCCTGAAGCATGAATAAGATCATCTGTAATGGCATCATAGGGTGGATTCTAAGAATTTCTGTGGTTAGATGATGACTTGACATGAACTATGAAATGACGGAGAAAAATATGAAAAAACACAACAAAAGGAGAAAAAATGACTAAAAATGGGCAAACTTGCAATTTGGGGATTTTAAGATTGCATTGCACATGAGGGAAGGACATGTACATAATAGGTGTAATTGGAACTAAAAGTCCCAATTACACTTGTTTATGATGAAAAGAATATGTTTTGTGTAGTTGGGACAAAAAGTCCCGACTACAAAATTAGAGTGTAAAACATTAAGTTGCAATCACAATAACAAGTCCCAATTGCACTTATAATTGCAAGTGTAATGCAATACAATGTGTAATCGAAATAAAAAGTTCCAATTACACTATATATGTGTAAATTTAGGTGTAATTGGAATATTTTGTTCTCATTACACAAAGTAAAACATAGTGTAATATGAGGTGTTATCAGGGCTAAAAATCTCGCAACACATAAGGCAACAATCTGCAAGTGCAATAAAAGGTGTCTTTGTGGGTAAAAAGTTCTGACAACATGTAGTCGAGGCAAAAAGTTCCAAAAACATTTAGTCAAGGCAAAAAAATCCAACATGCAGTCGAGGCAAAACGTTCTAACAACATGTAGTTGGGGCAAAAAATTCTAACAACATGTAGTCGGGGAAAAAAGTTCTGACAACATGCTTATATGCCCACACTTTGGGATTTGGATTTTTAGGCCTGCATTGCAAACAACAATGCAAACTTACGTGCAATGGATATCCCAAAATTGAAAGAAACCTTAAAAACTAACTTCAAAAATTTATAAAATGAAAACGAAAAATTAAGACCTTTAATGATGAATTTTATGATGACCAAAATTGCTTTGGGATAAGGATTTTGCACCTCGAATTGCATTTCTAAAGTCTTAGAACAACAAAATTTGTATGCTTATCCCTGATTCTTGCTAAGCAAAAATCGGGGACAACATTCTTCATCTCTACAAACAAGTTCATGTCATCATATACATTTCCCAAGCATGGGTCATCAATGTCGATACAATAAATAATGCTCATAATGTGTTGGAATGCCACACAATCCCACAAAGTGTGATCTAAGATTAATATTTGTTGTCCTCTTAGTGTTGGAATGCCTTTGTATCGACCAAATTTGATTGATGACCATGCTATAAGGTGTTTGTTGCACTTTCACAAGTCTTAGGAGAATTAAGTTGAGACAAATTAGATCTCAATAACTTGTTTGAAATTTTATTTTTTTAAAGATAAAAGAAAAAAAGAAACATAATAAACATTTTTTTACAATGAAGGAAAATATAAAATTATATTATTCCACTTACCTTCAAATAGTACAATGTGATGTCCCCGTTTTGAAATAGAGTTTTATTAAGATAATAATAATAATAATAGAGAAAAATTAATAAATAAAAAAATAATATAATCCATCTTCAATATAAATAATATGATATTAAAATATAAATATAATTATAAATAAAATAATATATTATTAAAATAATGATATAATTGATATAATATATAATTAGTGTAATAATTATAAATTATAAATAATTAAATAATAATAATATATGAATTAATAATAAAACATGATCATTACTATAATATAATATAATATAATATATAATAATATTGTATTATAATAAAATAGAGATACATTATATTGTAATATAATTACATATAATAAATAATATATGAACTAATAATAATATTAAATGAAATTGAAATTTAATAATCATATACTATCATAATTTGAAATATATACAAATAAACTTTAATTAATAATTACTATGAGGCCAGCGACTAAAGTCGGGACTCTCCTCGTAGTGTAGGATCCAGGGCAGACAGTACATATGAAGGGCACCATCAGCAAAAGGTTACATACAAATATGGGTCAATCTTTAGCGTTATTGCCCAATCAGCATAGCAGAGGATACTCATAATATTATAATTGAATGGTACATATTTAATATTCCTTTTCACTTTTAGAATTTTCCCATTAAAATAAAAATAAGTACAATGGAAAATCAAATGTTACAAAGAGAATTCAGCAAATAATAAATAAGGGACATGCACGTGAAAAGATACATGAACTTTCCTTTTAAGTTTATATTATTTTGTATAAGATGAATTAATACAAACTTGATTATAATAAGTAATGAATTATTTTTACTAATAAGCAATAAATTTCTATTATATAATGAATATAAAATTAGTTATATATAATGGTAGATAAGTAATTAATATATGTATATATTATTAATTATGAAATGAATTTATGAAATATATACGTATGGGTAAATCATACAAACATAAAATAATTATAATATATATCTATATATTATTAATTATGAAATATATATGTATGGGTAAATCATACAAACATAAAATAATTATAATAATAGAAATTAATTGATAAGCAATTTTTAATAATAGTAAATTATTAAGTAAATAATATATATTGTTAATAGTAATATTAAAATAATATATATTAGATATGAATGAATATATATTTTTATATACTATATGATTGAATATACAACTTATTATGGTTAATCAAAAGTGTATATCAGTTGTGTCCTAACTATACTTATATTTGTAATGTATTTGAGATTTTAATATATACTCAACTAATTCCTTAATCACTCACTAATATGACCAAGCGGGTAGGGAGTTTGTGAAGGGAAAGGAGTAATTCAGCCACAGTGAGGAGCATATTCCCAAAACAAGATTTATTCATGAGGGAGCCTCTTGGAGACTGTTTCTACCCGAGCATAGTAATTCTACCATCTGCCTTAGGGTTAGTATTGGGAGAAGATTAAGGAATTAAATCTTAAGTATGCATTGCTTCTAAATATGATGACATATGATAATTATTGGGAATTGGTATTCCCTTGGTATGAAACACACAAGTTACAGTATGTAAGTACGATTCAAACCTTAAATTGAGAATTTTAGAACAAATTAAGTAAGGCCCTATTAGGAGTCATTACATACAAGTTCAAGAATGATCTAAATATGACTTATGACATGGTTGGTGATAAATTTTGAATTTCCTTAATATTGGCATACATTTACTTGATACAATCAATTTTGTTGTCAATATTTTGTAACATAAGATAGGTGAGTGGATGTCACAAGGCATCTAAAGGATGTATGAATAATGTACCTCAATCAACAAACTACTAGAAAAAATTTGTGTTCTTTATTATGATTTTGATGTCAGTGGACTCAACTTTTTTAAATAAAAGAGCCCTATAACCACTACAACAACTATTCCCCGCCTGCTCGCCCATGGATTAGAGGGATCAGACCTTGATAGGGGTGGAATTATATTGTTACACTTACCTTCAATGAAGACAAATTCAAGAATGATCTATATATGGCTTGTCACATGGTTGGTGATAAAATTTGAATATTCTTAACCTTGACATAGATTTACTTGATCCAATCAATTTTGCTATCAATTTTTTGTAACATAATATTGGGTGAGTAGATATCACAAACCATCCTAAAGATGTATGAATAATGGGTCTCGATCAACAAACCAATTGCAATTTTTTGCAATCTTTGTTATGATTCTGGCGATGTTATTAGATTACACTTTTTCAATGACTTGTATGAAAATAAAAATAATAAAATGTGTGTCACTTACCCACCCCTACCAATCCATGGTTTTTAAGAACATTGCCCTTTTAGGGATCATTGCAATCACATTTATCAAGGGCCTAGTTTTGGTGTCCTTCCATCTATTGAAAGTGATGGACCACTTCTATCTTCCACCACAAGTCCCTACAAGGCTACAAGGGTTCATCTTCAAGTTTCAAATCCTAAATCAATAAAGTGTTGAGAAACTTCTCAATGCCTAGGCCTTTGTTCCCTTTTGAATATCTCATTAATTTTCCATCTATAGAAATCAGTGGACACTTTTATCTTTTACCACAAATCCCTAATAAGCTACAATAGTTCATCTACAAGTTTTAAAATATTATAGCAATAAAGTATTGAGCAACTTCTTAGAGCCTAGACCTTTTCTCCAAGATCTCATCAACTTTTCTTATTGTTTCTTGGCAATATGATGACCAAAAAATATTGAAAATTAAACCATTTAGATAGATGTAAAGTATTAATTGTTAATCTTTTGATAATCATCTTGGAATGTGTTTTTTAATGGCACCTTTGTTCATTTATTTGTAATATATGTTTCCACATGTGTGGCCAAAAATAGGCAACTTATAGGTCATAACTAAAGAGAAAAAGAAAATGGCCCCTTGACCTGCTCTAAGGGAAACTATTGTGTCTACTTAGCACTGAACTAGCATTACAAGCACTATTATATCCTCCACCTTAAAAAGTATTATATCATATTGATGCCTTTTGCATTTGTGAATTTTTATTTATTTCAAAGTAATGTTGGCCTACAAAGCTAGAACTATCTACCATTATAATACTTTATGTTGACAACTTTGGAAAAACACATCCAAACAAATGGAAACAAAAATATCCTAACACAGCAAAAAGAAATAACTCTACTCCCCTATTTACATATAAGTCTGCAAAATCGAAGGAACTCTGCCCTAGTCAGGAGGGTGAATGATGCAAGGAATCCAAGGTCTCACTACAATGGATATGAACAAAAATATTCAACCTATAATCATGTTAGGGTTCTAGGAAACCCTCCACGCCCGTTTACAGGGATGTTTGTTCCCTCTTTGGTAAGGGTTGCTAATAACCTTGCATCTACTGTGTTGAATCTAGGAGTGGAGCAGTGATAGAAGAACCCTAAAAATGTAGCATATAAGTACACCAAAGTAGAGAAAACCAATGAAGGATGGAAGGTGGTTAGAGGGCGAAAGGAAAGACATGCGCTAAAAGCTCAAGGCAGACTGGGGGTAAATGGTAATGGAGAAACTGGTAATAAAAGCAGTAATCGCATATGGGCAATCCCGATCTCTCACATGACCCCCAAATCTGCTATAGGGGTAAATCGCATTCCATTAGGATGAAAAATGACCACAACTTCAAAGCCCTAGGATTTTGGATCTAGTCCCTTGGCTCCTCTAAACTGTAATGTTCCCATTTTTAATAAATTATTCTAATTAATTAATAGTCTTAGAATTTAAATAATATTATAAATGGACCTTTAATTAATTAATTAAGGGGCCCATTTTTATTATTTTTGTCTGAGGTGTTTTTCGTGCCAGTGTACTTTTTTAAACCCTCAAGAGTTTTATCCGAAGGGGTATTTATGACCGGCATGTAGGAAGTTGTTAGTGTGTGATTTGGAATATTTTATTTGTATTGTGAATTCCAGTTGAAGTTTCATTGTCCACCATTTCGAAGGTGAAAGATCCTCTGTATTTGGTTTGTTGCAGTTCGGTGGTTAACAACCACCCTAGTCTGCAGTTGGAACTATCTTTCTAATATTTCATTGTGTGCTCCAAATTTGTGAAGTCTTTTGTAGAAGACAAATTTGTACTAACCAGATATATTTGATATTTGTCTGAGATTGCGGATATTTGATATTTGACTGAGATCGTGAATCTTTCTATTTGAATCTTAATATTGCATATCTAGTGATTCATCGACTATCAATCTGGTTTTCATTCTTGTGCCAAATGGTTATAATCTGATTATATTATCTATCTTGCACTTCACAATATAATATATTTGTGTTTCCCGTCACCCCATAGTATTGGAGTTGTCTACACACACATAAAGTCATTGGAGGTGAATCAGTGTCCATACCCATAGCACAAAGGGAAGGAAATTGATATCGTACAACCCCTAGATTGTACGTCGCATTGAAGGAAGTTACCATACAGTCACAATCTTTTCGTATGGGTAGCATAACACCACTGTATGATGGCTTGACTTTGTCGTGGACCCACACCAAGCCACGGACCAAAGGGGTTTGACCTACAGGTGAGTGTTGATTGTACATACCATATGGGTTTTTTACCAACTCCATCATATGATTGATAGTCCTTCGTACAACCCTTGGTGTGTCATCTATTTGGACCATACGCCTTTCTTTGTGTAGGGGAAATTGGAAGTTTTTGAGTTGACTAGTTCGAGACATTACAGTGGTATCAGAGCTAGTGATCTTGCTAGACTATTGGGATGATTGAGAGATTCTGGGATTTGGATCACACTATGGCGCCCAGCAATGATGGATGATGGTAGTTGACGGCACTACAAAAGATTGGCAAAGAGCTCAATGAGGGTGTTGATCTTCCATTAGATATATTGGAAGTATGTTTGTGTAAGGTGGAACACTTACCCTTAAGATTTATACAAAGGATCCTTTCTCTGATTCAGGATGCCTTAAGTCAACCTAGGCTATTGAGACACCATGACAAGGAAATGAAAATGATAGCTACAGCATGTCTCACTAAGATTTTGAAAATATTGGCTCCTAGAGCACCATATGATGACAACACCATGATAGAGCTATTGCATTTTATTGTTGACAGCTTTTAGAGCCTTGATGACTTCAGTGGTGATCCTTTTGGAAAGAGATCTACAATATTGGAGAATTGTGCAAATGTCAAAGTAAGTAACCTCCTCTTAGATCTACAGTTTCAAGACTTTATCCATGATATGTTTCATCACTTCTTGGTCAAAATCAAGGAGTGTCATGATACTGAGGTTTTAGTTTCTATGGAGACCTTTATGATTTCATACATTGAAGAGATGGATGAAATATCCCAACCTATCATACATATGTTGTGGGTTGTTCATAATCTATAATGTGTCCCTTCTATGGTAGTGTGTAGATTGGTTAGTAATGTATTCAAGCATTGTGAAGAAAAACTAATATCTCATTTTCACAAGTGGGAAAAAGTAGATAATGATGATAAGAGTGATGCATTACATGAGGAGGATCTACTAAATATTTCTACTACACCCACATGTGGAGAACACCTAAAAAATGAAGAGGTTTCTTGCATGGATCTTATCAAGACAACATGGATAGATCAAGGTGACATAAGCTCTACCACTACTCTGTTCCATGAGCTAGGCCTTCAGTTTATTGAGTATGGAGCCCTTCTTTATGTGCATCAAGTTGTGTCCATCACAGAGGTTGTGACTGTCGCCAAGGCCCTATCCCCTGCTGAGGTTTTGTCCACCACCAAGGTTTTGTCCATCGCCATCATCGTCGAGGCTCTGTCTTTCATCGAGGCTCTTCCTATCATCAAGGCTCTGTCTACCAACGAGGTTCTATCTGTCGAGGATCTATTTGCTGAGGCTTTGTCCACCACCAAGACACTATCCATTATTGAGTTTCTCTCCACTACCTAGGCTTTGTTTGTCACTGAGGTTTTGTTGTTGTCATTGAGGCTCTATCTGTCGTCAAGTCCATTGAGATTATGTTCATTCAGGCTCTGGCTGTTGAGGTTTTCTCCACCGAGGCTCTATCTGTCGAGGCTTTTCACACCGTCGAGGTTTTGTCCACTTCTAAGGCTATGTCTTTCACCGAGGTTCTATCTATTGAGGCTCCAGTCATAGTCAAGACCCTATGTTGAGATTTTCTCCACCACTAAGTCTCTCTCTGATGTCAAGGTTCTGGTTGTCACCATCACCATCAAGGATTTGTCTGTCATCGAGGTCATTGAAGTTTTGTCTACCAAGGCTCTACCCAGTGAGGTTCTGTTCACTGAGGCTCTTCCCATCAAGGCTCTACCCACTGAGGCTCTGTCCACCACCAAGGCTCTACCCACCATAGAGGCTCTGCCCACCATTGAGGCTCTATCTTTCAATGTCGCCACCAAGGCTTTGTATGTTGAGGCTCTACCCACTGTCGACGTTGTATCTATTATCGAGGTTCTATCATCCAAGGCTCTGTCCATCGAGGTTATGTGCATCGTCGAGGCCTTATCTGCCACTAAGGTTTTTTCCACCACTGAGGCTCTATCTTCCACTAAGGCTTTGTTTGTCTCTAAGGCTTTGTCCATCATTGTCACTGTCGAGGCTCTATCCACTACCGAGGTTGTGTCTATCACCAAGATTTTATCCATCGTCATCATCGAGGCTCTATCTGTCACTAAGGTTCTGTCCATTAAGGCTTTATCTATTATTTTCATCATCAAGGTTCTATCTGTCAACGTCACTGCCAAGGCTCTTTCTACCATTGAGGTTTTGTCTATCATAGAGGTTTCTTCCATCATCGTTGTCATCAAAGATTTGTCTTCCATCATCATTGTTGAAGCTTTGTCCGCCATCGAGGCTATGTTTGTGTCTGTCATTGTCTCTATGGTTGTGGTTGTGTTTGTAGATAATTTCGTTCAGTGTTAGCATATATGACCATACCAGAAGAGATTGTTGAACATGATGGAATGAAATATTTCATTAATTGGTGTATTTGGGATCCTGGTGAAGGGCACAACAATGTTTATATTAGAGTGGCACAACAAAAGTTTGACAACAATGTGGTACAGGGGAGGTTTGATGCCAATCCACTCATTCTACCTATGTGTTTGGTTTGGGATTCTAGTGACTTTGGGCATGGCAACTGATGCAGCCATTCTTGGGTCCTCGATGAATCTGCATGGTGGTGTGTTATTTGGCTAGTGTTACTTGGTTGCAGCTTTAACCAATGGTCTCAATTACTGAAGGAAGCTTTGTTGCTGAAGGAACTCATTGAAACCTCTGGTGCTCAGTGGAACTAGTGCTCGGTAATGCCTGTGTTGCTCAGTGTTGCTAGCTTGGTCGGTTGTTTCACTGGTGCTCAGTTGTTTCTCTGGCGCTTGGTAGTTCTATTTTACTGACTGGAGTTCTTGAGGGTTTGGTTGGCCGACTTGGTGCATTTATTGTTGGTATCAATTGTTACATTCTCCTATGTAGATCTGGAGGCCAACATGGAGAATTAAATGTTTGTAAGGCTATTTGAGAGCCAACTTGTATTGCATTTAATATTTGTTTGTAGGAGTTAATTGTTTCATCCAACTGACTTGTGGCTGAAGATTAGTATTTAAGGATTGTTTGGGTAGTTGTTAAGCAACAGATTGAGCAATCTGGGAAGCAGATTTGGGAGAACCAAATTAGTGAAGTTGTGGAAAAGATCCTAGATCCTGTGAGATCTTGTAGATCGGATTGACTTCTGATAGTTTGTAATAGCAGAGCTAGTGGTTGCATACTTGGAGAGAAGGAGATTGCTTGGAGGCTTGCGAGCTCAAGTTCAGATCTACCTTAGGGTTTCCATCAGTTGCTAATATTTTTCATAACTAGACTAGGTAGAGTTGGATTGGATCTTGTTGATCTTGTAGAATTACTTCTTGATTGTAATTGGCCCTAACCCGGAAGGCCTTAAAGTCGGGCATGTTAATGAAAATCTAGTTTGAGCATATCTTGTTGTGTTATTCTGTTGTGTTCTTAATTAGCTGCGAGGTTGGACTATCCTTAATTGGATTCTCCATCCTTGATCTGTGTGAGGTGGTATCAGAGCTGATTTGATCTTGTTTGGAGTGAAGATTGATCTTATGAGGGCTGATCTTACAAAGTTGACCTTGTTGGCGGAGAGATCGTATGATCTAAGTTGCAGATCTGTGGCACTGAAATTATGGAATCTTGACCTGGTTGTTTGTGCAAGTTAGCAGGTTACGATCTGACTTACATACAACTTGGAGGTTGTCATAAGGTGGTTAGTGTAGGATTTTGTTGCAAAGGGTTTTTCTTATCTTTAAGGATGCCACTGAGAAGATTGGACCCTAGGGTAATTGCGGATCTCTATAATACTATGGAATGTAGGATTATAGAGAAGGTAAATTTTGATTTTAGATCTGAGATGGAACTGATGAAGAATGACATGATAGTTGAGTCATGAGGGCTATGACTGGTGTACCTTGAAATGTTGGTATTGAGGATGGTTATGAGGAAGTTGTTGAAGACTTTGAAGCAACTGGATCTAGTGGTGATGACTCGAGATACAGATCTGGTGAAGATAGAACTGGTTGGTTACATAGATCTAGAGCTCGGTTAAGTAATAGTTATCGAATGGAAGTTTATACTTTCTCTGATACTTTGAAACCTGAGAATTTGATTGATTGGATTGGTGAACTTGAAGATTTCTTTGAGCTTGAAGAAATTGAAGATCCTCTTCAAGTGAGATTGGCACAGACTAAGTTGAAAGGACATGCTGCTCTTTGGTGGAAATAATTACAAAGAGATAGAGAAGATGAAGGTGAAATGAAGATCAATCGATGGAGATTGATGGTGACTAAATTGAAAGCTAAGTTCATACCTGCTAACTATGAGCTTGATTTGTTTAAGAAGTTACAGAATCTGAAGCAGAAAGATTTTTCTGTTGAAGATTATATCAAGGAGTTCTACAAACTTACTATTTGATCTGGACACAGAGAACTTGGTAAGGAAAAGGTAGCCCGGCATGTGAATGGTTTGAGATTCAATATTCAAGATGAGCTTGGTATGCTAAAGATTGATTATGTTGAAGATGCTTATTAGTATGCTCTGAAGGCAAAAGATAAGTTGAAGAGGAAGCAACATAGTAATCCCTGAGGGAAGGAAAAGATTGATCACTCAATGAAGGATAAACCGACTGCAGAAGATGAACAGAAACCTATGGAAATGAAGAAGAAGATAGGTAGAGTTATCTTTAAGGTTACTTGTTATAACTATGGTGAGGAAGGACATCATTCTTTTGAGTGTACACAAAAGAAGCTTGGTGACCGATGAAATACTGTGGTAAATGAGAATGTTGAGAATGAACCTGAATCTGAGAACTTGTTGGTTCGGTGAACATTGCTCGGTGCAAAGGTGGAACCTTGTCAGAGGAGTAAATTGTTCAGAACTCAGTGCAAGTTTGGAGGTAAACTCTATGATGTTATTGTTGATAGTGGTAGTACTGATAACCTTGTTACTAAGGATATGGTTTAGGATCTTGGCTTGAAGAGAATGAAGCATCCTTATCCCTATAGGATTGGCTGGTTACAAGATGATCATGCTCTAGAAGTGAGAGAACTGTGCTTTGTTGATGTTCAGATTGGCCAGTATAAGGATCTTGTGTTATGTGACATTGTGGAGATGAATAGTTGTCATATATTACTCGGTAGACCTTGGCAATATATTGCTCCTTAACATATGATTGTGTTAAGAATGTGTTTACTATTGAGAAGGATGACAGGAAGTTTCTCTTATGCCTTTGCTAGATACAACACTCAATACGAGAAGCTTAAGTATTGGTAGCCGAGTTGAGTTGGTGGATCCTAAAGGTATGGATGATCAGTGTGGAGATCATGTCTATGGGTTGTCAAGAAAAGACTTGAAAAGATAGAGGAAGCTAAAGTGGAAGAGTATGCAAAGTGAAAAGTTGGAGGACTTGTATGTGAAGATCCAGTTCGCAACTTATGTGTTGAATCCTAGAAGATGTTCTTCCAGCATATGAGAACATCTTTTTGAACCTGGGGTGTTTGATGCAAGGGAATTCTTGGGTCCTCAGTGAATTTGCATGGTGGTGTGTTATTTGGTCGGTGTTACTTGGTTGCAGCTTTAACCTATGGTCTCGATTACTAAAGGAAGCTCGGTCACTGAAGGAACTCAGTGAAACCTCTAGTGCTTGGTGGAACTG
Source organism: Chamaecyparis obtusa (assembly GCA_027943335.1). Lineage (NCBI taxonomy): Eukaryota > Viridiplantae > Streptophyta > Pinopsida > Cupressales > Cupressaceae > Chamaecyparis > Chamaecyparis obtusa. Next base: position 25,614 of record BSBK01002580.1, on the reverse strand, counting down.
ATGCTCAGTAATGCCTGTGTTGCTTAGTGTTGCTAGCTTGGTCAGTTGTTTCACTGGTGCTTGGTTGTTTCTCTAGTGCTCAGTAGTTCTGGTTTACCAACTAGAGTTCTTGAGGATTTGGTTGGCCGACTTGGTGCATTTATTGTTGGTATCAATTGTTACATTCTCCTATGTAGATCTAGAGGCCGACATGAAGAATTAAGTGTTTGTAAGGCTATTTGAGAGCCGACTTGTATTGCAGTTTATATTTGTTTGTAGGAGTTAATTGTTTCATCCAGCTGACTTGTGGCTGAAGATAAGTATTTAAGGGTTGTTTGGGTAGTTGTTAAGTAGCAGATTGAGTGATCTGGGAAGAAAATTTGGGAGAACCAGATTAGTGAAGTTTTGGAAAAGATCTTGGATCCTGTGAGATCTTGTAGATCAGATTGACTTATGATAGTTTATAATAGCAGAGCTAGTGGTTGCATACTTAGAGACAAGGAGATTGCTTGGAGGCTTGCAAGCTCAAGTTCAAATCTGCCTTAGGGTTTCCATCAATTGCTGATAGTTTTTAGAACTGAACTAGCTGGAGTTGGATTGGATCTTGTTGATCTTTTAGAATTACTTATTGATTGTAATTGGCCCTAACCCAGAAAGCCTTACAGCTAGGCATGTTAATGAAAATCTGGTTTGAGCATATCTTGTTGTGCTATTCCGTTGTGTTCTTAATTAGCTACGAGGTTGGACTGTCCTTAATTGGATTCTCCATCCTTGAACTACATCAGCAATAATTAGATCAAAGTGGAGCAATGGAATCTTGATGGAGAGTTACTTTTCTCACTTACTTTCAAGTGTGTGTGCATGGTCATGTTGTGGCATGAAGGTTCCAATGGATATAGTTATTGGTGTCCACACCTAGTTTGGGATCCTGGAGTCTTGATGATGGGAATTGCTTGAGGGAAAGCAATCTTTGGGCGGCAAGGATTTTTAATGTCCCCATTTTCAATAAATTATTGTAATTAATTAATCGTGCCATAATTTAAATAATACTTTCTTTAAATGGACCTTTAATTAATTAATTAAGGGACCCATTTTTATTATTGTTGTTCGTAGGTGTTTTTCATGTCAGCGTACTTTTGTAAACCCTTAGGAGTTTTATCCAAAGGTGTATTTATGACCAACATGTAGGAAGTTTTTAGTATACAATTTGGCATATTTTATTTGTATTGTGAATTCCAGTTGGATTTCCAATGTTCGTCATTTCAAAGATTAAAGATCATCCCTATTTGGTTTTTTGCAATTTCGGTGGTTTATAACAACCCTAGTCTGTCATTGGAAATATCATTTTAATATTTCATTGTGTCCTCCAAATTTGTGAAGGGTAGAAGACAAATTTGTAATAACTAATGATCTTTGATATTTGTCTGAGATTTTGAATATTTGATATTTGTCTGAGTTTGCAGATATTTGATATTTTTCTAAGATCATGGATCTTGCTATTTGAATCTGAATATTCCATGTCTAGTGATTCATCGATTATAAATTTGGTTTTCATTCATGTGCCAAATGGTGTTAATCTGATTATATTGTCTATCATGTACTTCACAGTATAATATATTTGTATTTCCCATCACCCCATACTATTAGATTTGTCCACATGTGCAAAAATTCATTGGAGGTGAATCGGTGTCCGTTCCCATAGTATGAAGGGAAGGAAATTGATGTCGTACAGCCCCTAGACTGTATGTTGTGTTGAAGCAAGTGACTGTATGATCATAATCTTGTTGTACATGTAGCATAACACCACCGTACGGTGGCTTGACTTTGTCGTGGACCCGCACCAAACCACTAACTGAAGGGGTTTAACTTGCAGTTGAGTGTTGACCATTCATACTTTATAGATTTAGCACCAACTCCACTGTATAGTTGGTAGTCCATTGTATAGCCCTTGGTGTGTCAGCTATTTGGACCATACACCTTTCTTTATGTAGGGGGAATTGGAAGTTTGTAAGCTGACCAGTTTGAGACATTACATAAACAACCCACCACTTGAGGTCTCCCGAACCTTGGAAAATATTGATAGGAAAGCTTTGACCAAACCATGCAATGTCTCTGATCTCCCAAGGAGGAAAAGGATTTAGAGCAAAAAAAACCCTAGACCTCCACAATTATTACATCATGCCTCATGAAATTGGAATCTCAAGCCCTCAACAAAAAAGGATAAGGCCACTATTGTTGTTATTAAAGATGTATTCATTAATGGTATATGGGACCATTGTAAGAAACATGGCTTATTAGCTAAATGGGATGGTTGTGGGGTTCATGTGGAAAGAATTACACAATGGTTAGAAGAGATCTACTAGGGTTAGGTAAGTATTTTTTCCCTACCTAAGGTTTTTTTATACATCAACTGTAAAGATGAAGATTTAAAGAATAGAATTTTATCTGATGAAAAGGTTTATTTTTAGGGTTATTATTTTAATGTTTTTCATTGGAAACCTAATTTTGATCCATGTAATTTAGAATCTACTAAAGTAGCTAAATGGGATATGATTCCCAACCTCCCAATAGAATTATTTCACAACAACATCCTAATAAAATTAGGAGATTTTTTGGGAGGGTATGCAGGGTTAGAGGATAATTTGTTGAAGTCTTCTAATGTAAAAATTTGAGTGAACATGAATATCAACATAGGATATATTACACCCATCAAATTAATCACAAAACATGCATCATGTCTTATTAAGCCTATAATATATCGAGATCATATGAAAACTAAGGTTGGGTGCAACAGCAGGACCATCCCTACTAATAAAGATACTAATAATAAATTACCTCAAGGTATAAAATCTACACAACTACCAAAGGTTAATATTAGATTTCATGAGGATAAGGGAGGATTAATTTTGATAGATCAGATGAATTATCTTCCATCCCCTCTCTTACATCATCTTAATACCATAATGAATAACTCTGGGAAAAATTAGTCCCCAAGTATGGCATCATCTCTACCAAAATAAATCCTTCAGACCAATGCAAATAAGAACAATAAAGGAAATAAAAATAGCCTATTCAAAGATATCTCTTAACAAAAAACAAAGTCAGAACTACACAGGAAGTACTAGAGAAAGAATTATTACAAGCAGATAAAGTTTATGAGGATAGAGCAAAGACTACCTCTATAGAGAGATCAAAAGATGAGGAAGAAATGAAGAGGGAAGAGGGAGAGATACTACTAGATGAGAATCTACATTAATACCCCTTAGTGGCTTTGGTGGGGGTAATGCCTAAGGGGTTTGAAACCCCAACGGGCTCTGTAGTGGATATGGCTATTGGAATAAAAGTAAACACAACTAATCGCAGGCATGGACTAGAATTAATTGGAAACACCAATATTGATGCTATATGTAATGAGATCTTGGGTAAAATTATTGAAGGGATAGTAGAAGATTTAGTGGATAAGGAGTAAATTGTTAGCGAAAAGGAACAACTAATTTCCAAAATACTAGAATTGGAAGAAGAAGAAGAAGAGGAAAGGAATCAAAAAGGGTTGGAAGAAGAAATAGTTGAATTGGGTGAATAAGAGATTGAAGGGACAAAACTTAGGGTTGGAATTGCAATAACAGGCTTCAGTAAAGATACTTTGGATTGTGGAAAGAATACAAAAAAGAGAGGTAGAAAGGCCCTTTCAAAACTAAGAAACAAAGATGGTTCAGCTCTGGACCAAACTAAGATAACTACTTTATTCAATGTAGGGAAGGGGAAGAGCCTTCCCACAGATCCATAAAGATCAATACATGGAATGTTAGGGGCCTCAATGCCCCTAACAAGCAGCGGATTCTAAAATTGTTGCATAGTTGTAACTAAACCTAAAATCTTATTTATTTAGGAAACAAATTGAATAGGGAAGAAATGGATATCTATAGAACGAAAATAGTGATATGGGACTTAGTTGGAGTTCCTATTGAAGGGGCATCAGGGGGCCTAGTGGTATTATAAGATCCAAGGATGGTCTCTTTTTTGGTCATTGATAGTAAGAATAATTGGCTGAATGGCATAGTTAAAAGTATTAGGAGCAATCTTTAATTTATAGTTATTCATTTGTATAGTCCTACTCAAAATAGAGATAAAAGAAAAGTCTAGGAGGAAATAGAACATTTTTTGGAATCTATCACTGATCAGATACGCGTATTTGAAGGTGACTTTAATGCCATTCTTGACCCCAAAGAGAAATGGGGAGGTTTAGTAAGATTATCCATAACAAAAACCAATTTCAAGGAGTGGGTAAATAGAAATAAACTAATTGAGATCAAGATAGAAAAAGATGGATTCACCTAGAATAAAAGAAGGCAAGGATTCACTAATATTATAGAAAAACTTGGCAGGTTCCTATTGAGAGGAAACTGGACCAAATTTCTTTACAACCTTTCAACAAAGATCTTACCATACTCAAGATCTGATCATTTTCCTGTTAAACTTAACATATCTAAGGATAACCAACCTAAATGATGTCCCTTTAAATTTGAGCAAATGTGGCTCAAAGATGAGATTATTTTAAGACTAATAGAATAATGGTGGACCAAAATAGAGGTTAAAGGTTCAAAACTTCTTTGCTTAGTGACCAAAAATAAAACTATTAAAAATAACTTGTTCTCCTGGAACAAAAAAAACTTTGAAAATATCTTTGAAACTAAAACAAGATTACAGGCAGAATTAGAAAACCTCAATAAATTAGTCATTGAGGATGGCATGGATGAAGGTTTGTTTTTAAGAGAAAGGCAGCTTAAAAGGGATTATGAGGATGTATTATCAAAGGAGGAAATATTTTGGTGTCAAAAGTCTAGAGAGACTTGGCTTGAAGGAGATAGGAACACAAAAAAAATTCATAACAACACTAAGCTACGTAGAAATATAAATAGAATAACTCAAAAAAATAGAGACGGCTCCATCTTGAAGAGTCACAACATATTGATGAGGAAGTTGTCAAGTATTATGAAAACATATTAAACAATAAGAATGGGTCTAACCCAATCCACCAAAAAATATTCTAAGAAATATACCAAAAATTATTTCAAAAGAACAAAATCTTTCCCTAATAGTAAAATATTTTAAAATAGAAGTTGAATTTGCAATTAAACAAATGCATCCCAACAAGGCCCTAGGCCTAGATGGATTATTGGCCTTCTTCTTTTACAAATGTTAGAATTTTATTGGTGATGAGTTTTGGAAACTGCAATTGAAGTAATTCTTGTATTGTCATTAATGTCAAACCTTAACTGGTAAAACTGTTGCTATCTAAGAAAGTACTATATCTATTTGATTGTTGAGAAGGATTAGGGAAAGGATGATAACAATAGCACCTAAGGAAAGGTTGAGTTATCTTGATACTTCAATAGGTACTTGATTATGTGGCACAATGATAAGATAATGTATTTCTTATCTAAGTAATAAGCAAGACTAAACAAGTAGACTTAACCGACCAAAAGTGAAGAAATCTAGTTTAAGCTGAGTGATGTTAGTGTCAATCGAGCTAGTATATGCTGAGTAAATTTAGTGTTGACCAAACATCAGTTAATTACCGAGGAAGACAATATTAGCTAAGGAAATAGTTTCAGTGGTGACTGGGCTACCTAGTAAAGACCAAGGAGTTAAACAATGTATTGACCGAGCGTTAGTAATTTACATTTGAGGAAGAATTCATATTCCAAGCCGACATAGTTGAATTCTTGGATTATGAAAATCATGTTGACTTTATTTATTGTATGTATGGAAGCATTTAATGCACTGTAAACCATTTTATTATAATTCCATAAAGAGATTTGAGATGTTTCTAGGAGGATGGATGAAGAACATAAAGTTGGAAGGATTCAATGAATCTGACATAACCCTAAGATCTACGAAGGAGATTAAGCGGCAGAAGTTGGATCGACCTAATTGAAGAGGTATTAAGGAAACCTAAGTGTGCAGGTTGAAGGATGTTGGAGTTGTTGTTGTTATTGACTATATAAGTAGAAAAGGCTAAAGGGGGAGTTGTGATTGCTTGAAGGGATTTCCGAGAAGATCAGTGATGGAGATGGAAATGGCACTCAGTCAGTAATCTAGCATATGTGTACAGAATTGGATCTATTATTTGCAAAGTGAGTTATATGTTTTCATATCAAATACTGATGTTACTTTCTAACCATTGTATCAATTATAAATCCTTTAATCAAGGTTTCCCTAACAGTCATTTGTATAAATCCTTGGAACAAGGTTGCATTCTAATGGAATGTATGTAAGTCCTATAGCAAGGCGCACTCTTAACCGGGTGGTTGAAATCCTTTAATCGAGTCACACCTGACAGTGTGTTTGTAACCTTTGACATGGTTTGTTTTTCATAGAGCTCAATTCAGAAGAGTGAAAATATCAATAACATGTTACAAAGTGGTTTTTCTCAAATTGGGTTTCCTCTATAAATCCTGGTGTTAATGCTTGTGTGAATGTTTTGGTTTGAACATTTATGTGTTTTGCAAGTTAAATACTATTGGATAGTGGACTCCACTGTTATATGTTTCTATTATGTATTCAGTAATGACCGAGTAGTTGTTGGTTGTTAGATCTAAGTTTTGAAAGTTTATTTATACATCTGGACCTGAGAACAATTGATTCACCCCCACCCCTCTCTGTTGTTCTAAATCATATTAAAAATTGGTATCAAAGTTGTTGATGCTTACAGAGAACAAGTTTAAAGGTACTTGAAGTAAATGATAAGGATGTATAAGAAGGAGGTACCGAAGCTAAATAAGAACTTCCCTACATGGCAGAGTCTGATGAAACTGCATCTAGCTAGTATTGGTGATTCAGTAAAGTATTATGTTAAGCATGACTATGTTACACCTATTGCACCTCTAACTGCCAAGGAGTGAGAGCTAAACAAGAGCAAAATCAAGCAATGTTGGAGATTGCATCTTCCTTAAGCTATCCTGAATTTGAAGACATCAAAGATTGCACTAATGTAAAGAAAATGTGGGACACTCTTGCAAACATCTATGGTGGTGACATAAATGTACTAAGGGCAAAAGCTGAAAGCTTGAGAGGTAAATTTGATGAAATAAAAATGCAAGAAGGTGAGAATATTGCTCAATATTGTGGTAGAATAAAAGAAGTTGTAAATGCTATTAGAGGAGCTAATGGAACTATTGAAGATGAATCTGTAATTGGAAAAGTATTGAGAACTTTGCATCCTATTTATGCCATCAAAATTTTTGCACTTCACGAATCTAGATGTAACCCTAGCAATACTCTTACTTTGGAAAGTCTTGTTGGTAAGCTTACTGCTTTTGAGCTTTCTAACTTTGGTAACTTCACTGTTGCTAATGTTGAATCTACATTCAAGTTACAATTGGTTCTGAGTAAGTCTAAGAAAGAAAAAGAAAGATGCATCAATGAGAGTGAAAGTGAAAAAGACACATCTAATGAAGAACTAGAGGATCTTGAAGCTCTTATGGCTAGAAGATTGAAAAGGGGAAAAGGAAAGTATAAAGGTAAACTCCCTATCATATGTTTCTCATGTAATAAAGGTGGTCATATAGCTACAAGATGTCCTGACAGGGATGACAAGGATGAGGAGAGAGATAGCAAGCACAAAGACAAAAGAGAAGATAGAGGTTATCGAAGGTACAAGGACTACAAAGAAATAGGTAAGAAATCCTACTATATTGTTGAAGAAGAAACTGACACTGATAGTGGTGATTTTGAAATTGATGTATTCTATGTTGCTATGAAAGATGAGTCTGATGAGGATGAGAAAACTGCACTTATATCCTATGTAAATGAAAATGATAAATGGATTATTGATAGTTATTACTCACACCACATGACTGGAGATAAAAGTAAGTTTGATACCCTCAATCATTACAAAGGTAGAAGTGTTAAATTTGGTAAAGTTGCACCATGTCCTATTAGAGGTAAAGGATTGATTAAGTTGACTGATAAGATCACTTGTGAAAATGCTTATTGGGTTGAAGGTCTTAACTACAATCTGCTAAGTGTTGTACAGCTTAATAGCACTGGCTATCGAGTGGAATTTCATCACAAGAAGGCTAAAATGTTTGATGCCACTGGTGAACTGATTGGAAGTGGAGAACAGACAAGAGGTAATTTGTTCTATCTAGACCTATCTAAAGAGACATGTATGATTGCACAACTTGATGATATATGGTTATGGCATAAGTGGCTATGTCATGTTAACTTTGATAATCTGGTAGAAATTAGTTAAAAGAATAAAGTGAGAGGACTACTGAGATTGAAGAAACCTGAGAATGTAATGTGCAAAAAATGTCACTTGGGAAAGATGACAAAGTCTAGTTTCAAGAGCAAGACTTTTACTTCTGAGAATGCTTTAGATTTGGTTCATACTGACCTTTTTGGACCTATGGGTGTACAAATCTATTGTGGTGCTAGATATTTTATTCTGTTTGTTGATGATTACACTAGAATGATGACTATAATGTTCTTAAAAGAAAAATCTGATGCTTTTCAATTTTTTAAGTGGTATTTGGCTAAGGTTGAAAAGGAGACAAGTAGGAACCTGAAGTGTCTGAGATATGACCAAGGTGGAGAATTCACATCAAATGAGTTCAATCTATTTTGCAATGATAGAGGAATCAAGACATGGATGTCTACACCTAGAACACCTCCACAAGACAGTATAGAAGAGAGAAGGAACATATCTATCATAGATTGTGAAAGAACATTGATGATCAAGAAGAATGTTCCACAAAAGTACTGGAGAGAAGCTGTAAGTAGTAAAATTGTTTATACTCTAAACCGAGTACAAATCAAAAAAGGTACAAATATTACACCTTATGAGTTATGGAACGGGTATGCACCTAATGTAAAGTACTTTAGAATTTTTGGGAGAAAATGCTATATACTAAAAGACAATAAAAATGGAAAATTTGATGCTAAAAGTGATGAGGGCATATTCCTAGGTTATTCCACAAAAAGAAAAGCTTACAAGTGTTTGAACTCTAACACTAACAAAATTTTGGAAAGTGTAAATGTCAAGGTTGATGAATATGCAGAGAAAAATGAACAAGAAAATAAGAGAGAACCAGAGATTACAGATCTTTTGTATATATAGAAGAAGGTGAGGCAAGTGACAAAAATGCACCTAATGCAGAGTCTCAGATAAGCAATACCAAGCATCAAGGAAACAATGTTGAACGATAAGAAGAAAATGTCAAGCGATAGGAGGATGCTACCGAGTATTAGGATGAGGTTTCTGAGCATTCAGAAGCTAAATCTGACAATCTTGTTGGTGAACCTGAAAAGCAAGAAGAAAAGAGAGCAGAACCTATTTTGGCACAATATGTAAGGAGACATCACAAACCTGAACAAATCATTGGAGACAAAGAAACTGGAGTTCTGACCAGAAGCAAGTTAAGAGACCCTACATGTTTATTGTGTGAATTCGAGCCTAAGACAACAAGGGAGGCACTAGAAAATGAAGACTGGATCCAAGCCATGAATGAGGAGATAGACCAAATAGAGAAGAATGATACCTGGACTCTGGTGCTAAGGCTAGAAAACAAAAATGTCATTCGAACAAAATGGGTGTTCAAAAATAAGCTGAATGAACATGGACAAATCACAAGGAATAAAGCAAGGCTAGTATGCAAAGGCTACACACAAGAAGAAGGAATAGATTATGGGGAGACATTTTCCCCTATAGTAAGATTGGAAGGAGTAAGAACTTTACTTGCATATGCTGCCTAAAAAGATTTCAAGGTACACCAAATGGATGTCAAGTCTGCATTTTTAAATGGTATATTAGAAGAAGAAGTGTACATTGAACAACTTGGAGGATTTTTTTATCCAAGCAAGAGACACATGGTTTGCAAACTAAATAAGGCACTGTATGGACTAAAGCAAGCCCCTAGAGCATGGTATGAGAGGCTACACAACTACCTAATACATATTGGATTCTCAAGGACAAATGACACCAACAATCTGTACATGAAAGATGAAGAAGGTAAAGGAATCTTGTTGGCTAATATTTTTGTAGATGATATTATATTTGGTGGACAAGATGCCCTGTGTAAGAAATTTTCAAATGAAATACAAACTGAATTTGAAATGAGTATGTTTGGGGAGATAAAATTCTTTGTTGGTTTACAAGTATATCAGATGGAGAAAGGTATTTTCATCACCCGGTCTAAGTATGTTCATGAGATACTAAAAACCTTTGGTATGGAGGATTCAAGGCTAGTAAGTACTCCCATGGCTACTGGACAAAACTTGTCTAAGAATGATGATGTTGTTGAAGTAAACTAGACTTTGTATAGGTCCATGATTGGAAAAATGCAGTATGTTGTTCACAGAAGACCAAATATTGCTCTAGCAATTGGGATTGTGGAAAGATTCTTTGCCAATCCTAAGGAAACTCACATGATGGCTGTAAAAAGGATAATGAGATATTTGAAAGGGACTGCAAATTATGGACTGTACTACAAGAAGCATGAAATATTTGAACTGAGAGTCTATACTGATGCTGATTGGGTAGGAAATGTGGATGACAAAAAGAGTACTAGTGATGGAGCTTTCTTTCTTGGACGGAGATTAGTTTCTTGGACAAGCAAGAAACAAAATTGCATTTCCCAATCTACAGCTGAAGCTGAGTATGAAGTTGTAGTAGTGAACTGTTCAAACTTGGTATGGATAAAGCAATTGTTGGTAGGCATGAAAGAAGAGATCACTGAACTAGTTGTCATCTACTGTGACAACATAAATGCTATCAACATATCTAAGAATCCAATGCTACACACAAAGACCAAACACATAGCCATCAAGTATCATTACTTGAGGGAATTGGTACAAGATAAAGAGGTCAGAATGGAATATGTGAATATAAAGGAACAACTAGCAGACATATTCACTAAAGCTTTACCTAAGGAAGCTCATGAATATCTGAGAGGCAAATTAGGGGTTCTTCCCCTAACTGAGGCTGCCTAGTCAAGCTAGAAGTACTACATCAAATGTGTTGTAAAGAGTATTTGAAAAATTGATCCAAAGAAAGGACACACTTTAGGAGCAACCTAGAGTTGTGAAATGTATACCAAAGCTGATAATCAGTCATAAGTGTTACCCTATTTTTCATCATGCAAAATAATAGACAAATAGGAAAAGGGTGCATTTAGGTACTTTCATTTAACATTATTTTTCAAGTTATGTGAATCAGCATTTTTTTATTACATTCATATCAGATTTTTATTGTACTCTAATTATTGATCACATGTTAAAAATTTGCCACAATTCATAATTGATCGTTACATTGTGCATTCATACTGAATGTAATTTACAAATGTTCTTTCATACTTCATATTTCATATCAATAAACAAGGTACAATAGATAGAATAGAAAGAAGAGATAGAGGTATGAGTGGTTCCTCTACATTGCCTTGAAGTGTCGTCTGCATATCAGGAGTTGGTTGTCGTGTCTGGTCCAAGTCTCTAGTCTTCATCTTGAGTCTGCATCTGTCTAGTTCTAAGTCTTTAAGGGTTGTCCTGCATCATGGTTAAGAGTTTGTTAGGTCCAACTGGATCTAAGCAATGAAAAAACAATGAGAACATCATACAATATCAAATTCTTTCATAGGTGCATATATTTGATATTCAATGCAATAACAAAATGAGCATGCACATAAGGTGAAAAATAGTGTTAATTGACAGTGGTACAACATTATGTTAGTGAGCACACCAGTGGTCTGATGGGTGCCCAAAATTGACCACTGGGTCATGTTCACTAACCTAATGCATTAGTTTCGATGTTTTCAAGTTGAACAAAGAGATGCATTGTTTAAACAAACTATGTGTTATAGTAAAAAATCAAAAGAGATGTAGTATACTTTTCATCATGGTGCTCATAGAATCAGTGCATTGTTTGAATATTGTTCATTTGCTGAAAAAATGTTTAAAATCAAGTACAAGAATACATGAATCTTTTTATGGGTGTCATGAGCTCGTCCTCGAACCCCATAAATAGATTGCATTGCTGAAAATGAAAATTTGTGTTACAAGTCTTATTACATCTGGATTATTGATCCATAGCAAAATATCAAATGATATGAAATCACATATTGTGATGCTCACTATCAATAATGCTTAAATGATACAAGAAATGCTATAGGAATCAAGCAAATAAACAGAGTAGCAGTATAACCAAAGTATATTTCAAAAAACAAGTGCTACATCAAGCAATCAAAACTTAACAGAGCATTATAGTTTCAAATAGTGGCTGCTATTAGTAAGAGAAAACCGTGTTTAAAGACTGATGTTCACAATAGACCAAAATCTTGTAAAGAGATGGACAGCTAGTAATAATGGAACCCCAACAATGTCTCTAGCTTTCAAAGCCATGGTAGAGCAGCTTATTTAAAAATTTTCAAAGAGCTGTGTTATGTTTTGATCAAAGAGGCTTTAAATTTATGCATGAGAAAAAGAAAGTAATAACAGAGCTGGTTGAAGACAGATATATAAAAATGAGCTGGAGATTGTTGATCAAAATGCTTTATACCAAAGCCAGCTAAAGGGAAATGGTAAGTCAACAATGTCAAGGATAAATGCCAACTAGTTACAGCCAAGGTGAGTTTGACTCACAATGTCAAAAAGCTTTCAAGAAGCTTTAAATTTTATGCAATGAAAAATAGAGCCCATCAACATGTAATGAACAAATGTAGAGTTTCATTTTAAACACATGTTGAAATCTATTCACAGTCAATTGTCATAAAAGCTCAAATTTTTAATCCAAATATCAGTCACAATAGTGTCAAGGATAAATGCTGGTTAGTTACAGCCAGAGTTCTTACAATAAAGAAGACAAGCAAAAATCTACGCAATAAAGGATGATTTCATTTGATTTTAGTCACAAAGCTAAGCAAAGATTAATTGCAAGATACACTAATCTCAATCAAAACATGAGTTTCATTCACAACCAACTTCACTCAGGCCAAATACTAAATCACAGTTGGCTGTCATCAAGTTTCAAGTCACAACAAGCAAAAGGGGCCCAATTTAACGCAAGAGATGGAGTTTTATACAAATGTCAATCTTCATGCAAAGAGGGACTAGATTGTAATTTATAACAAGTGTCGGCTTGTTCCAGTTTGGACCCAAGTTTACACCTAGGAATGTCAACATAAAGCTCAAGTTTTTACAGTCAACAGCCATGAACTTTCAGTATAGCTAGTCTGATTTCTTTCATATCCAAGTGCGAGATCATCAATCAAAGGGTCGTTGAAGGCTACACGTAGCTAAAGGGGAAATATTAAAAAAAAAATTGAATGCTATCTTCAGTATTCAAGATGTAAAGTAAAAGGAATACCTCACAGTGTAGTGATGAGCAAAAGCTACAGCAACCAAGAAGCTCAAAATCAATCCATGCATGCAATGAAAGTTAGATTTCATTTGATTTTGAATCAACCGACAACAAATGAGGTGCAAGGAAAAATATAAGGAAAAGAAATTGATACTTATCTCAAGTTCACTGTTGCCCATAAGCTCATGTTCAAAGCTAAGCTCTTCACCACATAAAAACTAGTGATACTGAGTTTTCTTCATAGCTCAAGATCACAAGAGAACAGCTCGTGTTTCACCCTTGAGAGCCAGACATAGCTTCCAGTCAAGCCATACAAGTAAAAGACACAGTCAAACCAAGCTCTTGGTATGAGGCTTGTGTCAGTTAAAGCTCGTGTGTCTAGAAAATCATGACCAGAGAAGGATAAGGATACAAAGAAACTGTCACAAAGCAAGTTCTAGATCAAGGAAACTCAAGCTCTTAAGCAATCAAAATCTGAGTTTCATACGGAGAAAGCTTCACAAAGATCACTACCAGTGATTTGCCAAATAAAATTTCAGAATCACAGAGACAAATTAAATAGAGAGGGAGATTTGTAGATGATGTCACCATTAACTAGGGTTTCAACCCTTACTTTTTTCCCAAAACAATGCAATGCGACAGCCAAGACAAAGCCAGTTTGATAAAATTTTGAAGTCCACTGACAGAAATTAAATGCTAATAAATGTTGCAGTGTACGTGGACAGCCAGCTCAAGAATTGCAAAGTTTCAACTTGCATGTGCTTCAAAAGATTTTTCAATTTTGGGTTGTAATTTGTATTTGAATGGCATGATGCCTTGATTTAAATTTTGTAAAAATTTAAACTTAGGTCTATAGGCTTAAATTTAATTTTTATTTTTGGGGCTGGGTGTTAATATTGAGTTTATCTCAATAACTTATTGTAAAATATTGGCAATATCTTATAAAAGATACATTTTAAAAAGAAAAATTACCAATATTAAAGGGGATTAGTGAAATGGTGATAGGCGAGGAATTTGGCATGATTTTTGGCTATTTTAGGGGGCTATTTTTGGCAAATTTGAGTGTTTTTAGGAGGATTTTTAGGAGTGTTTGGATTTATGGATTAGGGTTTGGAGGGCTTCTTAAGGGAGCCAGATTGTCAATTTTAGGGGTTTGAAGTTGTGGAAAGAAGAGGTTGAGTGAACATATTCATTCCTCTACCACCTTTTTGCATGTTTTGTAACCATTTACAGATTTTTTGAAGGAAATAAGAGTGGGATTTTATGATTGCATCATTTCTGAGTATCAAATTCATTCCTATTTTTCTTTTCTACATTAAGTGTTGCATATTGTATGTGATCTGGTAAAGTGAATTGTTTCTGATTCATTTCTTATGCTATCAAAAAATCAGGCCTTTTTGCAGAATATGTAAGTTTGTTGTCAGTTTTTACTGTTTGTGGTATGAACCCTAATAGTGAATTCTAGTCAGCCTTTATGTTGAATAGAGAATGATAAATGTAGCTCAGTGATTTTGTAGTTGGGGATGTTGGTTTGAAAATCTTGATAGATTTGTGCCAAGTTTTGGTGTATCACCTTATTTCCCATTTAGTTTTAATTCTTTCTCCCTTTTCCCAATCAATTTTTCAATCAGGAGGTGATATCCCAAATCAAATAGGAATCGGCCTAGAATCTGAAGATTCCTCCTCAATCAGAGTCCGCCCATAGCTAGAGGAAGTTTCCATTGTTAGGATGGAATTGTCGTGTAGCCCTAAGGCCTAAGTTAGGGTGACAATTCTAAGCCTAAACGGTTTTTGGCACGCCTGGTGGGACATGTTCTTCAATGAACGAGTTGAATTGCATTGTATCACTTGTTGGTTCTAGTGTGCTATCAGCAAGATTCAGACCTTAAAGAGGTCACATTTCACATATCTGATGTTCCATGGAGGAAGATGAGCTGATTGCAAAGATCAGGAGTTGTTTTACATCATTTCAAGTGAATCTTGTTCAAGAGAATCATTTTCAGCCCTATCAAGGTCAGCAATCACAATATGATTTTCATTATTCTGCAAATGATAATGGTTCACAAAATAGAGATATTGCAAGTATGTTGTAGAATATGCGTATACATATTGAGGATATTAAAAGGTAGCAAAAATATAAATTTTGGCAAGAGCTGGACAAGCAGGTAGAAGAGCATGCTTATCAAGTCTAGATCCAACAATAGCAATCATTAGCTTAGTAAGATCAAGGTTATCAGAGGTATCTAGCTGGACAATACAAGAGGAATGAATCCAAGCTTGCAGGAGGGTTAGAAGCACAGAGGAAAATTCATCAAGGAGAGTTGGAACCTCAGAAAGATGCTTATGAAGTGTTGGAAGCTCAAAAGAATGCTTATGAAAAGGAACTGAGAGCTCATCAGTTATTTAATGAGAAATTTCAAGATCTGATAATTGTCGTGTTAAATCATGGTCATGAATTTCAGTTGGAGAAAGAAAAAGAATTAAAGGCTCAGGAGGACTCCCATGAAAAAGAGTTACAAGATCTCAAGAAAAATATAGGATTCCTAGCTTCTATAGCTGAAACATACAAGAGAGGCAATCATATGCAGATTGAAAAGTATCTTAAAGTGGAAGAAGAAAAAGAGAGCATCGAAAAGAAGGTTTTTGATCTAAAAGAGATTCTTTTTGAACAAGTTGAAACAAAGAAGATTTCAACAAAATAGAATATTTGTGTTGATCATAAAATACTTCTCCTACAAAAGAATAAGGAAGAAGAAGAAGATCTTTTATGGGATGAGATGGAGCAGTTCTGCTTGCATCTTGATGACAAGCCCACACTTTTGGAAAGCACCTACAAGATACAGGAGATCATTTCCAGCCAGTACAATGGGAAGGAGATCAATCAAACTGAAGAAATAATCTCTCGGGAACCTGAATCTATCAAGGAAAGCTCCAAATTCATTATCTCTCATGGTTGTCCTATCAGGCATTTGGCCAAGATGGAGTCTAACAAAGAAGATCAAGTTGTACCAGCACCTTTGCATGATGTCCTATCAAAATATGAAGCTGAGAAGGAACTCAATCAATTTGATGTCCCAATTGACCAAGTAAGTAAAGTCTTGTTGTTGATTGTTGATTCTCTTCAGAATAATGGTGTTTACAATTAGCTTGATCAAGTAAGTAAAATTCATATCAATCAGATCCTTGTCAAGCAAATGATCATATGTTTCTCCTATGTTCATCTTATGATAGCTTTCCAGAAGCTTATTATTGTAAATTAAGAAGGATGGGAAGTTATTTTTCACAATCTATGAATGGTTTTGTTTAGCCAAGCTTCAAGTTGGTTAAAGTAGGTTAGTTCAAGTTTTCATCTCAATAAGTGCAGTCGAGCACTAGGTTCTAGGTTGCATTGAGTCTAGGTTTAGGTGAATTTTCATTTCAATAAGGTTGCATTCATGCATGTTCTAGTTTTTTGACTTCTTTTACCCAATGATAAGGTCTAAGTTCATGTCTAGTAGGCAGACATCTAGCAGAAGTCACCAAAATTGTTACCCTATTTTTCATCATGCAAAATAATAGACAAATAGGAAAATGGTGCATTTAGGTACTTTCATTTAACATTTTTTTTCAAGTTATGTGAATCAGCATTTAGTTATTACATTCATATCAGATTTTTATTGTACTCTAAGTATTGATCACATGTTAAAAAATTTCCAAAATTCATAATTGATCATTACATTGTGCATTCATACTGAATGTAATTTACAAATTTTCTTTCATACTTCATATTTCATATCAATAAATAGAGTACAATAGACAGAATAGAAAGAAGAGATAGAGGTATGAGTGGATCCTCTGCATTGCCTTGAAGCGTCGTCTGCATATCAAGAGTTGGTTGTCGTGTCTGGTCCAAGTCTCTGATCTTCATCTTGAGTCTGCATCTGTCTAGTTCTAAGTCTTTAAGGGTTGTCCTGCATCATGGTTAAGAGTTTGTTAGATCCAACTGGATCTAAGCAATGTAAAAAGAATGATAACATCATACAATATCAAATTCTTTCATAGCTGCATATATTTCTAATATTCAATGCAATAACAAAATGAGCATGCACATAAGGTGAAAAATAGTGTTAATTGACAGCAGTACAACATTATGTTAGTGAGCACACTAGTGGTCTAATGGGTGCCCAAAATTGACCACTGGGTCATGTTCACTAACCTAATGCATTAGTTTCGATGTTTTCAAGCTAAACAGAGAGATGCTTTGTTTAAACAAACTATGTGTTACAATAAAAAATCAAAAGAGATGCAGTATACTTTTCCTCATGGTGCTCACAGAATCAGTGTGTTGTTCAGATATTGTTCATTTGTTGAAAAGATGTTAAAAATCAAGTACAAGAATACATGAATCTTTTATGGGTGTCACGAGCTCGTGCTCGAACCCCTTAAATAGATTGCATTGCTGAAAATGAAAATTTGTGTTACAAGTCTTGTTGCATCTGGATTATTGATCCATAACAAAATATCAAATGATATGAAATCACAGATTGTGATGCTCACTGTCAAGAATGCTTAAATGATACAAGAAATGCTACAGGAATCAATCAAATAAATAGAGTAGCAGTATAACCAAAGTATATTTCAAAAAACAAGTGCTACATCAAGCAATCAAAACTTAACAGAGCATTATAGTTTCAAATAGTGGCTGCTATTAGTAAGAGAAAACCATGTTTAAAGACTGATGTTCACAATAGACCAAAATCTTGTAAAGAGATGGACAGCTGGTAATAATGGAACCCCAACAATGTCTCTAGCTTTCAAAGCCATGGTAGAGCAGCTTATTTAAAATTTTTCAAAGAGTTGTGTTATGTTTTGATCAAAGAGGCTTTAAATTTATGCATGACAAAAAGAAAGTAATAACAAAGATGGCTGAAGATAGATATCTAAAAATGAGCTAGAGATTGTTGATCAGAATGCTTTATACCAAAGCTAGCTGAAGGGAAATGGTAAGTCAACAATGTCAAGGATAAATGCTGGCTAGTTACAGCCAAGTTGAGTTTGACTCACAATGTCAGCAAGCTTTCAAGAAGCTTTAAATTTTATGCAATGAAAAATAGATCCCATCAACATGTAATGTACAAATGCAGAGTTTCATTTTAAACACATGCTAAAATCTATTTACAACCAGCTATCATAAAAGCTCAAATTTTTAATCCAAATATCAGTCACAACAGTGTCAAGGATAAATGTCGGTTAGTTACAGCCAGAGTTCGTACAATAAAGAAGACAAGCAAAAATATACGCAATAAAGGATGGTTTCATTTTATTTTAGTCACAAAGCTAAGCAAAGATTAACTGCAAGATACACTAATCTCAATCAAAACATGAGTTTCATTCACAGCCAACTTCACTCACGTCAAATACTAAATCACAGTTGACTGTCATCAAGTTTCAAGTCACAGCAAGCAAAAGGGGCTTGATTTAACGCAAGAAATGGAGTTTTATACAAATGTCAAGCTTCACGCAAAGAGGGACTAAATTGTAATTTGTAGCAAGTGTTGACTTGTTCCAGTTTGGACCTAAGTTTACACCTAGGAATGTCAACATAAAGCTTGAGTTTTTAGAATCAACAGTCGTGAACTTTCAGTATAGCTAGCCCGATTTCTTTCATATCCAAGTGCAAGATCATCAATCAAAGGGTCATTGAAGGCTATGCGCAGCTAAAGGGGAAATATAAATAAAAAAAAATTGAATGCTATCTTCAGTGTTCAAGATGTAAAGTAAAAGGAATACCTCACAGTGCAGTTATGAGCAAAAGCTACAGCAACCAAGAAGCTCAAAATCAATGCACGCATGCAATGAAAGTTAGATTTCATTTGATTTTGAATCAACAGACAGCAAATGAGGTGCAAGGCAAAATACAAGGAAAAGAAATTGATACTTATCTCAAGTTCACTGTCGCCCATAAGTTCACGTTCAAAGCTAAGCTCTTCACCACATAAAAACTAGTGATACTGAGTTTTCTTCATAGCTCAAGATCACAAGAGAACAGCTCGTGTTTCACCCTTGAGAGCCAGAGATAGCTTCCAGTCGAGCCATACAAGTAAAAGCCACAGTCAAATCAAGCTCTTGGTATGAGGTTTGTGTCAGTTAAAGCTCGTGTGTCTAGCAAATCACAGCCAAAGAAGGATAAGGATAGAAAGAAACCATCATAGAGCAATTTCCAGATCAAGGAAACTCGAGCTCTTAAGCAATCAAAATCTGAGTTTCATACAGAGAAAGCTTCACAGAGATCACTACCAGTGATTTGCCAAATAAACTTTCAGAATCACAAAGACAAATTAAATAGAGAGGGAGATTTGCAGATGATGTCGCCATTAACTAGGGTTTCGACCCTTACTTTTTTCCCAAAACAATGCAATGCGACAGCCAAGACAAAGCCAATTTGATAAAATTTTGAAGTCCACTGATAGAAATTAAATGCTAATAAATGTTGCAGTGTACGTGGACAGCCAGCTCAAGAATTGCAAAGTTTCAACTTGCATGTGCTTCAAAAGATTTTTCAATTTTGGGTTGTAATTTGTATTCGAATGGCATGATGCCTTGATTTAAATTTTGTAAAAATTTAAACTTAGGTCTATAGGCTTAAGTTTAATTTTTATTTTTGGGGCTGGGTGTTAATATTGAGTTTATCTCAATAACTTATTGTAAAATATTGGTAATATCTTATAAAAGAGACATTTAAAAAAAAATTACCAATATTAAAGGGGATTAGTGAAATGGTGATAGGCTACGAATTTGGCATAATTTTTGGCTATTTTAGGGGGCTATTTTTGGCAAATTTGAGCATTTTTAGGAGGATTTTTAGGGTTGTTTGGATTTCTGGATTAGGGTTTGGAGGGCTTCTTAAGGGAGTCAGATTGTCAGTTTTAGGGGTTCGGAGTTGTGGAAAGAAGAGGCTGAGTGAACATATTCGTCCCTCTACCACCTTTTTGCATGTTTTGTAACCATTTACAAGTTTTTTGAAGGAAATAAGAGTAGGCTTTTCTAGTTGCATCATTTCTGAGTATCAAATCTATTCCTATTTTTCTTTTCTGCATTAAGTGTTGCATATTTTATGTGATCTAGTAAAGTGAATTGTTTCTGATTCCTTTCCTATGTTATCAAAAAATCAGGCCTTTTTACAAAATATGTAAGTTTTTGGTCAGTTGTAAGTTTTTTGTCAGTTTTTACTATTTTTGGTATGAACCCTAATAGTGAATTCTAGTCAGCCTTTATGTTGAATAGAGAATGATAAATGCAGCTTAGTAATTTTGTAGCTGGGGATGCTTGTTTGAAAATCTTGATAGATCTGTGCCAAGTTTTGGTGTATCACCCCATTTCCCATTTAGTTTTAATTCTTTCTCCCTTTTCCCAATCAGTTTTTCAATCAGGAGGTGATATCCCAAATCAAATAGGAACCAGCCTAGAATCCTAAGATTCCTCCTCAATCAGAGTCCACCCATAGCTAGAGGAGGTTTCCATTGTTAGGATGGAATTGTCATGTATCCCTAATGCCTGAGTTAGGGTGACAATTCTAAGCTTGAACAATAAGCAAAGATGACAGAGGGAGAAATATTTTTACTGAACTGATAAGATGACATCTACATCTGAATGATGTATGTTTTAGTTGTTGCTTTGGCATTATTGTCAAAGAGGGAGATGAATAAGATGAAAACAAATGGTGAGATTTCATGGAAGATCAAGTAAGAGGGAGAGATTCAAAGGAAAGAAACTAAGAAGAGATCAAGTGGAAGTTACTTTGTGGATGGTCATGTAAGCAAGGCTAATTGATTCTGAATCAGAATGAAGCTAAGGATATTATAAATACTTCTGATGTATAGATAAGTTTTGGATTGGTTGGTAATTCATGTGTTATTTATATGGTGTTGCCATCAATGCCAAAGAGGGAGATTGTTGGAAACTACAATTGAATTAATTGTTTTATTGTCATTGATGTCAAACCTTAACTGGTAAGAATATTGCTATCTAAGAAAGTACTATATCTATTTGATTGTTGAGAAGGATTAGGGCAAGGATGATAACAATAGCACCTAAGGAAAGGTTGAGTTATCTTGATACTTCAATGGGTACTTGATTATGTGGCACAATGATAAGATAATGTATTGCTTATCTAAGTAAGAAGTAAGACTAAACAACTAGGCTTAACTGAGAAAAAGTGAAGAAATCTAAATTAAGCTGAGTGATGTTAGTGTTGACCGAGCTAGTATATGTTGAGCAAATTCAGTGTCGATCGAACATTAGTTAATTGTCGAGGAAGACAATATTAGCCGAGGAAATAGTTTTAGTGGTGACTGGGATATCTAGTAAAGACCGAGGAGTTGAACACTGTATTGACCGAGCATCAGTAATTTACATTTGAGGAAGAATTCAGATTCCTAGCCGATATAGTTGAATTCTTGGATTATGTAAATCTTGTTGACTTTATTTATTGTATGTATGGAAGCATTTAATGCACTGTAAACCATTTTATTGTAATTCCATAAAGAGATTTGAGATGTTTCTAGAAGGATGGATGAAGAACATAAAGTTGGAAGGATTCGATGAATCTAACCTAATCCTAAGATCTACAGAGGAGATTAAGTGGCAAAATTTGGATTGACCTAATCGAAGAGGTATTAAGAAAACCTAAGTTTGAAGGTTGAAGGATGTTGGAGTTGTTGTTGTTGTTGACTGTATAAGTAGAAAAGGCTGAAGGAGAAGGAGTTGTGATTGCTTGAAGGGATTTCCAAGCAGATTAATGATGGAGATGGAAATGGCACTCAGTCAGTAAGCCAACATATGTGTATAGAATTGGATTTGTTATTTGAAAAGTGAGTTGTATGTTTTCAGATCAAACATTGTTGTTACTTTCTAACCATTGTATCTATTCTAAATCCTTTAATCAAGGTTGACCTAATAGCCATTTGTATAAATCCTTTGAACAAGGTTGCATTCTAATGGAATGTATGTAAGTCCTATAACAAGGCGCACTCCTAACTAGGTGGTTGAAATCCTTTAACCGGATCACACCTGATAGTGTGTTTGTAACCTTTGACAGGGTTGGATTTTCACAGAGCTCACTTCAGAAGAGTGAAAATATCAGTAACATGTTACAAAGTGGTTTTTCCCAAATTGGGTTTCCACTATAAATCCTAGTGCTAATGCTTGTGTGAATGTTTTGGTTTGAACATTTTTGTGTTTTGCAAGTTAAATACTATTGGATAGTGGACTGCACTATTATATGTTTCTTTTATGTATTCAGTAATGACCAAGTAACTGTTGGTTGTTAGATCTAAGTTTTGAAAGTTTATTTATACATCTGGACCTGAGAACAACTGATTCACCCCCCCTCTCTGTTGTTCTAAATCATATTAACAATGAGGTGGTAGATTCTCTTGAATGGGTTAAAAACTTTGATAACCTCTTGAAAGAAGTAAATAACACCTTAACACCCATACCCAAGAAAGATAGACCTATCTTGCTATGCAATAAAATCTATAAAATACTAACCAAAACATTGGCTAACAGAATTCAAAAAGTCTTATCTGACATCATCAATGAGGAACAAATAGGGTTTATTCTTGGTGGGTCTATTTATGATGGAGTGATTATAGCTCAAGAAGTTATATACTCCATCCATCAAAAAAAAATTCAAGTATGCTAATTAAATTAGATATTAGCAAAGCCTATGACAAAGCGAATTGGCATTTCCTATGAAAGGTATTAGAAACTTTCATTTTTCCAATACAAAGGATTAACTTAATATTTGAATGCATTTTGAGTCCCAAAAAGGATTCCTCAACATATCAAGAGGACTGAGGCAAGGTGACCCTATATCTCTATTTCTCTTTATCATATTGGCAGAAGCAATGGGTAGAATAATATCTAAAGCTAGAGAGGAATGAGGGATTCAAAGGATAAAGATTACCAATGACTAGAGTCTACAATCTACCAACAGTTTGTGGATGACACAACCTTTATGGTAAAATAAGTATTGAGAAATCTAGGTCATTTAAAACTATATTAAACTCTTACACCCTAGCTTTAGGACAAGATCAATGCAACAAAATCAGAAGTTTTCATTTTCAATATTGAGCCCAACACATAGAAGGAAATATGCAAAATATTGAACTTTAAAAAGGGGAGATCCCCTGTAAATACCTAGGCTTTCCCTTGGACAAAGGAAATAGATCTAAGGAACTCTGGGACCATATTATCTCAAAGATCAAGAACAATATGGAATCCTAGAAATGAAAATGGTTATCCCCAGTAGGGAAAGAAATCATGCTAAAATCAGTTCTCTCTGCTATCCCCATTTATCAACTATCTTGTATGAACACACCAGTGGAAAAACAAGAAGAAATCAATAGAAGTGTCATAACTTTCTTCTAGAAAGGCACAGAAGACAAGAAAAGGTTGACATTAGTTGCATGGGACAAAGTATGTAGACCAAAGGAGGAGGTGGCCTTAGAATAAAAATATTAAAGAAAAAAGTGTAAGCTCTAGGAGCTAAACTAAAATGGAGAATATAGAGTAATCCTAATTTAAAATGGGTAAAAATCTTGAGAAATAAATATTTAAAAGGAAATGATTATATATTTCTGTTCAGGATGGCTAACCCTCCTAGGGGGTCCCAAATGTGGAACTTCATGTTTGATTGTAGGAAACTCATTATGGAAAACCTAACTTGGAATCTAGGTGATGGGAAAGAGGCCTTACTCTGGGATGATTCCTGGGGAGGCTATGAGGTTGTAGGGAGTAACTTTAATTTTGAAAACTCTAAAAGAATACTATAATCCCAATGAGGGAAACATGTTAAGGATTACATTGATTCTCCCAGTGGTGAAGTTACTCTAGGTTAGAATTGGAAGTTACTGAATAATATTAATATCCCTAAGATTGAAAAATGAAAGCTAACTAAGATTCTTCATAATAGAAGCATATCCTTCACAAAAGAGAATGACACATTGGTTTGGGATGGTTCCAAATCATGGAATTACAACACTAAAGATGGCTATTAAATATTGATCAATAAACACCTTAGACCAAAGATTGATCTTTCCCTTAAACTCTATTGGGATAAAAATTGCCTACCAAAAGCAAGATTATTTGCATGGATTTCTTTACAAAAGAAAATCCTCACATAATAAAGGTTCACAAAGATGGGATATGAAGGGCCTAGTAGATGCCCTTTATGTGAGAGCGAACAGAAAACAACATATCACATTTTTCTCAATTGTGATTTCTCAAATAAATGTTGGCAATGATTATGTAGCAAACTAGGCTGGATAACAACCCTCCCTAATAACTTTTTGGGACTCTTTCGATGCTGGCCCAATACACAAGAAAAGTTTTACAATATGCTATGGACAATTACACCCTCAATAATGATATAAGAATTATGTAAGGAAAGAAATAGATGCATATTTAAAGATAAGAAAATGACATGGGAACAACTAACTAACAAAATTGAAGCAGGCATCATTAAAATAGTTAACATTAGGATCTCAAAGTACTCTATGATGGAAGCCACCGTGACATATTGGGATGAAAATAAGTGGGGAAGATGGATTGGTTTAAAAACTCCCCCCTTCATTGGACCTGGAAATCTTAATAAGTTTCAAAAGAGACAAGAATGTATCTGGAAACCCCCCAAAAAAGGATGAGTCAAGCTAAATTTTGATGGGGGCATCCATAGGCAACCATGGGGTGGTAGGATTGGGTTGTGTTGTCCATAATTGGAATATCCAAGAGATAGCCACAGTTTCAAAACCACTGGGCCAAGCATCTAATAACAAGGCAGAACTCTCAGCTCTCATTGAAGGATTTGGGGTATGCAACAATTTAAAGATTGAGAAGTTAGAAATCAAAAGGGAATCAGCCATCACTATAAATGCTTTAAGGAAAAGCAATATGCCAAACTGGAAATTGACCTCTTTATTATCCATTTCCCTTGATTACATATCATCCTTTTGAAAATGTACCTTTAATCACATATACAAAGAGGGTAACTCTAGGGATGATAAGTTGGCTAATGAGGGAGCAGATGGAGTTGATATCATTAATCTAACTAATCCATGAAATACTATGAGACTTATTAGCATACGCACACCAATAACTATTAGGATATACATATAGATAAGGGAGTAACAACATATATTAACCCTTTAGGTTATAAGCAGCATCCACACAAGTGTGTGTGTGTGTGTGTGTGCGCATATATATATATATATATATATATATATATATATATATATACA